>CM042556.1:12915000-13232500 GCA_023630585.1 Cranoglanis bouderius | reverse complement strand
GACTAGGACATGGAGTTTTTTGTTTTGTTTTGGGTTTTTTTTTGTGAAGTTTTCCTTAATGTAATTTGAACCAGGGAGGTAAGTCTTGTGAAGTAGACTACAAGTGTAGTCTACATATTCTGTTCACATCTTGTCAATTAAAAGTATTCAGATGTACATCCTACTCGTAATCAAAAGTTCCTGGTAACTCCCCTAGACATTGTTTAAGAGAGCCAAAAATAGATTTTTCCTGCCCTGAAAGTTGTTTGTTCCCCAGCTGGAACAAAGCTGCTCAGTTAATTTTTTCTTCCTCAAAAGACAATTCACAAGGCATATGTAGTTTCACTAGAGCAGGGGTGTCCAATCTTATGTGCAAAGGGCCTGTGTGGGTGCAGGTTTTCATTCCAATCAAGCAGGAGCCACACCTGATTCCACCTGTTTAATCAGTTGATCTATCTTTCAATAGACTCAGGTGTGGCTTCTGCTTGGTTAGAATGAAAACCTGCACCCACACTGGCCCTTTCCAGATAAGATTGGACACCCCTGCACAAGAGGATGTGGATGTCCAAAAATTACATACTGCTACAACCAGTGCAAAGACACAGTGCTTCTATAGCATCAATGTCCTTTGTGTGCATTTTAGGCACAGGGAAGTATTGCTGAACAACACATCTGGGACAAAACTATTGCTCTCCTAATGGCTGCCTGTATCCTGTAACAATCCTGTAACAACAAATGCCCTCTCTAAGTTGAATATGATCAACTCTGTCACACTGAGTGAGGTTTTGAAATCTATGTGGCTCTACTCACTGGCAACGACGAACTCCTCCGGCAGCTCAGTGGCCAGTTTTTCACTGGCAGCGTCGGCTATAGGACCGAACAGAACCACGGGCCTCCTGAAACCAGCTACAGCACACAGACACAGAGACGTTAGAGAAAATAATAAACTAAAGAGCATAATAAAACCTGACACTCCACACATACAGTACAGTAGGACTCCCTGCCAAGCTTGTGCAATTACTCATCTAAATAAATCCTCTGTTAATAGCTGAAATACAGCCTCAAATTCTTCATTCTTTACTTATAAAAGTATTAAAGTAAAAGTACAGGAAAGGAAAACGACATCAGCCTCAAATCAACACATTGCTTATAGTAGCTGTAAATTTGTGCCCGTTTCACCAAGGAACCAATATTACCCAAGGCTAACTACCAACAGCTTTATTTCTAATCTCTCAAATGTTAGCTAGCAGGATAATAACACTGATGATACAAACTAGCTGAATGCAAATAGCTAGCTGTCACAATAAGTGTAAATATATAGTGTTTGAAAATGTCGTGAGTAGAAAGTCAAAAGTGAAGTAACGATACTTAGAAATAGACTTAAGTACAGCAACAAAGTGATTCTACAGCTGAACCTATGTGATAATTAAAAATCTCTCGGTGATGGAGGATTTATATTAACAATATTGGCAAATTAATCATGCTAATTGCAGTTTGTGTATACTATTTATGTTGATTTGTGTGGGCAGTTATGTGCCCATGTGGAGATCCCAATCTTTAAATAAATCTCAATCTCTCTCTCTCTCTCTCTCTCTCTCTCTCTCTCTCTCTCTCTCTCTCTCTCTCTCTCTCTCTCTCTCTCTCTCTCTCCCTCTCCCTCCCTCCCTCCCTCCCTCCCTCCCTCATTCCCTCATTCCCTCATTCCCTCATTCCCTGCACTAGCGTATTGTTAATGGGGAGAATGAGACACTCTCTATGCGTCAGTTCTGCCCTCAGGGTTTGTCGCTGAATGGTTCTGGCTGAAACGAGGTTCTTAAATGTTTAATCAGCACCAGCTCTTGCACCTACTGACTCACAAATGCCACTTTGTACCAGTCTTTCACAGTTTAATTATTTTCCACAGACCTGTGAGCTATTCGCACGTTCCAATATCCTACTGTCTCTGTTTCTCTTTCTGTCTGTCTCTGAGAATCCTACCCTCTCTGAGCACCACCCGTTCGTAGGCAGGGAAGCGGGTGGAGACGAGGCTCATATCTTCTCGGGTCTTGCGCAAGTCCTTCTTCTTCGCTGCTCTCTGGCCACGGAGTCTCCAGAAGTCAGCTCTGTCACTGCTGGAGGTTTTAGGAGTGTGCTGGACATTAGTCATCTGCTCAGCTCTGCAGGGCGAGAGACAGGAGACAGCGAAAAGGTGAGTGGGTTAAAGGGGCTTTCCTATTCTAACCCAAACCCAATGATTAAAAATACATTCCACACTGGCAGTCTGTGTGTCTTTCCACCACATGGCTCACCTGCTCTTGTTGGGAATGATGCCCTTCTCCAGCAGCTGGTTGTCTTTGCCCACACGGATAGCCAGCCAGTTTCCCAGCTTGCCGTCATACAGTGTGTCCACCACTTTGAAGATGTCCCCTCGAGAAAAGGCCAGGCACTGCGGCTGTTCCTTCTCATAGTCAAAGTGCGTCCGTATAAAGAAGGAGTCTCCTCGTCCGGACACGAGGATGTCTTTGTAAACTAGGACACAAATAGAGGCACTTTTAACACCATCCTAGTTTAAGAATCTCATGGTTTGGTGAACATTAGGTGACTAAAAGTAGAATATGGGATCTTAGACATTCATGTATGTGTGGTGGCCAAGGACCCTTAACATTGTGAAATATTAATTTTCTACAATATATAGTTCTGACAAATACTGTCGTGAACTGAAATATGTTTCCCTTTTGCATGTAAATAAAGTTCTAGCATTTTATAGTATGGTTAGCCCCAAAAGTGAAAAGGAAAAAAACTACATTTAAAGATTTCTTTCCATTTCTTTACATGGCATTTGGCAGACACCCTTATCCAGAGTGACTTACATTTTATTTCATTTATACATCTGAGCAATTGAGGGTTAAGGGCCTTGCTCAAGGGTCCAACAGTGGCGGCTTGGCAGTGCTGGAACTCACAACCTTCCAATCAGTAGCCCAATGTGTTAACCACTGTGCTACCACTGCCCTTTCCAAATGTGTCATAGAAGCATGATGGACATTTTAACAGCTGGCATAGGACTGCAAACTGATTTATGTCCATTTCATCTTTAGGCAGACTTATTATTTTTACCACTGTGTTTGTGAAACTGGCTCTTTACCTAGCATTATCTTTGCAGAAAACCTAAGCAAGTTTAAAAAATAAATATAAACATTTCCATTTTTCTAAACGTTTCTTAAGGTTTCTTAAATATAAGGGGTCAAAGTAGATTATTGGCAGAAAAATAAAGTTTTGGCCAAAACTCAACTGGCTGTTTATCAAAATCTGATGGGTTTTCCCAAGCTGCCACACATGACTTTGCTGGCTTTAAAATATTTGAATTAAATTTGATATACAGTGAAATTCATTCTGAGACCCCTGATGTACAGTATACAGTATGATAGGACAAAATATAATGCCTTTAGTACCTACAAGATACATACAAGACAAAACAATGGCAAGCAGACAGGACTACAACTTGAGCAGTTGCAACCTCATTGAAGCTGTATGATTCTTTTTACTACTCTTTAATCCACTTATATACTATAGAGGAGAAATAAAAAATGGTAATAAATGTCTAAAAGCAGAACTGAAAAAGCTCTGGTTTGTCACGATTTCTTTATCTGTCTGCGAGACTTTCATAAGTTTCATCTCACAGAAAGACATGGTGAGAGAGAAAGAAAAAGAAAGGAGGAGCTGACAGCAAAGGTCAGTGCTGTTCATCGTGGTAGGATGTCTGTGAGGCAGGGTGAGTCTCTGGTTGGTCTCCAAATCCAATAACTCACCATGAACTACATAGGTATTAGACAGGGGTGACTATGCACCTGATTAGATTTTAAACAAACAGCTTGGGCTGCTCTTAAATCTGTCATGCTTGCTTAGGTATTTCTCACATAAACACACACACACACACACACAACTATACTGAGGGAGCAGTACTCAAGCAGTAACAGAAGCTAAAACTTTTTAATATTTTACTACTGAAGATTTGGGTGTGTATCTGAAAACATGTTTGAAAGACAGAGAAAAGAATTGAGTGCACATGCATATTGCACACGCACACATAAAGGGCAGTCTTGGATAAGCCAGAACTGGGTCATACTGGTTTGTGCCGTTGGGGAACAAGCTGGTGGTCTTGTCATTACTCTTACACACATCAGGTGTTTGATGCAGTACATCCTATTATTTTGGATTATTTTTTTCATATCATGCACCCATGGTTAATTATGTGTTTAATGATGCCACAAGGCACTAAATCAAGGTAATAAGGTCATAAGTTGGATGGGGATCATAAAGTCATGTGTGTGGGATGTATTTTGAGTTGAGGAAGTAATGAAATAATGTCAATATTTTTTGTTAATATTTTGTTTACATTGCTGTGTTCTCCTGTGAAGAAAACGTGCCCAGAGTTTGAAGGATAAGCTGACCGAGCATCCATCTGCTATGCTTACACTTGAATTAATTTTAAGGTCATTCATATGTCTGAATATCCATGTGCACAATTTCAGGATTAACTGGTCATAAATCTGTCATATTTCTCTTTACAAAGAGGGAACTACTGGTTATGAATTACCAGTGTACTGGGTCACATTGTACATGGATTCCACTAATCCTTAAGGAAAGGGTAAATAACTGGTATTATTTCTCACTGTATTGCCCCAGTGTTGGGAAGTTGAATAAAACATCCTAGTTTTCTTAAAATTTTCTCATATCTGTCACATTCTAGCATGTTTACTGAGAAGACTCACCGTCAGCTTTGCTCTGTGCCAGTATAGTGATGGTGTCTCCTCTGGGGAGCTCCAACAGGAAGAGCACTGCCTCCTCACGTATGATTCCTCGAAAGTCTACATTATTCACCTGCAGGGGAAAAATCACAACTGGTTTTATACAAAACACACGAAGTGGTTGAAAAATATACTCTTTTACTACGTTGTACAGGGAACATGTACATGTCATGCTTGTGTCAGTGGCTGCTTTATGTTTGCGTTATTGACTTAAGGAGTTGGACTGACTTCATGGCTAAACATGGCTGATTTAGTCTCTTATTTTGCTTATTTGAGAGCTGCAGCTGTACCTTCATGATCTGGTCCCCAACCCGAAGCCCCTCCTCCTCTGCAGGGCTGCCCTCCTGAACACCGGCGATAAAGATGCCCGCATCATTTCCCCCTGCGAGCCGCAAGCCAACGCTCTCCCCTTTCTGGAAGCTCACCATCATAGTATTTGGCCTGAGGGAGAGAGAAAGAGGGAGAGAAGGAGTGGAGGATTAGGCTATTATCAAGGACTTCATCATGTGACTCTATCAAGTCCTTTTACACATACATGTACCCTTCAAAGACAAAAGACTACAAAGCTAGTACTAGATCATCTGCATGCATTAGTCTGTTTATAACATACTGAACAAAGTACTGAACTAAGATAGAACACTTTTTATAATCAAGTGTGTACACTTTTTCACACTATACTGCTTTTTCCATTGGTCCAGTACTATGCTGTATGGTTTTCTTATCTGTTCGGATAACAGAACCTACTGGTACTCAGCAGCGTGGATAGAAGCACTGTTCATACAGTACATGCAACATTGTGCTATTTTCTCTCTCAACCTGCACAAATGTTTCAAGTGTATTTATGAGACATAAATGCTTTCATTCATTATCAGAGCATTAGGGCAGTCACATTTACAGAGCCTTTTAATATGTTAAACAACCCTCGACCTGGATCTGTTTTTTATTGCTGTACTAACTTCTTGTTGTAGTAACTCCTATCTAACAGGGTTTAGCTTCATGTTACTCTTAGACTCTAACCTATTTTACCAGCATGGGGTATATATTTTGATGGAGATTATAAAACAAAATTTGGAAACTCTTCGATGAGCCCTTTACCATTCACAGTAGCTAGTTATCTAAATAAACAGTGTTAATCCAAGCAGTTCTCCCTTGTTAAATTTAACAGTGGTGTCACTGTGTTCTGTGATGATGACTCATTTGTGTACAAGAAAAACAAACCCACGTCTTGTTGGTTCCTTTTTAGGCCAGTTCTTGTTTCTGTGTCATAGAAAGATTTCCAAACTGTTAGCATGTTTTAATCACCTGTACTGGGTAGAAACTCATTAAATGTAAAGAGCTCTAGCGCTGAGACAAAGGTTTTCAATCAGCAAGCATAAGGCACAACAATAAACCTTCACATGCATACTTTCTGCCTCATGAATATGCACGAGAATGACAACTGATTATTATTTATTAAACTCCATGCCAATTTAATTGGGTTTTTACATTAGTGGGACTTGCTGTGTATGTGTATGTGTTTACGTATGTATATATTGGTGTGAGATTTATGTAAATGTATTAATGTATGCATTCTTGCCAGTATGTGTGCATGTGAGAGAGAATCTGTTTGTATGAGTTTGTATCTCTGTATTAGAGGTGTGTGTCAGGACTGGGAGTGAGACCCAATGAAAGAGTATCTGTGAGAGCAGGCGAAATTGGTCAAGTGTGTCTTCCAGAGCAGGTGGGATTGGTCAAGACAGTCCTTGCAAGCATGTGGGATTAGTCAAGAGTGTCATGGGAGAAGGTGAGATTGATCACGAGTGTCTTAGGGAGTGGGTATGGTCAGGCAGGATCAGGATTGGGAGTGGGCAGGAAGCAGATGGGATGGTATTAAAAAAACCCAACCCAAATACACCAATACACAAGTGCATAATCCAGTAATCAGTAAGTCTATACAATACACCTACAGTACTCACCCATACATCTCCTCATCCTCAGGACTTGGTCGCAGCAGAATTTTGGGTGTTTTTCTGATTGGTGCTGGAAATCAATAGACATGATGATGCCATTACTTTTGGCCTGACATGCATCGTTTCTTCTGTCTGCTATAAATGATTTGGCCTGGGATACATATATACAAAGCCAGACACTTGTGAACATTTCAACAAAGGATGTGCACTTTAAAATCTGTAGTACTATGAAGACAGTCTAAAAGGATTTACCCAAAATGTATCCTTTGTAAGCTAATTAAAGATTGTATAAGCATTTAACAGCAGTAGATTCAGTAAGTATAATTTATTTCTCCTTGTTCAGAACTGTGTGAGCATGTCAGAGTGCATAATGATTGTCAATGGCATCTCAGGGGCAAAATAAAAAGACCCAACAAATAACAGTGGTGGGGAAAAGACAGAAATGAGACAGCAGAATGTTTCATTTAATATATCAATTAATTAATTAATTTTGTTAATGGCAGCAATAACTGCAGCTTGAGAGAGTTGAAAAAGCAGACACATATACACAGTCCATTGTGGTGTGTTAATAGAAAAAGGCTGTACCTGAAGGCTCCTCTGGTGGATCTTCTTGCTCTATCTGCACTGCAGGTGGCTCTTCTCCGACCTTGAAAGGAGACAATGGTGTCTTGGCCAGCCTGTTCTGGGGCTCTTCTCTGGAAACAAGAGGAGAAATATTTGCCCAGAAGATTAATCTCCTGAGTAAATAGGAAGGTTTCAGAAACAGCTATTTAAACAGATTTAAAGTTTAATTGAGGAAAAAGGGTAGAAAAACTGTTTCAGGGCTACATTAGACACTTTCTGCATACTAATAACTAGTGTAATAGGTACAACTCACTTGTGTTACTGAAAATCAACACTTCCTGCCCAATCAAAATCGAGAATTCAACATAATATATGAACATTTAACTATCCAAAGTACCCCTGAAGAACCTTTCGACGCCAGTCTACGCTACACAGGAGGTAGGAGACAAATGGGGGATCTTGGGGGTTCATTTCCCCTGGAATGGGGAATGGTTGGGTATTTATTTATTTGTTTGTTTGTATGTTTGGAATAGTGGGTTGCGGTGAGCCCTTGGCTTCAGGTCCCAACAATCAGCATACCTGGCACTCTCTCGTGGCAGCTCATTGGAGGAATGGGAGGAAATGTCTGACTGCCGCGACCTTTGGTCATCTTGTGGCGAATATGATCTGTAGGATTCCATCTCAGAGACATCTGAAAGCAAACGCAGATGAGAGAGTCAGATGCATTTCATAAGTGCTTTCTAAAACCCTCCACCAGACGACCCCCGAGAGAGAGTTTAGCGTTCCCACTCCCACACACAGCTCTTAGAGTTATTCAATTTGTGTTAATGTGTCAAGATCTGCCTCGTCATAACACGCTGGAAGATGAGAAACCAGGACGGCAGCTTTGCCAGCACATCCATTGCCACTCGTGATGTTTTGGGGAAAGAATAATCAAAAACGTGGAAAATTTGTCAGCATTGAACCTTAAATGAGTTACAAAGAGGCAGAGCAGGGAGAAAGTGTGTGTGTGTGAGAGAGAAGTGTGTGTACGAAAGGCCGGTCTGATGAAACAGGACACCCGTTATCCCGCTGAGGAGACGTGTGAGAGACACAGACATATATAGTGAACTGTCTTGGACAGCAGAGCTATTTTGTTCCAGGCAATCTCCATGTAAAACCGTATCATATTGTAAAGCTCTACTTTTTCCAGGGTAGTTCAGAAAATTCCTGTTAATTAGAGATGGGTTAACAAACGGCACCGATATGAAACAGACATTTGGACCAGAAGAGTTAGGTACAAGATTTAATCCAGAGATACGAAGCAAGGTAAGAGTGATTGCGTGACAAACAGAAAGAGAAACACAAGGATACTAATCAGATGAAAGAAAAAGCTGCGAGACAGAGATACAGAGAGGGAGGGAGTTACTGTGTGGCTGGGTGCTGCTGGTGAACCTAAGAGCATGTCCGCTGCTTTAAGAGAACTCCTCAGCTCCTCACAGTGCCAGCGGTGGCCAGTGCAGCGTGCCTAAAACACACTTTGTTACTTTGGCACAAGACACACACACACACATACGCACACACACACAGCCATAGATACCAGCCAAGAGCATCTGTGCAGGCCTAAGTAGAGCACTAAATAAGATAATACAGAAATAGAAATAATGTGTCCACTAGTAGCAGTCATTAATATGTGACTATAGAGATGCACCCTGATACTGAGTATAAGTGTTAGGGTAGATATTGTACTAAAATGGTTTTAAGATTTTAAATGTTCCAATATGATACACTGACTGATTTTATGTCATAAACAGAGGCTTTTGCTTCATCTCACCTGGACATTGCAGACTTGTACCTAAATACTGCAGCTGTAATCATAAAGACTGTCCTGTGTTGATGCCAGGACTCTTATTCATTATATTCTCATACTGAACATCCTTTTAACACACTTAGTAGAGACCTAAACCTAAAGAGGACGGGCTTTCTTTTGAGTCTGGTTCCTCTCAATGTTTCTTCTTCATGCCTTCTCATGGAGTTTTTCCTTGCCAATAGGGATCTAAATCTACATCCAGATTTTTGTCAAGCTGCTTTGGGATGTCTCTTGTTAAAAGCGCTAAAAGGTATAGTTCTGTGTAGTTAAAGCCATAGTTAGCATTGACATTCTGAAATGCAAATTACAAACAAACACAACCCCTCTTCAGATGTTTGACCTTTAACCACGCCCCTAAAATATACAGTACACGTGAGCTGTCTAGTCTAGATCCTCTGAATGTGTAAGAGGCAGAGCATTCTGAATTGGCAAGCAACATTACTGACAGGCTACTAGAGATACTCCCTTGTCCTAAATGATTGGATAATATTTGTCTACAATATTTTATTGACTCACTGACCCTACAAGTATTCAGGATATTTACCAAATACAAGCAAAACAAATTGTCATGCCTACGTTTTGCATAAATGAATTGAAAGAGTCGGATTGCGGTTTTTTTTGTAAGAGTGTTAATATCTTAATATCAGTATTGTATTAAAATGTGAAAATGGGATCGGTGCATCCGTACTGTAAATGATTTAACTTAATAACTGTTTGTATTTTTGGTGCATATATGAGAGAGAATGAGTCCCTTGCTTAGTTTTTTAAATCAGAGATGTGTAAAAATGGGTGTTCCTATCTGTTGGGTGGAGATGTAATTACAGCCTGTAGGACACACAAGAAAAAAGAAAAAAACCTCCAAGAAGGGAGAGATAAGAGAGCTGTACGGTCACTCCACACCAAAACCATCTCCTCTGCCATGTCTGGTTATTTACATCACATCACTACTGTACATATAAACATGTACTGTACATGTCCCTCACACACACACACATACACACACATACACACACATACACACACACACACACACATACACACACACACACACACACACACACCACAGGCATACACACTCAACAATAATTCACAGGACACCATAGAAGATAGGAAGAAAACACACACACACACACACACACACACACACACACACACTCTCTCTCTCTCTCTCTCTCTCTCACACACACACACACACATACAGAAGATGATTAATGCAATCATGTGATCGGTTGTAGACTGGTAATTAGGGATTACACATTGAGAGGCTTACAGGTAAACACATCACCTCTGTTGGAAGTCAGCTGTGATTTAGTAAAGGTCAGGGGTTAAAACCTGCATGAAAATTTTATAAACAGTTAACCATCCACAGGGAACATAGAGAGACATATTTAACCTATTTAATCTATGCTATATTATATATCACATGACCTCTGCCCTACTTATCAGACTTTCACCCCTACTGAAAAACCAAGAGATTCTGAGAAAGTCCTAAAGCTTTGCTTTGCCTTTAGAAAGGCATGTCTGACCCCAAAAATAACATGACTTGTGACTCTGTAGGCAAAGCCACAGTCCATAGGCCAGGCACAGAACAAAAGCCTGGATATTACATTGTGGTAAACAGCACACACTGCAGTGAGCATATTACAGTATCACATCAGTGTTGCTTGACTATGAGAGTATGCTATATCATCTTTGCTGCTAATAATTGCAGCAGTAATAAACACGTTTTTGTGAACATCACAAAAATTGTATACATAAAAAAAAAAAGATATAGACCTCTCCCACTGGCTTTTATTTACCAAAAATAAAAGAAGTCAACACACAGGATTAACAATGAATAAAATAGTTTATTGATTAGGACGGATATTAAAAACTGTTAGCAAAAATATGTGTGCACAAACGTAGGGGTTTCACAAATATATTAAGAGCATGGGCTTGAAAGCTTTACAATTCAGCTAAGGCACAAGTCAATAGTAAAGATTAATGGTAACCGGACAGCGTGTGCTGCAGTGTCTCTGACGTCCTTCTGCTAAAAGTATGACATATTATCTGTAAAATAAAAAGAACAGAAATTGCTCTTGTAGAACCATTACATTTTCAGATCAGTGCAGCTCTCTGGCTAACAACCTGCTGAGGGTGTCCAAGAATAATGAAGCGAATAATAATGAGCAGTATAAAACAGTTGAAATTGTGCCCATGGACGGTCACTAATACTGAGGACCCATGAATACACACATGAGTATGTCATTTATTTCAAGAAATGTATCTAGCATATACAGTATGTGTATGATATTTACCTGATCTAATTAACCTGATCCGTTTGTTTTATATTAAATCATGATACAGCAGGCTGAACAGATCAAACATCACAGACTAAGAATGCTGATTTAAAGCTATTTAAAACACACTCATTAGAATATCAAAGGCACGGACCGATTATAATTAGCATTAGTATTGTGATATAACCAGACCCTGGAGCTTTGAATGCTAGGCTTCACCATTCTTTATCAGAGTATTTTTTAGGGGTGAGAAAAAATATTGATTCTTTGATGCACCTCATGTCTCTCTTTAAACAATTCTGTATCGATGCACAGATGTCCCTAATCTAATTTTTTTACATTTACATTTTCAGTGAAAAAACCACTAAACAGTTGTGAAGCAAGTCATAATAAAATTAGGTCAATTGCAAGCTCCAGGGCTTTTGCTTAGCTGGAGCCAAGGTACAATTTTATTTTATGCTTTAAATGTATTAACATTATTATTTTTTTTTTAATCCATCATGTAAAGACTTGAGATTGCATTGAGCACTTTGCAAAAATGACATCTTGGCAAGTACAACTATCCTGAATATAGACAAATGTACCTAGTATTTCCTATTATAAGATTACAATAAACCAAGTATATGATTGTTAAACCTAATTCTAGACAAAAAAATGTAAAGACTGTCAAGATTAAAATTGATATATACTGTAAAACTTATACAAGATATAACAATCTTTCTAATTTTAAACATTTATTTCTGGGTAGAAGCTAAATTATCTGCTTTAGAAAGAAAGCTTAAAGCTTAAAATGAGTAAAAGCATCTAAAATCAGATTGAATAATAATAAATTTGCCCATATTTAAGATATTTTCACTTCCTAAGATATGTTATTTGATTGCAGAAAAGCATTTCAGAATCAAATCATGGCACCCTGAATGAAATCACATTGAATATTTGTGTTTCTGTTGTGCTGACATCATTTAATATTATAGCTCCAGCCCATGTATTAAATGGGCTATATGAATAAAAGTTTAATATAATGATGCTTGTAAAACTGAATTAATGAGCTACTGAGATAGCTGGTCCAGTATAAGATAGCGCCAAATAGATCACCTCAATCAATAATCAGCTCCAGAGTGCACTCACCGTCAGGCTCGGAGTCGCTGTCTGCCAGGGCCGGGATGCGGACCAGGATCTGCCTGTGGTCCCTCTGCACCACCAGCTGGAGTTTCCCTCGAGACTTCTCAATCAGCTTCCCCGCATCACTCAGAGACAGATTCTCCGTCACCGTCCCGTTAATCTGTCCCACATCAAACAAACTAGTTAAAAAGGTATTACTGTTTGCTAAGGGACTTCATACAGTTTTTTATACAACAACTTAAAAAAATCTATAAAATCCATAAAAGACCCAAAGAACGAATACGAGAAGAAAAGCATGGACAAATAATCTGTGGTTTAAAGGAAACACTGTCTATCTGTGATGGTCCTGTGTCAAAATCATATGTGAATGTGAAAGGTTGTAATTTTATAAACTGTACATTCCTAGATCATTTTACATTACACTGTGTGTGAATGCTTCTCTTGTGCAAAAACAATTTCCACATATTCATAGTCATACTTTATATATCCTAATGCAGATTTTGCATGGAGAGGTTTAACAGTTTGTAAACATGGGTCATAGTTTTGTTCAGCCCCACCCCCTCAGATCTTATCGGATTATTATAGGCTACATTAACATAACCAGGTTGAAATGACACAAAACCAATTTTCTGCCTTAATGTGACACAGATATGTGTCAGGACTGTTTAGACACAAAAATATGGCGTAAGACCTCCACTTTCATGCGTGATCCTAGATTGTATACATATCTGATAAGTGGCCATGAGACATGAATAAGAATTAATGTACTTTTTTTTCCCCCGAATGCACTTGTGCAGATCTGTGCATAAATTAGAAATTGTGCAATGAAGCTTGTAATGTGAATGTCGCTGTATAGTTTAGAAATTGGGATTTTTGTTTTTGTTTCAGTAAATGGACTGTACCTGACATACTTGAGTTATAGTCACAGTAACAGATTAACACCGAGCGTTAAAATTATTTTTGACAGAAAAGTAACTCCACAGGTCTGATAGGTACCTTGAGAATGATGTCCCCCTCTTGCAGGTTCCCGTCTCTGGCAGCCAGTCCTGTGCTGGTCATCTCTTTGATGAAAATCTGGCTGCCCAACCGAAGACCATACTCTTTAAAAAAAGATTGAGAATTCAGTTACTCACTGTTTGGTTAATCCTGACCTCAACCACAATGACCTCAACTACATCATTAAGGACTTGACATGACTACAGCCCAGCAAACCCTGAGGCAAATGCCATCACAGTCCAGCAAACAGCCAGGGACTGAAAGCCAATCAAATCAAGCCAAAATGTAGAGTACTAACTGAACAGTCTCAATAAAGCTTTCCATTCCCTGTAGATCATTTATTATCCAATGGTATGTCCAATAAAATAAGCGTCAAGGTGCTGCCTAGTCCCATGTTTTGGTTGCTTTATGTTGCTCAATGTAGCATATCATATTTGTGCCCTTAGTAAAAACAGCAAGCTGTTGGTTACCATTTCAGCTATGACATTTCATGTTCTGCCCTTGCATCACATATACAGTAAAAGATATTATAGAGTCTGGTGTTTTTATTCTCTCTCGAGGTGTGAGGCAACTGTTACTTATAGCAGGAGAATTATATGATGGCTTATGATGGCGCTTCTACCCGTGTTCCTGATTCTGAAAACATGTATTGCTCTAAATTCGAAACCAGTCACAGCACACAACCAATTATGTAACGATCTTAGCAGCACCTTAGCAGCTTTTCCCCACAACCTGCAGTGTACTTTCAGAGCACACAGATCTCAGTGAGGGTTGAAAAATCAGTGGCCTTTTCTACAGCCGTAATGAGATGGAGTGGTACTGAGTGCGTTGCCAGTGGCTCAGACTACATGCTGTGAACCGCTGGTGAAAAGATGAGAGGAGACAGGGCGTTATAAGCAGAATCACAAGACAAGTTCTCTTCTTGCCAATCGCTTGGCCAAAAATAAATCAGATTAAAATATCCTCGTTGCCAGCTGAGATAAAATCTCTATCCAGATGCAAGGGACACCAGAGAGAGAGTGTTTGCATAATAACCACCTTTGCAAAAATCTTGTAGACCTATTTTCTTAAAACTGGTCCGCATAAATAAAGAACTGTGTTCCCTAGGGAACACGCCACTGCACAGCTCAGCACTTCCCCTGCTAAAACACACCTGATCCAGCTTACAAAGAGCTTGAAGATTAGCTGCTGTTAAATCTGAGAAACATCAAACATTAACTGTCACCCGAGGCCTGGAAATAAAGGAGGACTACTTTCAATATATTCCTAATTCACTTCCCCGGAGAATTAGCTGCCATTCATAGGACTCCAGGACTGGACCCAAGTAACATGTTTGAGTAAAGTCTCACCCTCACTGGGCCTGTTTTTCACAAGCAGGACATTGACCGGTGGCTCCAGAGGTTCCTGGTAGCCTTGATCTCTCCCACGCCCCCTACTAGGTGATGGTGAGTCCTCCTGCAACCGATCTCTGCTGTAACTCCTCACCAGCCTGTCCGGGTCATATCTCTTTGAGTCGTAGCCTGGCGCTGGACTGCCTCCGCCTCCGTAACCAGCCCCGTGGCCACGGCTCTGCTGCCCATGGTAGCGTGGCTCAGGGCTGACACTGCGGTCCAGGCTCCGTCCCCGGCTCCCATCCCTGCGGTAGTTCCTATCTGGGCTGGGTGATCTGTCTGTGCTGCGGCCCCGGCTGCGGTACTCCTGCTCCAAGGTGCCACGGTGACGCTCTGGTCCACGCGGGTAGCCCAATCCACCATTGCCCCTGGGGTAATCCGAATCTGGGTCACTGTGTGTACTGCGATTGTCTTCAGGGTAGTAGCTGGACAGGTTGTAATCCCGGCTGTCTCTGTCTGGGGAAGGAGGACGCTTGAGGACGGCAACTTTGCGAGGCCTTTTCACCGTCTGTAAGAAAACAGAAGTTAATCCGATATAAATCACATTTCAGCAGATATGATGCTTAGAAAAAGCTGCCAGAACCAAGCAAGATTTACACAGACTTTCTTTGAAGAAAACTTACTATTTTAGCCACTTTCCCACATTTTCGGAGTTGCTGTACAGCAAAGGAATGAGACACGTTCTCCATGGGAATACTGTTGACCTGTATAACCCGGTCATTCTCACTGCCAAACAGCACAAAAACATGCAATCAAATTATTTTTTTCAGAGCAACCTGAAGGTACCAGGCTGGGGTTGACACTTGAGAGGTTTCTGAAGTGTGAGAACAGAAAGAGAGAGGAGACGTACAACAGTAAGCCATCAGCTGGGCCTCCGTGCAGGACATCAGACACGATGATGGATGTCTCACCGCTGTCTACGTTGGGATTGTCTCTGCCACCAGACACAGCAATTCCAAACCCCATCTTGGAGTCCTGAGAGACAGAAAGGAAATATGAGGAGAAGGAAATTGCGCTCAAGTTAAAGCTCTCCTAATGTCTCTTCTCCTGATCAAATCATAGATCACGGACATTAAAACATTAATACAGGAAGACATTAAGATTCTAATAAACAGAAATTGTGAGGCAGTTAGGCAGTGTGATGGTCAAGCAGTTAGAAAAGATTTATGCTTTAGGCAATATCTGAACACACTGGCAGCATTAATCTCCTGTTCAAACCCACTGCAAGGTGGCATCGGTACAAAACCCAGCTCTGGCCTGCACTTTATCACTGCCCTGCTCCCAACAAACAGCCTCACTATCTGCAGCAAGCAATTTGCAGTATCATTTTAGAACTGTACGTTGGGAAATACAGCATAATGACTGTCTATTACTCCCAACCAGACCAAAACTAATCTCTCCAAGCTTAATTAAGCCAGCAGAGAACATAACAGTGAGATTGGGAGGATGGAAAATGGTACAATTGTGGCAGATCTTTTACTGCTGATGTATAGCTCAGTAGGTAAATTTGGGGTTGGTGATTTTTAAACCAAAGTTCTCTTCATATTTAATCAGATGGCAATAAAATATCTGCTCAGAGACAAAACTATATTTAAAGTAATATCTAATCATTTAGGCAAAGAAGTGGCTGTATGTGTTTGTGCATGTGTTTTGGTGGTGTGTATTTGAGTTTCAATCCAGTTAACTTTGACTGGTTTAACTCCCACAAGAATTGCTGACTATACCTTTCAGGCATAGGTGCACCACTCAACTACTGGAGAGCCAAGGTCCAGTACTGTTTGGTGGTTTCCTTGCTCTAACACACCTGATTTGGTTTAGGGTGGCATGGTGGGACAGCAGGTAGTGTTGCCACCTCACCATTACAAGGTCCCCAGTTTGATCCTGAACTTGGGCTATTGTTTGCATTTTGCATGTTCTAAACATCTCCGAGTTTCCTCCAGGTATTCCAGTTTCCACCCACCTCCAAACTATGCTAAATTGCCTCTAGATGTGAATGAGTGTGTAAATGTAAGGAACACCATGAGATGGACTGTCATTCCATCCAGGGTATTGTCCCACCTCGCACCCGGCTCCCGATCCACCACAACCCTGGTTAAGATGAATAAATGCAATAGTTCAGTAGGTGTGTTAAAGCAGAAAAATAACCAACCAAATAACCTACACGCTCAAGTCCTAGCTTTGCTCTATGGGGTAAGTATCCAGGTATCAGGCTGCTGGTTATAGATCACCCTGCTGTTCCAGTGAGACCTCCATCATGCCCTTGAGCAAGACATTTATGTATGTATTTACAGTATTTAAGGAGACATGGTGTTGACTCAAAACGTTTTCATTGGTCAATAAAATGAGAGTGAGTGTAAAGTTGGTTTTAGAGGAGCAAAACCTGACAGTCTAGCAACACTATGATAAGTGCAGACTATTGATTAACCGGATAAATAGGGATTTTAAAAGCTGCCATGGGAAATCACTGTGAACTCTGCCAGCTTCCTGCTCAGTCCAAACCTCCCCAATTTCAAACTGCATCCTGCAACTGCTTCCTCCCTCTGCCCTGGTCATCGTGTTCCTGAGAAAGAACAAGATCCCCCTTGTGGATGTGGCACACCCACTGCACAAGTCAACACGCTTAACCACTTCCTCAATATATTGTACATGAAGACGGCAGGAAATAGTTGGTCAGGAAATGGATGTGTGTGCATGTGTGTGTTTACATGGGTGTTTGTGAAAAGCTCTGGCCAGCTGGGTGATTTCTAATGCTGAAGATGAGAGGAGCTTTTCCTGTGGGGCTAGAGGACAGATAAATGGAGCTGTTTCTTTGATAGGGCCAGGAAGAGGAAAGCAGAAACTCTCAGCATGCCTGCCTGACACATACACTGATAAGACAGTTGGAATGGAGGAAAGAGAATAGGAATAACACACAAGAATAAAGCACAGTAAGCCTTACCCGCTGTAGAGTCACAGTGTACTGCTCCCACACCGTCTCCTCCATTCCTGAGCTCTGTAGAGATGCATATGAATATTAATATCATCTTAATGACTTACAAACAAAATATTACTCACTGGTCGTGAATAGATATGAGTGGCAGCACACAGGGGTATTTGCATTAGGCTGGACAAGTGCTCATGGTCTCATAGCAATATTTTTTACATTCTGAACTCCACTGAAGCTTTTGTGTAGTTATTCATTTTACATCACTGTAAAACAAAAACATATAATGTCAATGGAAAGTGGTCATTTTAGTTGTTTTGTCCCTCCACTCCAGTATTTCTAAGTAGAAATTATTAATAGACCTAAACTTATCATATAATTGCAGAGATACCTTAAAAACTGATTACTCCAAATGCCACATAATGGATCTAAATAGTTCTTTCTTCGTTTCCTTTATTCTATTTACATTTTCCAGTCTTTAAATTAGCTCCACACCCTTATTTGCTTAACAGGGTGTCACATAAGAATAACAGCCATATCTAAACTTGAGGGACCAAATGTTACTGAAAATTTGATTGTTCAATCGTTTCTTGGCAAGCTGTTTGTAGATGCAACTGTTTTAGGAACTCACTAGTACATGGTGCTGATCCTACACAACTAACTGGTAGCTGACAGTAGTGAACAACTGAAGAATAATTTCATACATAAAGAAAAAAACTGCTAAACAAATTAAAAACATCAATGTGGCTATAGATATTCTATATATGTTTGGTAGACTACCATGAAGAAAATAATGTACTAGCATGACTTTAGATGGTTTATTACAAGATGCAAACCACCGGAAAGGCCCAAGAACCAAATATCCAGGTTTGGTATAAAAATGCAGATTTGTTGAGTAAAGTCTGAACAAGACAGATTTGACAAAGATCAAGCTCTAGCTGAGTGACTGATATAACAAGAATGCAAGATTAGGTAAGTCTAAACACAGCCATTTTATTTAATAATATGTTAATATATTCACTTATGATCCTCACAATTTGGGCCCTATGTGTAACAGGGATGCGATTCCCATTTGATTCTCCCAACATAGATCTTAGTATCCTCATATTTGGGCTGCACTTTCACTTCCTAGTCATGATTTCAGTGAGAATCTAATGTGCAGGACTAAAGAGACAAAACAACAAAACTCCAGTGTTGTCCAATTATATGAATTTATTTACATTTATGGAATTTGGCAGACACCCTTATCCAGAGCGACTTACATTTATCTAATTTATACATCTGAGCAGTTGAGGAC
The DNA here is from genome assembly GCA_023630585.1 of Cranoglanis bouderius. Classification (NCBI taxonomy): domain Eukaryota; kingdom Metazoa; phylum Chordata; class Actinopteri; order Siluriformes; family Cranoglanididae; genus Cranoglanis; species Cranoglanis bouderius. Next base: position 13,213,367 of record CM042556.1, on the reverse strand, counting down.
TAAGGGCCTTGCTCAAGGACCCAGCAGTGACAGCTTAGTGGTGCTGGGATTTGACCTTCCAATCAGTAGTCCAACGTCTTAACCACTGAACTGTTCTTTATATTCAAATAATTTAAAATAACTCAAACAGAGCACTTGTTAAATATTTTACTATATTGACCAAAGCAGTGCAGATGAAAGGAAAAGGGATGTACTATTGGTAGCAGTACAGTCTGATGGATGGTCCTGCTGTCTCTTTGTTTTACACAAGTTCATGGACATTTTTGTGTTTTTAATGAGATCAATGTGGTAGAGAGAGAGAGGGAGAGATGGAACACTCCAGAATGATTTTATGTGAACTCATTTGACTGTACTGCTGCCCTTGTGTCCTCTGTGAACAAAGCTACAGTTCTCAAATCAAAAACTATTCATACACACACACACACACACACACACACACGCACACACGCACACACGCACACACAGCTTGAGGGTGCCAATGTTCCCAGATAAGCAGACAGACATCTGGGTCAATATGATGACCTGGGATCCAATCACAAACCCAGAATAATCCACAAACTCTTCATTCAGTGTGCCACTGCAAAACTTGATCCACTCAAACTCCACAGTCAGCGTACCACCACAAAACATGAGCACCTCAAACTCCACAATCAGAGTACCACCACAAAACATGAGCATCTCAAACTCCACAATCACAGCACCACCACAAAACATGAGCTTCTCAAACTCCAATCACAGCACCACCACAAAACATGAGCATCTCAAACTCCATAATCAGAGTACCACCACAAAACATGAGCATCTCGAACTCCACAATCAGAGTACCACCACAAAACATGAGCATCTCAAACTCCACAATCAGAGTACCACCACAAAACATGAGCATCTCGAACTCCACAATCAGAGTACCACCACAAAACATGAGCATCTCGAACTCCACAATCACAGCACCACCACAAAACATGAGCATCTCGAACTCTAGACCAACACCCCCAAAGCAAGACCAACTCAAACTCCACAATTAGGCTAACACCTCCAATGCAGGACCATCTCAAAGTCCACAATCAGACTACCATCTCACACAAGACCATCTCATACTCCACAGAAAAACACAAGTGTATGCTCACATGCTGCAGGTGGTTCTATTCAAAATGTATGACCACTACAAAAAGAAGATTTACCAACCCAAATTCGAAATTCCAAATTTCACCTTGGGGATCAATAAATTACATTGAACTCTCTATTTATCTATTTAAATTCATAACAACATAAACCTTAGCAATGCAGGAGGTGTTGGAAGTACAATAAACAAATTGTAGAGCACAGAGGAAGAAGAAGAATTGCTTGAAAATAGAAATAAGGTGAAAATTAAAATAGAAATAAGATGCAGGTGGTCCTTGAGACCATTAAACAAACCAAGGGTTGAGGCTGGTGAGTTTAGCCTGACCTCTGAGATGACAAGGAGACCCACTTTTCATACTTCATACCTTGTATTGATCAATCACAGGTTTGGTCATGTAGTGTCTCCTGAATATTTGATTGCCATGTGCACACCACAATCAGCGATGACTTCACATGACGGCAATTTTCTCCACAACTTTGTCATATTGTGCATTGAAAGCCAGGCCGAACACTGTCTCCGCATGAAGTATTCTGGGGCCTTAATACTTCAATAACATGCCTTAAATTACACAATCAACCAACCCACAACACCATCAAACCATCAACACCACCAAACCACAACTCCCTCAAATTCCACAATTAGACAACACCAACATCTCATAACTCCCTCAAACTCCAATCAGAGTAGCAACATTATCACCCCATAATTCCGCCAAACATCACACCAACACCAACATTCCACTACTTCCTCTGCTAGAAGCTTCACATAAAATTGATCTCAAAACAAACATTTATAAACCTTTATATAACTCAGCTTCATTGTCTAGACTGCACGAACTAAAACCTTTTCTCAGAACTAACCACGTGACACAACTGATTATGTAATAACTCTCCCCCTTTTGAATGTCACAACAAAACACCAGATTACCAAGATGTTCTAGATGGAAAATCTGTGGAATTGGGAAAAAAAAAAAAAAAAAGCTAGATAAACATTAAGTGTAAAATGTCACTTTGCTAGGTTTTGTATATTGAACTTCAGATTTGGAATTAGGTTCCCAAAATCACAATTTAGGTTTAAGTAAAAAACAACAACAAACAAACAAACAAAAAAAAAACCAACCAAACAACAACAACGACTATTACCATACTAATTTGTCTGAGGTAATAAACTTTTTACCATACTAATCTGTAAGGGTCACTATTTTGAACTGGTTTCTCGACAGACACATTGGGGTTCTTTTTAAATGCCACAGCTTCCGTCAAAAGTTTGTACTTCAGTTCGTTCGTTCGTTCGTTCTCTCTCTCTCTCTCTCTCTCTCTCACACACCATCTTGAGAACTAACCCAGAAACCCCAGTGCTCAAGAGCGAAGCTCTCAGCTCTTACTTAAGGAAAGTAATCAGAATAAGGTCAGAACTCTGGTCTCCAGCATGGTGCTCAGGCTGCATGAATCCCTGCAGCGCTCACTAGCACACGTGTGTGGCACTGAGCCAAGCTGACAGACACTTTGCTTGCAGACTGGTGTTCTTTTTGCATCCTGGACAAGGCTGATTTTTTTTAACAATACAGTGGTTCGATATACACTTCATGATGTACACCTGCATATTCACGGTACTATCCAATTGGCCAATCATGTGGCAGCAGCACACAGCATACAGTTTGCATTGCATGGACAGTTTGAAAAAAAAAAAGGTTGGAAAAAGAGCAAACATTTTTCCAATCTTCAACTACCTAGTTTCGGTTAACCTCTTCCCACTATAGCCTCAGATTCCTGTTCTTGGCTGACAGGAACCCAATGTGGTGTTCTGCTTTTGTAGCGCAGCCCCCTCAAGGTTCAATGAGATGCTTTTCTGCTCGGCATGGTTGTAAAGAGTGGTTGTTTGAGTTACTGGAGCCTTCCTGTCTGCTCAAATTTGTCTGGCAATTCTTCTCTGACCTCTCTCAACAACAAGGCTTTACCACCTGCAAAACTGCCACTCACTGGATGTTTTTTGTTGTTGTTGTTTTGTTTTACGCACTCTTTCTGTGCAGAGTTTCTGTGTAAACTCTACAGACTGTTGTGTGTGAACAAAAACCCAGGAGATCAGAAGTTTCTGAAATACTCAAGTATTACTCAAGCCATGGTCAAAGTAACTGAGATCACATTTTTCCCCATTGTGATGTCTGATGTGAACATTAACCGAAGCTCATGGTATGTATGAGCATGATTTTATGCCCTGCGCTGCTGCCACAGGATTGACTGATCTTGAAATACATGCTCTCTGGCTAGAATTAGGGCTTAATGCTATAATCTCACGATACCTATAAACACAACAGAGCCTCTCTACCTCTACTGCTGCAGACTGGCAGGTGTGTGTGTGTGTGTGTGTGTGTGTGTGTTTGTGTGCATCTTCCTGCTACATCATCCACAATGCAGAAGAGGCCCACAAGCCCAGCGTGTTAGCACAGACCTCTGCAGTCTACACTACCTAGCATTTGACTATGGCTACACAAGACACAGAGAGCTGCTGCAATCGTATCACACACACATAGCCTAAATAGTACATATGTACATAGCAAGCAACTTGAAATGTGCACGCCCACTCAAACAAACATCCATTACAGCTGGTATTTCCCATGGCTCTTGTCTTAACTAATCACACACCCGATGTACAACCAGAGCAGCTCTTTTTGCATGGCTGCATTAGTGAAAGAGCTGTGAGACTGAAGAAGGAGTGAGAGCACATCAGCGCTGATGCTGATCAAGCAGTAAACATGGATCTCTCAGCAAACATCACATAAATAACATGTCACGGCCAGTGTGAGGCCATAAAAATGCTACAGCACACAAACACACAAACACACAGCTGGCAAAGCTAAAAATTCACTTTCTACCTGAGGGACACGGAGCCAGACACACCTGCTTCCGTGCCCTTATGCAATGGAAATGCAGTGCAATATACAGCAAAATATCATCTAATATATACAGGATTTACTAATATCAGGGTCATTCCTAATATGCGGTATTCCTAATATTACTATTTGAAGCATTTTTGCCACTCTTGTCATTGTACAGTATATGTCTGTGTGTTACTGTATAAGACCCCAGTCATACACCTACCATAACAATACTCAATATTTAAAAAAATAAACACATCACCACAATCTCCTACTTAAGACTTCTTCAGTAAATTGTGATTTTCATGAATATTTCACATTTTTATTCACCTGTATTTCATAATTACATTGTATAATGTTTATATGCAAGATGTGTAAGGAATAAAACCCAACATTGCGTACTGTTATAGGAAAATAATCCACAATGGGGTGGTGTGATATAAGCTAGGGTTGATTCCTTCCCCCCCCCCCATACCAGCGAATGTTTTCTTCCTCTTACACAACAAGAATTTGCCAGTGATTACAATTTTTTTTAATTAAAAAACAATACATTGTATGTTTTATCCATTTATAGTTACATTTAATCTTGAGGAATGTCCACCAAACAAGTTATCATTTACATTATAGCAGCTATAAACTCCAGATTTATTAAGGCATAACAAGTGCAGCTTGTTACTTAGAAACCACAAAGAACAACATTGTCCATCCTTAGTGCTGACACTGGAGTCTCCATCCATAAACAGCACCTTACAGAAAACTGCACCATATCAATAATTAGCTAAATGTGCTGATACCAGAGATAATTTTGCCTTCTTATTTTACTTCTTGTTATGTTCTATCTTGTACCCATGCTTCCTAACAAAATGGAGTAAACCCTTAATCAATTTCCTTTGAAGAATAGAATACTGTCCCCTTTATTAGGAACATCTGCCCATTCATGCAGTTATCTAATCAGCCAATTATGTGGCAGCAGCACAAGGCCAAAAATCATACAGATACAGGTCAAGAGCTTCAGTTAATGCTCATATCAAACATCAGAATGAAGAAAAATTGTGATCTCTGTGACTTCAAACGTGGCATGGTTGTTGGAGCCAGATGGGCTGGTTTGAGTATTTCAGAAACTGCTAATCTCCTGGGATTTACACACACACACACACACACACACACACACACACACACACACACACACACACACACACACACACACACACACACACCACTCTAGAGTTTACACAGAATGGTGTGAAAAACAAAAAACATCCTGTGTGCGGAGGGTCTGCATGCTGAAACACCTTGTTGATAGACATCAGAGGAGAATGACCAGACTGGTTTGAGCTGACAGGAAGTATATAGTAACTCACATAAGCACTCTTTACAACCGTGGTGAGCAGAAAAGCATCTCAGAATGCACAACGCATCAAACTTTGAGGTGGCTGGGCTACAACAGCAGAAGACCAGATCACTGCATAAATGAGCAGGTGTACATATATTCCTATTAAAGTGACCAGTGAGTGTATATGTATTCAGGATAACTGCTTGCACCATAAGCCATGTAATCCCTTGACGTCCAAATGGTAACACATATAAGGAATGACCCAATTGTCAGTGTATATACACTTCTCTACTATATAGTATACACTGTTTGGCAAAAAAATCCATCTGCATCAACATCTGCATCAGCAGATACAGGTATGTACAGGACAAATGTTGGACAAATGCTGATAATATTAGTTATCAGTGCATCCCTAATTTTAATAAAGTGAATCTCTCTGCAAAGCCAAGCAGTGTGCAAACGCTCAGCGATAGCAGTGCAGAACTTTATACACTGATCATACAGACACAACATGGAGATTCAGGCTTGGAATCATTTTACACGAACGCAGCATCTGAATGGCAGTGAGAGTACAGTCACGTTACAGACGCACAGCAGTGCGGTGCACGGTTTCAGTCCAAACTCAAGTCTTATAAAGTACACTACAAACACACACTGATGGATGGCAAAGCCAGAGTACAGGCCATGGGCTGCAGAGGCACAGAGTATTACAGTGTCAGAGTTCAAATCCTATGTACGTACACACACACACACACACACACACACACACACACACAAAGAGCATTACAGCGGAGGGAGAATCTGACTGTGCGCTATGCGACAGGAGATATTGAAGTCCACAAACACACACGCACACACACGCGCATACACACACACACACACACACACACACACACACACACACACACACACACACACACACACACCAGCATGCGTAAAGACAGACTCATTTTGTATTCCAGCATCATCACCATCACTGCTGCTCCATGCTACACACATACATCTCTCTTCCACAGGACTGCTGACATTATATACACACATGATTGATTCATTTCTGCCCTCCCTCACTGCCCAGGTTCGATTCCAACACCACAACTAAGTTGCACAACGGACAAACAAACGACAGACAGACAAACAATCTCTTTGCCTTCTTTTACTTTCCCAACGCACATGTAACCCGACACTACAGACACTCAGAGGCAAACTCCAGAGCTGCATTGACTAGCACGTCAGAAAGCACTTTCCGCACAAATCAACTTGCTATGAGGGGGAGGGGAGGAGGAGACGCTGCCTGAGGAGGGTTTTATCATCCCCGGAGGATGGAGCGACCGCGATTCTCTCTCTCTCTCTACACCCCCACCAGTCTGAGCAGGCATGGTGGTGCCCGACTGGGGGCATAGAGGATGATGAAGTCGTCTCTGAGCGGCCGGCTCTCGGCCCGCACCTCCACACGCACTGTCCGGCCGCCGGTGGCTCTCCGCAAACACACGCAGCAGTTCCATGGCAGCCAGTCCACGCTCATCTCTCCCCATGGCCGCCCCTGCTCCAATCTCATTAGGAGCTGTGGCGGAGCGGATCAGGAGCTCGAGAGAGAGAGAGAGAGAGAGACGGAGAGGGAGGAGGGAGGAAGAAGGGGAGGGTGAGATCGACAAGGAGAGAGGGAGGGAAGGAGGGAGGCAGTGAGGCTAAAAATAAAACTCACAGAGCCTTGGCGAGTCCTGAGTGATCGGACGGCGCGCGCCCACTTTCGGCACAGTGCCGTTTTCATGGGCAGATCCGTAAGCTCAGCCGTCTGTTGGCTACTGGCCTCACACACACACACACACACACACACACACACACGCACTCAGAGCGGAGAGAACTCTTATCTCCAACCCGCATCCCTCTGTCTCTCCTCTCTCTGCTCCGGACTGCTCCCTATGTTATGTAATCTAAATACAATAATGGCCTACATACTTGTATACAAACACACATGTGCTCACTTACTCAGGCTCACACAGACATACGCGATTCACACATATGTGGTATTGTATACACACACACACACACACACTCTCTCTCTCTGCATGTCTACATGCTATCTCGCACTGATCTGCAGTAGATGCGGTTATCTGCAGCATACTAGTGTGCACTTTTTAATATTTCAACATCGCACCTACTCTGCAAAGTGTCCGTCTGCTTTTAAAGCGTTCACAAACAAGAACATGTTCACGGCAACTGTGCGAATTCCAAACTAAAAACTAAAAATACTTACATCTCCAAATCTGCTGGGACACACCACAAGGTAAAGGGACAAAGAAAGGTCATGTTGTAACATGGGAGCGTGTTGGATGCGGTGCATGACGAGCTTACTGTGTCTGATGCAAACTGGCCTTCATTCATCTTCAATAAATGTCTCATTGTAGTTTAAAGTACTAATCTGTTTATATGTTGCTGAATAGAACCAACTAACACATTACACGACTTTCAAAATCTCAGGATCGCGGATCACTTCATACTGCATGACTTGAATCGCTTGTGATCCGCTGTGTGCCGTTGTAATGGTGTGCAAACTGCACGATCGCTCGCAGACGATGCTCAGACGTTACACGATCTTTCACCTGGAGAGATCCCCGCTCAAGTGCGCCTCGTCTGCAAAATCCTGCTTTCTCACGAAAATAAACGTGAGAGTTGCCTGTCACTATTTAATACAGCAACAAGAAAGAAAGAAAGAAAGAGACATTTTAAAAAATGCGGAGGTAATATTGTTTGGGAAGACACAGGCAGGGTATAGTGAAAGGAATTGTAGCTATTGTATACCGTGCAAATCATGTGTTTACACGTGTTTTTTTTTTTGCTGTTTGAGCATGCCACGCCAAATAAGTCCTAATAGAAGCAATATTATTGTGCTTTCATTGTGTCCTTGCACTCCCACACAAACAATTGGATGATAAACTGGGTTCAGGGATCTGCTGCCCATGACAGCAGATGAATTTGATTTCATCTCGTCCTCTAAATGGCTGTTTCTCATCGCAGAATGGTTCATCATATTCAATTGATCACTGAGAAAAACAAAAAAAGGTTTGAAAAAAACTTGGAGGCTCGGCAATCAGTCGCAGAAGAAAATTGTGAGAAAATCGCGTTGCTGGGCGGTGCATACTGCACACACTAAGCTTTAGAGTTCATTAGCCAGTGAGATTAGACAGAATTCCTTCTGAATCTGGCGAGATTAATCAGATTGTTCCGGATTTTTTCCCGCGGAGAGGGTGGGATTAGTCAAACTTTCGGCAGGAGCTCGCGGGTTTAGTCAGAATTCCTTTGGGAGCGGGAGGGATTCGGCAAAATTTCTGCTGGAGTGGGTGGGATTAGTCAACATTTCTGCTGGAGTGGACAGGATCCTTTGGGAGCAAGCAGGAGGAAGAAAAAAACAAGTCGAACTCAACACGAACGCCATCGACGAGGAAGTCTAGTCCTTCTTGTTACTGATTTGGATGCCAGAAGTACTTTTAAAAATATACTTCAAACAGGAAGGAAGCAATCGAAGAAAAACTATTTCAGACATCTGACCTTGCTGTGACCTTGACCCTGTTTGGATCAATTCCAAAATCTAAATCAGTTCATCTGCTGGTTACGATGATAATTCCATATAAATCCTACAAACAATAAACTGCTCGTTCTTGAGATATCGTGCTAACGAGAATCTCGGACAACCTGAAAACATTCTGCCTCCCCCACTCAAAAAAAAAAAAAATCTGTATAGTGTCTTTCCCAAGCTCAGGTCTGTCAAGATTGGAAAACATGTTGCAACAAACCCAAAGACTGAACAACAACAACAAAAAAAAGCAAATAAGCTTAGGATGTACAGACTTGAAAATAAATGTGGTAGAAAAGATGGGTTCTTCAGAGCTGTGCAATATAGGTGCAATACCAGAGCCATTTTTAGTAAAGAACCTTTCAGTTGATTATATATTACTGAATAATCATTTTCCACACAGAACACTTAGTGATAAGGTTCTTAATGAACCAAAAAAGTTCTTCTATGGCACTGCAACTCCAAACTCTAGGTCAAAAAGGCAGCATGGGGTGAAAGGTCAAGTAGCATAAAATGTAAATGTTTTACATGTCCAGTGAAGGAGAACCGTGAAATGCTTCTAGGTGTACATGTTGAGTAAAAAAAACAAGCAGCTAAATAAGACAGGGCTGAACAGGAGCCAACCAAGAGAGCACCAAAAATATACCTCACTGCCAGCACCACATTGTCCAGAGTGTATGCATGCCAAAAATGTGAGACAGATGGGGAGAGGTCAGAACCTGGTACTGATAGGTAGATAAACACACAGACTTAACACATAAGACAAGAAGAATTTAAACACAGATAAACAATGAATAGCAGACGGGCAGAGACATCTACAACTCAAGCGGTGTTTGAGTGTACATTTGTGTGTGCATCAGTTGTTATTGATGTAGTTTCAATATTGCTAGCTCTACTACCAGGCTACAGAGATGATTGGTTTGTGACCTTAGTTCAACTTGACTTTCAATTTAAACATTCAAAGGTCTTGTGTAAATAAAATGTAAATCTAAAAATTGGACATGTCCCTTCAACACATCGCAGCACTGGGATTCAAGGAGGCAGCACTGGTACATCACACAGTTAGAGCTTTAACACTGTACAAACAGATGTCTAGCGCGGCTGACGACTTCCTGACTTCCTGCATCGGGGCTGAATCACACCGCTGTGAGGATTAATCAGGACATTAAGTATCTGCCTCAAACGCCATCTAATTTATTCTAGAGCCTTTTAATTAGTAGGCTAATATGCACGCAACATGGAACAAATGTCAATCAATGGATTTGATTGACAAGAAACTGCACACAGTCAAGGGCCAGAGTCTGACAGCAGATTATCAGGATTTACACCCAAACATTCTAGTGTGTTTAAAGTAATCAGAGCTGCACTAAACCACCTTTCTGAGCCACACACACCCACACACACACACACACCCACACCATATTCTAATACACACGCTCCCCTGATCCAAGCAGCACTCGTCTTCTTCCCAGAAACTGAAAACACACTCACACACACACACACACACACACACACACACACACACACACACACACACACACACGGATATAATAGGCTACATTTCCCTGTAATGCAAAGTTCCTGCTCAGTGTGAGTCATCAAGTCTGACCTCATCAACTGTTCATGACATACGGCTCATTCATGACCCTATGACTGTCCAGATGTGTGTGCTAGTTAGGAATGTTCAAGTGAATTCTATTGTACAAATTATGGCTAAATAATTCTAACCATTCTATATTTATATGTGTTATATATATATCTACATGTGTGTATATATGATTCTGTTTTTTAATTTAAAAAAAAAAATTCTGACATGTTGGTGTTGTATCTTTCACTTGGATGTTATAAGTTGCACTGAGTAGATAAAACAAAAACTGTGTCCGTCTTCATTTCAGGCTGAAAAGCAACAAAATGTGATTATTTTAAAGGGGGGGTGATTCTTTTCTATACCCACTGTATAAACAGGAATTACTTGGAGAGCCCAAGACATTCTTGAATCAGATTGGTTGGAAGGTGTTGATTAATGTTCTATAACAGAAGCTCTGACAGTAGTGTTGGCTGTAAAGCTAATCACAGGTTTATATTAATGCACTTGTTCTAATACGTTATTGTTTCTATAGTAACAACTTACACATGTACTTGCACTTGTATGCCAAGTGTAATAATAAATAATGTAAATAATACTAATAAAGTTTCACACCATGGAGAAGTCTTCAGGACTTTTTTGGCCCGTAATATGACAAACTGCACTTTTTGGTGTTATTAACCTCGATAGATAGAAAAAAAAAAGAAAGGTTGGTGAGGACACAGTGTTAAAGAAAAATCACCCACTTCTCCGTTTTGTGTCAAACCACATCGCATCACCCTGTCACTGAATAGTTTCCTTGATGCAATATGCAAAAAAAGAGTTTTCCACCATCACTCAGACTCACCACTTTTTTTTTATTAACCTGCCAAGACCGTAATACAGACAATAAGCAGTCCCTCCACGATTTTGCGATTTTGTGATCACAGAAATCAATGCAAAATCAAGCAAACTCCACAATATTCAGAGGAGCTCTGCAGATTTAGGCCAAGGTGCACCACGCGACATCATCACAACATGCCATGTGACATCATCACAACGCGCATTCAACCAAAGCCCTCTTCGATTCACGTGTGTCAAACATGAGTACAGCTAAAAGGTCTCATTTACCAAACATCACTGCGAAACAATTTTGTGCAATTTCGCCAATTCAAGTGGTTTTCTGCAAAACAAACCCCACAAAAACAATTGCATCTCATATTTGGAAATTTCTCAAAGCTTTTTTGGCCGCAACAATCACAAAAAATGTGCACAAAAAAATTCTGTACGAACTGAACAAGGACTTTGTTACCAATATATCAAGTTATATTTTTCTGTACTGTTAAACAGTAATTGGTAACAATTACAAAAAAGCAAAAGGATGAGAAAAAAAAAAAAAATTTAAAAAAAGAACGGCCTTCATACTATTGTCTGGAGATTGTCTGCAAGATCAAATCCAGATGGTGCCACAGCCATCCACCGCCGGGAGCCAAGTGAGCAAAATTGGCCGTGCTCTCCGGGTGGGAGGGATGGCATAATCTCTCACCCCTGTCAATCCCAGTGGCACTAGCCAATCGTGGGTGTCTGTCAGCTCATGTATGCGGAAGAGGGCGGATAGCGCTTTCCTCAGAATGTGTTACACTACCCTATGACGTGAGCAGCATAAGCAGCAGTTCGAAATGTTGTGGTTGGCTGGCTTCAAATATCACGGATGAAGCACATGATAGCCCTCACCCTCCCCAGTTGTTATCTGTTGTATGATAGAGGAGAGCTGACTGGTGGATGGGAATAGGCACATGGACAAAGTGAGCTCAGCTTGTCATCGCAAAAGAAATGCCTATAAATAGAGAAAGCGTTCACACTGGCAGAAAAAGCACAATGGAGCACAATGGATGACATTCGCACAAGCATGGCCTTTGTTTTGTCCACTCGAAGAGGGACGCCTCCAAATAAAGGCTTTACTATCATGCGCAAGATGCAATAAGAAGCAGTGACAAAAGAGAATGATGGTCTTTGCCAACTAGAGACACACACACACACACACACACACACACAAACATACGCAACTCTTTCACAGAATACAGATATGCTCGCTGGCTAATGGAGGTCAGGCAGAAACATACACTGTGCCTCAATGGAGATTAATGTAATGATTAACCTGATGTAATGCAATTTGGAACATATATTAATAATCATTATATACATAAATTGTCTGTACAGTATCTTACCTAGACTCACTGTGTCTCAGTCCCCATCTCTACAAAACACATAGCTGTCCTGAGCTTATACAGCAAAATCCCCAATGTTGAATTAACACCTACAGTGAATTAACACCTACAGTGAATTAACACCTACTGGACACAAATGAATTCTGAAAGAGTTTATTTTTAACCTTTCACTTTATCTCTATCTTTAAGCTTTCACTTTATCTCTATCTTTAAGCTTTCACTTTATCTCTATCTTTAAGCTTTCACTTTAGCCGGCTTTCAGAATATGTGATATTTCTGTAGCAGGCTGCTACTAATCAATTGTGGATGAGCATCAGACCGCATTATTTTTTAATTTGTCATGAAAAGCTATGTTCAATATTTCAGGATGGCAGGAGAGAATTTTAATAAGATACTAATTCTGCGGTGACTCTTTTTAATTGCCATTTTCAGAGAATTCCCATGATGACTGAAACTGTTTAATCACATTCTGCGTCAGAATCGTGAACTAATCCTAATTAAAGTTGCATATCCTAAATGAATGTTGACCTCAGTTTTCAAGTATGATGCGAATGAATAATGGATGCTCTGACTTAGCAAATCCCCAGTTGCAGCATGAAACAATGTTAGTTAGCCTACATGTGCTAAACATGGGGTATGTAGTGATATGAAAATAATCCACAATGGGGTGGTGTGGTGCAACTTTTTTCTCTCTCGAAGTGAACAAGACAAAAAAAAAAAAAAAAAACCCGTAACATGTCATGTTACCAAGAAACTAGGTTATGAAGACTTTACCGTGGTGGAAAATGTACTGACCGTTATAAAATGCTGACACTGGAGACTCTTTCCATAAATGTTAAATAAACATCTCCTTACAGAAAACTACACCATATGAACACCATCATACTTCTTTGTTAAAAAATAGCACTTTTATTTGAACTAGATTATGCAAATAAAATCATGATTATGTATAAAACAGTATATTCCATCCTGTATTTGTTTGAAACACAATGAAATGACTTTTATTTTCTGTTGTATTGTTTTGCTATTGGTACTGAATTCAAAGTGATTGTGTTGTTACAACTCGCATCTACACTTTACTATTTAAACATACCTACTAGCTGTCTGACGGACATCCTAGTTGTCTATATCTAGATGAAGAAGAGATAACTGGCACATTTAATCCACTGACTGGGATAAATCTTTATCTGGAGGTGAGGACGGATGGGTGTCAGCTGTGGCACAGCCTAAATACCTCCACATTGATTCAGACTGCTGACACACACTCAATGTCGATCAGAAGAGACGGTCAGTCAGGACTACTGGTCTAGATATCTCTTCTACAGTGTGTATAAACACCTCAAGTAGACAAATTTGACATTCCTTATCCACTACTCTTTCCGCTAATAATACCGCTCCTTTACAAGCTCCTGAGGGTCAGAGATCAGCATCAGAGAGCTGACACACTACTTAGGCGGCCTGTCACTGTGGCACTCCAGCAATGTGATATAAATTATATCATGAACAGGTTCCTGGCAGCAAATGTTGTAACGTAGAACGCCGTTAACGATACGCATACACACTCTTCCCTTTTCTCAAAATAGTGATGCCACTATAGCAGACAACTGCTTCCCGTACCTGCTTTAACGGAAATGAAAAATACAAAACTGGAAATGAGAACAGGTAAAATTCGAAAATGGTGTGCGTGGAAAAAGCTTTCACTAGTCCATGTGCAGAGAAAAAAAAAAAAAAAAAAAGAAAAAACCTACATAGAGCTGTACCAAGGCGTTTACTGTATACCATTAGGATATTATTATCACAAGTAACAAAAAAAGGTCAAATACTGCATAATCTCTTATGTTGTGAATTGTTGCCATGTTCATTTTTCATGGTCGTTTCATTTTGAACTTTATAAAATTAATTTGATAAATTGTAAAACAGAGCTCCCCCCCCATTCAGGAACAATGGGTGTGCAAACTTTTGCACTCAACCGTACAAAGACTGCCACAGCCAAATACGACCAGCTGAACTACTATCAGAGAATGTTACGAGAACACTCAGGAATGTTATTGGGCAATTTATAAGAAGGTTAGGTTGTAAGGTTATATAAACAATGGTCATGCAAAATTCTGCAAACATGATATAATACTGGACTGTTTCATAATGTCCTTAGAAAAACATTCCTAACATTTTGTCAGTTAGATAAAAAAAAAAAAATCTAGTGGTAGAACTTGTGAGCTTGCAACATTGGAAAGTGTACACAGTAGCCTTGGCCAAGACACTGAACCCCGAGTTGCTCCCGATGGCAGGCAAGTGCCTTGCATGGTAGCTCTGCTGCCATTGGTGTGTGAGTGCGTGCGTGAATGGGTGAATGAGACATAGTGTAAAGTGCTTTGTAGAACCGGGAAGGTTAAAAGGCGTTATATAAGTGCAGACAATTTACCACTGGAAAAACCCAGATGTAGACATTTCAGCATTGTCAGCATGGTCTGTGAATTCTCTCTCATTCAATTCAATTCAAAGTACTTTATTGGCATGATTGTTTACATACAATATTGCCAAAGCATCAATATAGATAAGAAAGGAGAATGCGGGGAAAAAAATAAATAAATAAATAAATAAGAAGAAGAAGAAGAAGAAGAAGAATCTCTATCAATATAATAATTGGTTACAACTGTTTTTTTATTTTTTTATTTTTATCCTGCATCGTGCAGTTATTATTTATGTTTGTACCCATCTTCAATATATTCTAATGAATTTTGTTTGGTTCTATTTCCCAAAATCTAAACAAACTCGTAAACAAACCACTGTGACCCTGACCATGCAGTTACTAAGGATTAATGAATGAGCATTGTAAATGCATGTTAATGAATGTGGTCATTTGTTTCTCCCGGTAGCTTCATATCTTCACATCGATACAACTCTTTTGGTATCCCCCAGGATCCCAGTCCTGATGTACACCTCTAGTCTCAACCAGATGTCCTGCAAAATTTCTGGCAATCTTTCTTAAAAAAAAAATTTAAAAAAGAAAGAAAAAAAAAAGAAAAAAAAAAAGAAAGAAACAATAGTGCATCCATATAATCTTCAATTAAAATGCCACAAGAACATTGTAGGAATGTTAATACACATTACGTAAAACCATTTCCCAGCCACACAGACAGAACATTCTATGAAGTGGAAGCAAAGGTTTCCAGACATGTAACATTCAGAAACTTTGAACATTTGTCTAAAATACAAACATTTTTAGAATCTGATCTGGGAGAAAGCACCAATACAAAAGCTAAAGGTGCTTGGCCCATGATATAAACCTTCTTAATAGGATTGAGCGAGATATCCCGGTTGTTGCACTGGTAACTTCTCACACCAGTGTTGAGATGTGTGAAACCAACACTTCTCAAATTCCACATAAACAACTCAAATTTCTACAGTAAGCAAATAAAATGACTCAGCTATATCCAGGTCTTAAGGCCAAAATCTCATATATATGTGCATGTACAGTATGAGTGTGTGTGTGTGTGTGTGTGAGAGAGAGAGAGACACTGGGGCTAAGGAGCTGTTATTATGATGAAAATGGAGAAGCATTAGGGAGGTGCTGGAGCTGGAGCTGGTATTTTTAGGGCATTCCTGGCAAGCGCAGGCCTGGTGATGAAGGCTGCCATTACTCTTCTCTCCTATCACAGACTCTTCTATAACGCATGGATTTCCCGCTGCTGCACTCTTCACGGCAAATGTGTACGGCTGGTGTGTATATCACTTACATCCAGACAGTAAAAATATATGGCCTACACAAGGGGCTGAAACTGCGGAATGCTTTATCGCACTACGGTGGTATCTGGATATAATAACTCTTGGGACGTTGGGGATTTCAAAAATAACACAAGCAACCAAGGGCTGTGGTGGCTCAGTGGTTAAGGTTCGGCACTTGGGACAGGAAGGTTGTGAGTTCAAATCCCAGACTGCCAGAAAGCCACAAGAAAGGTCTTTAATCATCAATTGTTTGCTGAACGTTGCTACTGGGGGCTCCCAAGTGGCGCAACAGGAAAACAGTCATTCTGTTGTCTGCAAATTTTGAGTTTGAATTCCAACGGTGCCACAGTCATGTTCAATTTTGCTCCCGAATCCCGAAAACAGTCACGGCCACACTGGCATGCTCTCTCCCCATCAATCACAGCAACACTAGCCAATCATGTGCGTCTGTGAGTTCATGTACGCAGAAGAGTGTGTATACATAAGCATCCAATCATGAGTGTTTGTAAGCTCATGTATGCGGAAGAGGGCGGATAGCAGCCTGTATTATGCTTCCCTGTGATGCAGTATGAGCAGCAGTTCAAACAGATGCAGTTGGCTGGGTTCATATGTCTCAAAGGATTGACATATTGGTAGCCCTCAGCCTCCCTGGTTGGTAGTCATATGATATTGGTGGGAATTGGCCAAGATCAAATTAGGGAGAAAATGAAGAAAATGGAGTTAAAAAAAAAGAAAAAAGTCACCACTGCTAAAAAAAAAAAAATAAATAATAATAATAATAAAAAAAAAACAGCCAAATGAATACATGCAAATGGTCTGTCAGAGTAACAGGACCCAGCTGAGATGCTCTGGTCAGACTGGAGGTGGAGCTCATTTCTAGGCCAGAAAAATGATGATGCTGACATACAAAGCATTACATGGCTTGGTTCTTCATTATTTACCCGCACTGCTAATTCCTTACACCCCAAATCGCAGATTGCGCTCTTCACAGTCTAATTTGTTCACTGTTCCACAAACCCGTTTAAGATCTATGGGTGACAGGCCTTTTTCTGTCTATGCTCCTACCCTCTGGAACTCTCTTCCCCTTGAACTTAGGGATGCTCAGACCTATGACATTTTTAAAGCTCAACTCAAGACATATTTTTTTAAACTAGCATTTGCTTGTTGATGCTTACTTTTATTTTTTTATTATTGTGTTATGTACTGTTCATTTTGTGTACAGCGCTTTGAGAAGCTGCTTTTATAGGCGCTCTATAAAATAAAGTTTATTATGATTATTAGAAAAATGGCAAAACTCACAGTGAATCTCACAATTCTTAGAGATTCACCGCGTTGAAAATCACAAATCACACTAGGTATTGTCAAAATGATGATTGTTAGAGAAGTCTAGAAACACTTTCCAAAATGACAAACTTTAAAGATTTCTTACACAGAACACAAACTGTTTATCACCCAGAAACAGGATCAGACGAATGCTGGTCATGTGATCAGTCCTTCGGTCTAATTATGCTGACGCAGTGGCTGCCACTTCACTGCATGATTAGTCCTGCCCTAACTAAAATATCTCCCCATACTGAGAAGTGGGTCAGGACAGGCACTCCAAACAATGTCACTGGAACAATAACGCCACGGCTCTGACTTACAGATAAGAGGCAGAAGAGGATGTACAGTGATGTTCCTCATCAAAACAGAGCGTGATTAGGAAGTCGCGTGTGACGCATACAAAAGCGTGCATTCAGAGGCTTCACCTACTTCCTACAGTATGCATTAATCCTTTCCCATTATGACTTAATTTGCTTTCAAACCAGGATTATAAATTGAGTCTGTAGATCATTTCTTTCTAGGCCATGAGAAAAATAAATCAATAAAAAATACACTTAATCTACAGTATTTCATAGTGTTAATCTTTGCATTAAAAACGTTTGTAAATGCCAAACATTCTTAATAAATGCACAAGCACACACTTTCCTATGTACAAATCCAATCATAACATTTTATACATTGATACGAAATCTTTTAAAATAAATAAATAAATAAAACACCAAACATATTATTTTTCACCTCTCTATTTCCCTCCAGTCACTCCAGAAAATCAGTCCCTATGAATTCAACAGCTGTCTGATTCAATTGTAGTGTTCATTCAGCACCTATGAACACAATACATTGGTTTGTTTGCATTTCAGTTCAGTTGTATGTCTGTCGCTTTTCTTTTCACAGATATTACGTCCAGGCTGCTTTACGGAGCTCCAGGGCCTGGCTCTGCTGAGTAAACCAATAAAGAAAGAATGAAGAAACGTGTTCTTTCCAGCTAAACATGGCCATTTTTGGAACAACATCCTAAGAATTCATACCAGTGTGTTAGTTTCTTTGAACTTGGAATGTATCTTGTCCATGCCAATGTAGCAAAAAGAGGCTAAACTAAATCTCCCACTCAGACATGCATCAAAACAACAACAGAAGGAACTTCATTTCTCCAGTGTATTATCTAGTACATTTCTTGTTTATGGCAGAACGCTGATGAACGCTGGTGTTTCTGCTCATGCAAAAAACGTCGAGTAGTGAACCACAGCAGGTCTATTTACATAAGCCAGTTTGCATCCCGATACTTCAGTAACCTGAGTCATGAAGCCTGCTTACTCTCAGTGTATGCATGCATGCATATGTGTGTCTGTGTGTGTGTGTGTGTGTGAGGGCTCTGCAGCCCAGGTGGAGCACCATTTCGGGATTAAAGTCCAGCTACGAAAAGACTATTCCTTCCACGCACTCTGTCCACACTCACACGACTGGAATGAGCTCCAGTGCATGTTTTTTTTCCCCTTCAGGTATCAGGTGGAGGTTAATAATCACTCCATAGTGCATTCCATAGAAAGCTTACCTGCAACACGAAGCGAACTGCCATAATGCTCCCTTCTCATCCTGCTTCACATTTCATCAGTATTAATAAAAAAAAAAAAATTGGAAGAAAAAAAAAAAACGCAGTGACAGTTCCTTCACCTGTACTACTCCTACAATGAACTGGAACAAAATAAAACAAGCAAATAGGGTGTCTTGTTCTGCCCACTGAGATCCCCAGTGGCCAATCAGGTGAAGGGTATCTGTTGTGTGCTGTAAGGTAATCTGATGGACACCGGACACTCTCTCTTCGTGTACCACGTACTAACCTATGCCCCATGGGGCAAACGTTTCCTCCCGGACATTAACCCACAGCGTGAGCAGCCCCTGCGGACAGGCACAAGCCTTGCCATTGTACTTTAACGGCTTTAATGTCTATAAGTGTGTAGGTGTTTTCAGTTCAGACAGAGGCTCCTTCAAGGCTTCCTTGTTTTTCTGGGTAAAACAAAATTAGGGAAAAAAAAAAAAAAAAAGCTCTGAACTGGAGCTCAGCAATCTCTCAGCAGTCTTGGGCCCCTGGAGTTTGCAATCATTCTAGTTTGAGGACTGTACAGAAGAAGTGCATCTTAGTGCAGTTTTGAACCTCAGAACTAGTGAGAGAGCTGACAGACTGCTGTGTTTCAGTAAAAAAAAAAAAAAAGTGCTGAGTGAGAATGCAGCACTGATTATTTCCAAACCAGCACCAGGTTGA
The DNA here is from genome assembly GCA_023630585.1 of Cranoglanis bouderius. Taxonomy (NCBI): domain Eukaryota; kingdom Metazoa; phylum Chordata; class Actinopteri; order Siluriformes; family Cranoglanididae; genus Cranoglanis; species Cranoglanis bouderius. The sequence goes on along the minus strand of CM042556.1, from coordinate 13,193,364 downwards.
TGACATCAGAACATCTGAAATGAAATGACAGATTGTCCTCCCACAGGAGAACTTTTGCTTTATATCTTTTTCTGAAGAAATAAGTGATATTTCAATAAATTAAGCAACACAGGCTTCTCTATCATCTCTCCTAAAACCACTTACGAGAAAAGAGATTAATATTAATATTTAATTCTAAGAAATTCTGAAGAGAAATGATACATAGCAAAAGTGTAATTGTGTCATTCCATATTGTTATTAAAACATTCAATCTTATTCATCGCATTTTCTGAGGACAGACAGACATAAGACAGATTAAGAGCCAGAACTGTGAAACAATCCATGTGTCGTTACTCTGAGGCAGAAATTCAGATGAGCAATTTGATACAATCAAGTGCAAAGATTTTTGTCTCAAAATGTAAAAAAACAAAAACAAAAATGTGTGCCGTATAAAAATAAATAAATAAACCTATATGACCTGCATGACCTGTATGATGACATCAGAGGTCAGGGCTAAGGGAGTGTGCCTAATATAACTGAAGCAAAGCAGCTCATAGGATATGAAAGAGGTTAGAGGTAGGTCTAAAGGTATATGAGTTATTATAGAATATTATATAATAGCACTGTTAAATTCTGGAATCTGGCTTTTCAGAAGATGTGCGATATTTTGTATGATAACATGGCTCAGACAGTAGTCCCTGCTGTAACATGAATGATAGGTTTATATTAATGTGCTTAATGCCCATTCCAGTACATTACTGTTTCTACAGTAACAGCTCATACTCTGGGAATTGAATGGCAGACGCTCCACATAATAATGTGGCAAGAAGCCATTGTTTCCTTATGGATAAATCCATAATGCCTTGGTGCTGTGCTCAAAGTGTACTAAACTTCAACTTTGACCAAGTTTACTCTTTGTCAAAGCGCAGCCAATAAGAAGAGCCTCCGTATGTGATGTAGCAAAGGCGTTTGTTTTCTCCCATCTTCTCCAAACGATGACTAAAACCAGAACAGTGTTTTTGTTCGTGATTTAGATACATGCTGGATTTAGAGACATGCACAGTGGGATAGCTGTATAAATGGTTTCTGTTTTCAAATGTGTCTTGATGATGTTTCACTGCTTCAGCTTTGCGGTAAATACGATTATCATTTGTACATCGCGCCTACGTTTGCGGTGAGCAAAACGCAAAAATGATGATTATCTTTAGGTGCCCTTTGAAGGAGTCTGCAGTGTCAGCACTTCGTAACGGTCAGAGTTAAAGCTGTAACTTTCAATTCGAAATAAAAAAAAAAACTACCAAATTGTAGTATGTTGAAATGAGTATCCCAAAGGTACTCGTATGGTCTACTGTTTCCGGGAAATTTTGGAAGTGTGGATCCGTGGACACACTGTTGCCCACAACCTTGCGCAAGGGAGGAGGAGCTTTTGTGATGGTTTGCTTCGCCGAATTTTAGAGAGGTGTAAATGAAATGTGGAAAAATCAATTAAGGGAATGGCAAATTAAATTATATAGTATGAATTATATATAAGGAATAATTAATGAAGAAAAGCTGAAATGCTACGAGGAGTTTGTTTATGGTGACAGTGTGCGTAATTAGGCAACAACGTTCTCTTCCATTACATGACATGTTAGTATGTCCCAGTACTTGCATACTCTTTTGCTACACACTCAAAAGTATGTACTTCTTCTTCATGAAAAGAGTACATACTTGTAGTGCATAGTATAAGTAGACGAATTGGTATGCAGCAAAAGTGTTTCATGCCTTTCTTAAAATCTCATTCAGAATAATGAAGGAACATCTTTGAAACCTAATAAACTCACATAGGTATCAATTTAATTTCATTCTCTCCATCAGTTGCTCTTAAAGAGGCATTCAAGTGTAGGACTTATGTACAGTATGTCTCGTAGAAATAAATTAATATTTCTACTAAAATACTTCTTTCCTGATTAAAAAAAAAAACAACAAACAACACTTAATTAAAAGACAAAATGTCAATGTTGACACTGTCCTTTGTGAGTCAGCTCTGGAAAACAGTTACTGCTAAAAGGATTTATTTGTAGATACATGTCTTCTCGGAAAAGTCCATTAAACTAGTGATAAAATGTGCATGGTTGAGTTTTATAAAAGTTTTTAAAGTGCTCCAGCTCTCTCTCTCCCTGCTCCACAGAGCTGCTCTCCTCTGAGACACTCTCACTGTTCGCGCTCGGCCTGTGTTGGGGTTTTATTGAAAGACAATGGATGCTATTGAGTAAGAGCATCTCACAGAGCTGGCATAAACAACCTCTTATTCATTTCCCCCGATCCCTCGGGTTCACAGTGACTCACTTCTCTCTTCCTCCTCCTCCTCCTCCTCCTCCCAGCTGTCTGCCTGAGATCAGACTCACTAAATGAGATTTTGATTTGCTCACATGTTTGGAATTCCTCGCAGATTGTGGTATGTTCAGAAATAGATAGTATCAGGGGCCGTGTATATACAACGTGAAAACAGGACGAAAAAAAAAAGTCTAAATCAGGAAGAGAAGGAACATCAAACATGGAATTTAAAGATGAGTCAGAAAAAATGTCTTATTCATGCATTGGTTGCAGTTGTGTGCAAAAGTTTGCACACCCTTAGAACAAGATTACAGAGAAAACATCGAACAGTTGTTCGTTCTATATCAAAAATATTGAAAACAATATTGAAACAAAATAGAATTCAAAAAACCTTTTCTGAATGAGATATAAATATTCTCTAATAAGTTGCCCATCTTTTGCATTTGTAATTTCCTCCTAGCACTTTCATATTGTTTGAGCTTAATTTGGATCCTTGTAGTTGTTATATTTCTCCTTTTACTTCTTATAGGACTTCTAGCTCTTCCAGATGTTTCTTCAAATCAGGTGCGGAGACCAAGCAGGTCATGGCAAACTGCTGATTTTTCCTTGTTTTAACTTCTTAAACACTATTTTTGTGGACAAAGCGTATAATGAACAGAACACTTGTATAGTAAAGAAAAAGCTTCATTTTAAAACCACGGGTGGACGCAAACTTTTGCACCCGTCTGTGCATAGTATCTAACTATTTTAAACACCATGGCACAATGAAATACTTATTGAATTAAAGCTATACATGCTGTCAAATGGCAGGTCATCTTTAAGCAAGCCTTACATTTCTATGTAGCATGTTCCTGCATCAGTGGCTACTCCCTCAAGACTTCACTATCAGCTCTGCTATCAAACGTTTGGGATCCGTTCATTGTTCCTCCAAGAATCTGCAGGAAGTCACACACTTTCTAGAGGCAATACAGAGCGCCACAGCCCAACGTGCTGAACTGAAATACATAGTAATTACTGTAAATACTTCAGTTTATCCTGGTCACATTGCTAGCAAAAAAAAAAAAAAAAAAAAAAAAAAAAAAAAAAAAAAACAGTATGTAATATCTTTTTGCGAAAGAAAGCATCGTCCGTAATTAAAGTGCTTCCCAGGGGGAATCAAAATATTAAGTCTTTAAAGCTGATGCCTGCCAGCTTTAGCAAACATCCTGTTATTGCAAAGCAGTGGGAGTGTGCAGAATATAAATTGGCTTAATTTACTCAAATTAACACAGAGATTAAAAAGACAGAGACCATGCCCTGATGAAATGAGCCATGAACGATGGAAAAACTGAAACTCTCCGTCATTCGGTTTCACCCAGTGAGACATGAAGAGATCAGGAGTGTGAGCATGAATCTTCCCAGATATCGCAACTATGATCTCTATGATAGTATTCGTTCTTGATTGCACAGCTTGATGTGGGATCGACGTTGAAACCCAAAGGCGTAGCAAAGATCAGAGAGGAAAACAAACTGCACGAGAATGTAGTCTGTAAACGTTTCTCATCCTGTGGGACTACAGATAATACTGAGGTCATTTGTCATGCTCTGAACGGAAATAACAACTTTGGAGCGTCACAAAATTTTAACATGGCATTTAGGGACATTCACTTGGTAAACAAGAATAAGCAAACATGATAACAGAAAGAAGTTTTGGGCTACTACATTCCACTAACAAATAATAACACACTGATCATGAGTTTCTTAATCTCCTTATTTTTTGCCTTTTTAGATTTCAGCAGGAGTGAAAACAGTCCCATGTAGTTCATAAAGAAAGTCAACTGGTACGTAGCACAAAGGTCTAAAAGCCCAAAATAGACTGGGTGGATTTTGCCTTGTGGAGGAAGACAAACACCATGAAGTAACCGCCAGCTGTGATGAGAAGTATCATCCTCCCACAGGCCCCATCATAACAAGCAGTTAGGAAAAAACTATTTAACCAGATCAAGGTCAATCCCTTAATAGCTTTGTTGAAACACCTATCATCTCCCTTACCGGCTTTTTTTTTTTTTTTTTTTTACATGCAGAGACTCAAACTGGGCGTCGACTTACAGCCCGGCTCCAATTTGAATATGTACTCGTATATGAAAAAAAGCTGCAGATGTTTGATTGTGTAAGGTGAGGTATTTGTTTAGGTAGACCACAAATTATATTCCCAGGCATTCTGCTGTAACAAGGCAGCACAATACGGACTGAAATGGTAACACTTACTATTTTTAATCCCAATTATTTGGCCAACTACTGAACAGAAATTCAAAAACAATATCTCTAGAGGTGTGGTGACAAACAGATGTTATCAGAACATTCAGTAATACACTGTATGGCCAAAAGTATGTGGATGCCTCACCATGAAGTTTATATCTGAGATGCTTTAAAAAGGATAAGCTGTAATGTTACAAAAATAATCTTCCTGAAATGTTCCAAAAACATCCAAAGAAATGAGGTTTGTGTTCATAATGTTCTTAGAATGTTAAAACAACGTTCCCCATCAGAACATTATGGAAACATTAGGGAACATTACTGGAATGTTTGCGTTAACATTCATAAATGTTAGGGGAAATTTTTGATGTAACATCTTAGAAATTTCATAAGCATTACATAAAAAATTTTCTGCAAATGCAACCTTGTCTTAAGATTTTTGGCAAATTTCTTTGCAAGGGTCGTGCAAAATCAGGCAATACCTGGAGTGTGTAGGTGTGATGTGTTTCTAATGTTTGTGATATGAAACATCAAGTCATAGATTATTAGCTCTTGCCAAAACTGCTAAAACATTTACGGTGGTGCTTGAAAGTTTGTGAACCCTTTAGAATTTTCTATATTTCTGCATAAATATGATCTGAAACATCAGCAGATTTTCACAAAAGTCCTAAAAGTAGACAAAGAGAACCCAAAGAAACAAATGAGACAAAAATATTAGACCTGGTCAATTATTTATTGAGGAAAATGATCCAATATTGCATATCTCTGAGTGGCAAAAGTATGTGAACCTCTAGGATTAGTAGTTAATTTTGAAGGTGAAATTAGAGTCAGGTGTTTTCAATCAATGGGATGATAATCAGGTGTTAATGAGCACCCTGTTTTATTTAAAAAACGTTTGTGGAAGTGTATCAAGGTCATATTTAAGCAGATATATAGAAAATTCTAAAGGGTTCACAAACTTTCAAGCACCACCGTATGTTGTTACATACTGTACTACTGTTGTATCAAACATAGTGTCCTGAAACAGAAATAATAAACACTTCCTCCAGGTCCAGTCTTTCATTAAGAATCATGTGACCTCGGCCCCTCGCGCTTGTTTTCTATCGGCCCTCCAAAATTGGCAAATTCACAGGGTTAAAGTTCATCTAGACGAATTTGGCTCAAAGTGAAATGGGAAAAGGTGAGGGCGAAACACACCAAAGCAAATCCCTTTTCACCAGACGGATTTCGTTGATGTGTGGTGTGACCACGGCTTTACGTATAAGAATACAGTGTGGTCTAGCCACCCCAGATCTTAAAGTAAGAAGCCAGACAAAATAATGGGGAGCTTGTGAGTTAATGGTCATAATTTAACAAATATCGCAGCTATGTTTAATTACTTGAGGAAGCCAAAAATCATGATTAAAATATTATTATTATTACTATTATTATTATTATTATTAATAATAATAATAATAATTGTGCATCTTTAGGATACATAATTTCTGTAACTAATTAATTGAGATCCTATGCTGTGTCAAACCTGTTGAACTCTCTGTCTGAGGTGTACATGGGAGTGGTGTAGTGAAGGCCCATCGATCTGTACACAGCACGAGACAAACATGCAAACACAACAAATGCAAACAGAGTCTTTGTGTGCCTGGAATAAAACAAACTGCACCAGGGGAACTCGCTGCTTCCTCTATGAATACTCACGCCAAAGCCAAATTCTCTCTACGAATGCACTATGATTCATACTTTCTAAAACAAAATATACTGATGCCAAAAAAAGAGAACACCCTCGTATAATATATTTTTTTTTTAAAAAGTGTGATCACAACAGGAAATAAAAAGGTAAACTGCCACTGGGAGGATGAAAGGAAACTGGGGGGGGGGGGATCAGGCTATTTGGAAGATTAAGCCTAATTAAGCGTCCTCCCTCTTCACATGCTTCCACATGGGGGACTGCGAGGTTAGATCCCAGCTGCTCAGAAACCGCACAGTCAGATCTCACATGTCTCTGACTAAGACTAGACTTCGCGGTTTATCGTCTCTCCCACCAGCTGTCCATGTAACTGGAACCATAAGGATATAAAAGGTTAAAACTGACCCAACATCAGAACTCACTTGAGGGTATGCTGTTAAAGGAAAATAATCAACGACTGGACGGTGTGATGCACCATTATGCAAAGCGGAGTTACTGTAAACACCTCAGAGCTGAATATTGACCAAAGGGATTCATTCCTCTTATACCAGAGCAATTCAATAACGATTACAATTTTTCATTTCTTAAAGAATGATACACTGTATGTTTTATCTGTTTCTAGTTACAGTTTAATGCTACGGGAAGTACGCAAAACAAGTTCGTTCCTGCGATCACTTACGTTATAACAGCTATGAACAGTGCTTCCCTCATCAGTGCAGGGTTATTATAGTTTGAAAAATATTGCTGGTCTTTATTTTTATTTCGTTTTGTATTTTGGTTTTCAATTTCCGTTTCGTTTCAGATTTAATGGTGCATAAATAGTTTTGATTTCATTTGTATCTTTTGAAAATCATTACTTTTAGTTTGTATTTTGTTTTAGTATCATTTTAATTTTTAATATCATGGTGAAAGTCTTGATATTTGTAAATGTGTATTCAACAAAGGTAGAATAAATGATCAAAAAACATTATCAAGATTATCTAATATCTAACAAGCTACAAAAATCACTCAATGTTGAATTTCTCTGAATTTCGGGTCATTTATGATTCGGCAACATTGATGGATCCACCCCGTTCAACCTCTGTTCTTAAGTCAGACCAGCCAACCTTTAAAATGCGAAAACGTAGGTTTTATTCTCTGAAATTCTATTTAGTTTTCATTTGTATTGCAGATGGACGTTATAGTTGCAAAAACTCACATTTTTATTTTTATTTCAGTTAATGAAAATGCTTTAGCACTGATTTTAGTTTTTGTGATAGTTTTCATTAACGATAATAACCTTGTACCAGCATCTTTATTTTTCTTAATAAGATTTATTTATTATTATTTTTTTTTTAAATGGAGCTTTTCATATTACTGAGGAACCGAAAAGCTCTCAATCCTGAATACTTCCTCTTGTCGGAAAACTTAAAATTAGAGCTGTTACAAAGTGCTGACACTGTTGACTCCTTCTACAAAATGCTACATAGACATCTCTTCACAGAAAACCTATCAATGAAAACACGTTTTTAATCAGTTTATGTGGAGTGTCGGCCATACAAGTACATGTGTATGTTGTTACTATAGAAACAATAACATATTAGAGTTAGCACATTAATGTAGACCTGTGGTTTGTTTTGCAGCCGAACTACTGTCTGAGCTGCTGTTATAGAAAATTATTAACACTTTCTGACCAATTGGATTTGAGTATACAACAGCATTGTGATATAAGGGAGTATAAAATGTTGCAATTTTTAAATTCAATCTTTAAAAAAACAAGTCAGATGAAATTAATTAATGGGTTTGGCATATATTAAGAATATTTTTAAAGCGTGTTGTACTCTGCTTTTTTCAGTCCATAGAGGATTTTACAGAGTTGTTTTGTGATTGTTGCAACCAAAATGCTTGATTGTGCTGCGGCTTCCCCCCCCCAAAATTTGCGATGCAACGTGCAGAATCTTTTGGTGCTATTTTTGCGGAAAACTGTTTGAATTGGAGAAAATGGAATTGCACGAAATTGTTTTCCAGGGTCTTTCACAGTGAAGTTTGTTGGTAAATGAGACATTTTAACAGTACTTATGCTCAACGCACGTGAATCTAAGAGGGCTTTGGCTGAATGTGCGTCGTGATGATGTCACAGTACGTGCAAGCTCCTCCGAATATCGCGGTGTTTGTTTGATTTTATCACAAAATCTTTTTTTTTTCTTTCCAGAATGCAGCAGGATAAAAAATTGTATGCACTATTAAAAAAGTGCATTACGTATACTACGTGATATCCACCTAATATGTTAGTTTACAAAAACAAACGAGGGGGTGGAAATCTAGTTTAATATCTTGAAAAATTAATTACTTAAAAAATAAAAAAAAAATATGTAAAATGGAATATAGTCTGTACAAAATTAATTTTAAACAGGTACTTGTTGCTGGGAAGAAATAGAGTTGGTCAATATTATACAAGTACTAACCTAACACGTGATGTCTTACGAAAGTTTAATGGGATGTAATTTACCACTGTACTGATATTATGCCATAAGATCACCCAACTCTACTATGCTGACTCGCTGTAAACATACAGACAGGTTTCTTGCTCTGATTATTTGACAATCTCATCCTGACATATACACCCTGCTCCTGAAACGCTAAATAATGGGGCCTGTAATCCCCAGCCTAAGCCGTTCCCCACTGCGCCAAGCCAGACAGACTATAATGAGCTCGATGAGTGTCCACTGGGGGTTCACACACACATACACACTTTCAGCTGCCCTCTAGGATGAGGCAACTCCATCCAATAATACTTCCTAAGGCACTGGGACCCAATATTATTGCAAATTTAAAAAAGAAAAAGAAAAAAAAAAAAAAGGAAAGTTTTTAAATGTTAACATTTACTAAAGCCTAAAAATCAGGGGCGTGGCCACACAGGTGGCGCTGGGTGGCAGGTGTAAGTATAAATAAGTCTCCCAAGGACCCCATCTCTGACCTTAATTCTCTGAGAAGTCTATTGTTCTTATACATTTACTGCAGACTCCATGAATTAAATCTTGAAATCCTCGTTGTAGCATTGTATATACAGTCAGCTCCAGAATTATTGGCACCCCTGGTAAAGATGTGTGGAAAACTGTCTTTGTCATAATTATCAGCACACCCATATTTAGTACTCTGTGCCACCTCCCTATAATGTTTGAAGAGATCAAGGAATGCCCTGATCCTCCCTTGAGGCCCCTCTTCTTCAGCTCACCTGAAGCTGGATTCAGTGGACATTGAACCATTTTTGTGTCTATGTCAATGTTTATTTTGGATCATCATCCTGCTGAAATATCCAACCATGACCCAGTTATAACTTCTTGGCAGACGCAACCAGATTTTCATTCATATTGCCACGTATCCTAACATCGTTCTCAGGGACTTTGTAGGAAAAAGAGCCGACAACATCACAGATCCTCAACCACACTTAACAGTAGGTTCTTTCCCATGTAACCATTCGTCTTCTTATGCCAAACCTACCCTGCATGCTTGTTGCCAGAAAGCTCTATTTTTGTCTCATCTAACCATAGAAGTTCTGACATGCCTTCCAGAAGTTCCCACAATAGTTTGCTGGCATGGAGGTGGTGTCTAATTGTATACTTGGTGACCACATCTTCTGAAAATATCTACCTTGATCTTCGGAGAAATGTTTGCCGTCCTCTTAAATGAGGAGCGTTTCCAGGAAGCTTTACTACAGCTCCTGTTGTTATCCATCCATTTTCTTTATTCTGTTTTCATTTTTCATTTCATTATTCATTTCCATTAACTTATGGACTTTTGACTCATTTCGTTTGTGTATTCTCTAATCTTCCCCGTGTTGATGAGTGACCCTGTGTATATACGTGTATATTTATACACCAGTGAAACATGAAGTCAAAGATGAATGCTTAAGAGGGCCTAAACATGCAGGTGATCTTTTAAAGAAAAAGTAAAATATCAATAGCAATGGGAACATGCTTCAGTTATAGTTTGTTCAGAAGAACTTCCAGAGGTGCCAGTAATTGTACAAAAATTAGTACAATTAGGTTTTAGTAATATTTGTTTTTTGATAATATAATTCACTGTATTTTTCCAAAACATCGAACAGTTTTGTCTTTCTGCACCCAGGAACATATCAGACAATGCAACCTTGTACTATACATAATTAGTTTGTGCCACCCTCTAGTGTGTTCTTGCCCCACCTTTGCCACCCTTTCTTTAAACAATGGACAACCCAATGTTTGTCCATCCATCCATCCATTTTCCAAACCGCTTATCCGACACAGTGTCGCAGGGAGCCTGGAGACTATCCCAGGGAGCTCGGGGCACAAGGCAGGGTGCCAATCAAGCGCAGAGCATAATCACACACACATTCACACACTATGTCTTTGGACTAGGGGAGGAAACTGGAGTACCTGGAGGAAACCCCCGAAACACAGGGAGAACATGCGAACTCCACACACACAGGGCGGAGGCACGATTCGAACCCCCAACCCTGGAGCTGTGAGGCAAACGTGTCACTGTGTCCCCTACAATCCAATGTGAAGAATAAAAATACAAATTCAAGTAAGACGTATAAGAACTTTTACCACCTCAAGCAACACTGACAGGAACTTGCTGGCTTTCACTGACATGACTCATTTGAATGTCAGTCTGGTTGTGATCCAATATTGAGGAAGTAAAAAATAACAGCTTCTAAAACCTGGATAAAATATATTCCTTTAAAAAACAAGTGAAACATGTGAAACAGACTTGTTTTGCCATTTGAAGTATACAGTGCAGGTCAAAAGTCAAAGTTATAACCTCGTCAGTGTGAGATGAGGGTCCTAAATGCTAAAGTAGGCTATGTGTTAATAACTAAGAGCTAAACACAGTGAAACAGGTGAAAAGCTGGACCCAAGAGGAAAACGCAACAAGTGGATAAGATACGGACTGAATCCCAAATACTATTGAAGTAATTGAACCTATAGGTTGCTACATAGTGTATATAGAGCACCGTTATCCTATCCTACATAGTGCACTTATGTAGGGAACACAACGCCGTTTGGGATTCAAGCCATTCAACATTCCACTCCACTGTCAGGACCAAGTTTTTGAAACAGCTTAAGGTCATTTACAAATTTACCTAGTTGAGTCCATTCTTTTCATAAGTAAGACACGGCTGCTATTCAGTAAACACATTAAGATTATAAACGATATATTTAAATACTTTTAAAGCCGTAATTAAATCCATAAACGTCTTGTTTATGAGTCTGTGAGTCAGTCTACTTACTCCTCCATTCTGGTTTTTATTCGCATACGCAGTTCTTCCTCCTCCTTTGACAGGCATCCTGCGCTCTTCAGGACAAAATATGTGTATATGTGTCAGAAATGAGCTCAAGAGTACACGTTTTCTTAAAAGTCCTTATCTTGTTAAACTACGCATGGCAACTGTCAAACGGTCCTCCAAACATTCCTCCCGACACTACACTCCCTTGTTCGCACTTTCTATAACGTAGAGGAAAAGCCTGAGTAACATTTTTACAGCGAGCGACTTTCAACCAAGCCAACCCTCTTCACGATTATACCGTGACGCGAAAAGGGGCGGGGGTGTTTGTTTTACCTCTCCAGAACAATGTTAAATAAAATCACGAAATATAAAAAATAAACCAAAAATACAGGAATGTTAATAATTAAAAAGACGCTTCAGAGACTCCAATTGAAAAATGCTGAAATATGTAACGAGCGCGAATTTCTCATTCACTTTAGTACACCCCTGCTCCTTTAAAATGGACTCGTCCAGCTGGCAACATTGATTTAACTGTTCTCTCTGAAAGTTACAGGATAACAAACAGAACTGTTTGTGTTGGAGGTTTTATAGCCTGGGAAGAAGAAAAAAAATCAAAAATTGGTGGTATCTTACTCTTACTTACTGAAATTCACAATCATACAGTGGTATAAATGGAAATAAAATTTGACTTATCATTATGTGAGGCACTGACAGGAATCTAATAGCCTGGTTACAGTCTGCATTTTCAAAACTAGTTAAACCAGTTCTTATGAAGCCACAGACTGTAATATGTAAATTTTGACATCAATTTCGCAGTATACAACTTCTCTTTTTCGTTGCGATTCCTTTTAGATACCTTAAGCAATCAAACAAAACTTTCTAAAACTTTCTGTTAACCTTTTTTAGTCATTACTAACTTTTTATTGGAAGTGGCCTAGTGGTTTCCATCAAACATGTTCCCACTGGAATCTAATTCTCCAGTTCAAGCTTGAGCTCTTGCCTGTATGGACTTAGGCATGTGTTCACTGTGTCCATATGGGTTTCCTCCAGATTTTCCAGTTTCCTTCCACTGTCCAAAAACATACAGGCAGACAGATTAGCTGTACCTACCCTCTTCCTTGAGATCTACCTTCCTGAAGGTTTCATCTCCAACCAAAATCTAACACACCTGTTTTAGTCGATCAAGAACTTCTTAAGGCAATGATTAGATGGTTTTCCTTTAGGAAAAGCCAAAATCCAAACAAGCAACAAAACAAGCAACAAGAGCCTACACTATTTTATCAGTAGGGAATTGAATATTTCCCTTTTTTATGAATATTGGATACAATTTTTTGAGAAGCCTAATAAACCCATTTCCTGTTCAGTGAATAGTGAATAACATATTTAATCCTCCAAGCTGTTCATAGGTTAGTTCAAGTACTTAGGCCACCACACTTAGAATAAATAAAACACCTCTTCCTTCTTCTTAAATATTTCAACATATGACCAATAGACTGGCCAAAGGACAAGGATGACATCATTGGTTAGGCAGAATGACAGGATAGCGCGTCACGGCCAAACTACACACAATCATGACCACATCTATTCAAATTCAGTCAATTCAACCTGTATGTGTGTTGTTGTAAGCAGTTCCTGTTAGACAAATGATGTCTCTGTGTGGCTCTGAGTGGTAAGAGCACTAGACTGTAGAGTGTGTGTAGTGTGTATGTATTGTGTGCTTGCCATTCACATCTTCTAGTCCTCCAGTAACTGTTTTGTTTTTTTTTTTAACATACAAAGCCATACACTGGCTTTTCAAATGCAAACAAATGCAGTGGATTGATTATCTGATGAAGTGTAGAACTACATGTCTTTGTGTGTATCTGTGTGTGTGTGTGTGTGTGTGTGTGTGTGTGTGTGTGTGTGTGTGTGTGTGTGTGTGTGGGAAGAGGATGGGTGCTGTCTTGTTCCACTTGACAGTGAGTTGTCAGACGGGTCTGTTTCAGTGACTGGCCGCACTGTCCAGATTGGCTTTAAAGCCCACTGCTGTCAACACACTGTCAGGCCTGCAGGACTGTTCAACACTTTGGAGTCACACTTAAACTAAAGCAAATGTATATATATATATATATATATATATATATATATATATATATATATATATATATATATATATATATATATATATATATATATATATATATATGTGTGTGTGTGTGTGTGAAAAAAGTAAGAGCACCCCATGGAAACTGTTGGCTTTTTAAAAATTTTGTTTTACTTTTTTCCATGTGACTGATCTGTATATTTTTTTGTTAATTTAAATTGTAAAAATTATGTCATTTGATAGAATGTATAAACTTTATTAATAGGCACTGTGTCAAAGAGGATCAAATGTTTGCTTGACCAAATATATAAAAAATAATAATAATAATAAAAAAATTCTTATTTTTTTCCACATGACTGTACATGACTGTATATATATATATATATATATATATATATATATATATATATATATATATATGTGGGTGTGTATTAAGCCTGTCATGTCTAACACTAAATATATTACCTTGTTAAATGCTTTTTCAGTCACACTTCTAGTGGAGGTGAGAGAAGTGGTGTTTAAAATAAAATTCAGCATATGGATCAAATTGACACCAACTAAAATGCACATTGTGCACTGATCCATCCTCATGAAATATTCACGTGTAAATTAATAGGAAAATGTTTCCCATGATGTCATTAATGGAATCAAATTTTTATATATCAACTGTAGCTTTTCATTTTTTAGCAGACTTTATAAGACATTTTTTTGGGATTATAGAAGGAAGCATTTTGGCATGCTCAATGGTTTGTGTGCAGTTGAGTATATTTGTATACAGTAAACTGGTTACGCTGAAGTATGTTCCATATCTAGACACACAATTATTTGTATCTTGTATGTCACATTTACATCTTAGAGCAAGTAGCATGTTCTGGTTTTGAAGAAACCAAAACTTAGTATAAAGTTTTAGCAGAAGGCAGTTGTTTATATACAGCCGAGTCACTTCTTTTCTTCAAAACCTGATGAGATCTTGTGAGATACACATCAGCAAAATGTTTAACATTTTAGCAAATAAATAACATAAATCATTTACACAAAGGTCACATGTTAGTCTATGACTTATCTGTGACCTTGATGAGAAAAAAAAAAATCCCCAGCTTTCCCTATAACCTGTGCTCAAAGCTTTGACTGCACTCCTGTGGTATTGCTGTTGAAATATGCATTGGTGCAGCCTGAGGAGTGTTCACAAAATTACTTAGCTCAAAGCTATGAATTAATAAGTAATGTGTTTCAAAAGTGTGTACCTACATCACAGCGGAGGGAAAATGAAGGGAAAAATAATTTCCTGCCCAAGTCCTGAGACAGAATGTATTTGACATGTGATGAATGTCAGCATATTACAGGTAACTTTCTGTACTTAATCTGGACTTCCTCAAAAGTAGTATAAATGACTGAATGAAAATTAAAGTTAACAGATGTGAGATGTCAGCTGCTTCAGGTGATCATGGATTAACTTTTATTATGAGTGCAGTACTGATCTCAGACACAAGAGGGGCTGTTTTCACATTTTTGATCGACTTTGCTCATTTATATTAACAATAACCACAATAACAATATAATATAATATAATAATAATAGTAATAATAATTGCTCTATGTTTAGATTAACATGGTGATACAAAAAACATTTCATTTTATAATTATTATACAGACTGTTATTTTGCACTCAGAACATTTTGTGTTAATACACACATTTCTGAAGCAATAGCAAAAGAAGAGTAGTATGATATAAAGTAGTATGATATAATACACAACATATAATGCAGCACAAATGACATTAAATTTTACATTACACAGTCTCTTTGTTATGATTTGTGGTATATACACTCCATCTGCTGTATGGCAAATCCTTTATTAAGATTTTTCCGGATGCTTATTAGTCCTAACTACAAATCCAGAGTCAGAGCTGTTTCCCCTAGTAACAGTCATGCCTTGCTTATTCCAACATTTTGTTCAGAACAATGCTACAATCAGACACACATTAACCTCCACAGGCATTAAAGATATAGAATATTGTAAGCATGCTTTAAGGTTTGTGCAATGTGCTTCTGACTATCTGTGCATCTAATTAGACGAGGAAGAGGGGATGGATGAAGGTGACTCTGATGATGGCGCTTTGGGCTTTTGCATAAATAAGGGCTGTGCATCACTTCATGTTAAAGTGCACAGCCAGATACTGACCAGGCAAAACATTAACTACATATATGTAGCACTGTTGAATTCTCGTTTCTGAGAAACAGAAGGTCAACAGTAGTTCCAGCGATAATTCAAATACACTCACTGTCCACATTAATAGGAAAACCTGTACACCTGCTCATTTATATGCAGGTATCTAATCAGCCAATCATATGGCAGCAGCACAATGTATTAATTTATACAGATACAGGTCAGGAGCTTCAGTTAATGTTCACAGGCTCACCCAAACTGGACAGTTGAAGATTAGAAGAAAAAAAAATAGCCTGGTCTTTTTCCAGTCTTCAACTGTCCAGTTTCGGTGAGTCTGTGTGCTATGATAGCCACAGATTCTTGTTCTTGGCTGACAAGAGTGGAACCTGATGTGGTCTTCTACTGTTGGAACCCATCCAGTGCAAGGTTTGATGTGTTGTGCATTCTGAGATGTTTTTCTGCTAACCACGGTTGTAAAAAGTGAATATTTGAGTTACTATAGTCTTCCTGTCAGCTCAAACCAATCTGGTCATTTTCCTCTGACCTCTCTTATCAACAAGGCGTTTCCACCCACAGAACTGTCACTCGCTCAATACTTTTTTTTGGTTTTTCACACCATTCTGTGTTAACTGCATAAATGAGCAGGTGCACAGGTGTTCCTATTAAAGTGAACGGTGAGTGTATATTAATGCACATGAACATTTCTATAGTAACAACTTACACAGGGACTTGTATGGTGGATGCGCCACATGCATGGATTCAAAAACGTGTGTAACTGTTGATATGATGATGTTTTCTATGAGGAGATGGTTATTTTTGGCATTTTCGGGAGGAGTTTCCAGTGTCAGTGCTTTGTAACAGAAAGCTGTTCCATCAAGGTTTCAGACACAGGAAAGTCTTCAGGATTGAGGACTTTGTGTTCTGAGTTTTCTCTGTAACATGACAAACTGCATTTTTTCTTTCATTAAATTTAAAATTGAGGGGGGGAAAAGAGAGGCTGGTGAGGGAATGACTGTTTATAGCTTTTATAGTATAAGTGAAAAGCGGAACTTGTTTCATGGGTGTTCCACAATGTTAACCCGGAACTATAAACGTGTTGTTCTTTAATAAATAAAAAATTGTTAGACTGGCAAATTGATATAGTAGCTATAAGAGGAATAAAACACTCCAGGACATGCTGTTATTGGAAAATAATGAATAATGCCTTTGATTATTTTCCTATAATAGTGTTGCATTGTGACTCTTTCCAGAAAAGAGACAGGAGACAATGGTCCAGTTTGAAAGCATCCAACGGGCCATTATTTATTTCCTATAATTCTACAAACTGAACACGGGAATCAGGAGGTGTCCTAACTCCCTGAAGACAATCAAACAAACAGGGCCCCCTCTAAACCAGATTAATCTCCTCGCGTGCAACCAAACACCCCCTTCCTTCTTCCCCTAAAACAAACCAAAACTCCTTGCCGCCCTCCCCCTTTTTAATACTGCCCTATCATAATCCCTAACTATTCCTTCCCTGACACCTTCCCCCAATCAACAGGTAAACGAACAATGATTGACATCATAAGAAAAAAAAAGGGAGACGGGAATCAAACACAGGTTATAGCTCCTGGGGTACAACCGGCATCTGCGCCACAAGAGCATGTCCTGGTGTGTTTAAGCCTTATATAATACAGTTATAAATAGTCACAAACCTAATAATACACCCTAATTACAATAATTGAGTGTTATGAGTAATTGTAATGTACTGTGTTTTATGTTAAAAACATAGTCACATGACAAAAAAGAGAAAATGCACCTGGATTTAAAGAGAACACATCTGGAGAAATACACACAGTCAGGTACTGACAGTAAAGATCTATTTTCATACTACTCCTGAAATTTCCATGAATGCTTCTCTACTGTTTATGTCTGTGTTTTTTTGTTTGTTTGTTTGTTTGTTTTTGTTTGTCCTGCTGTTTGTACTGTTTCCTTTAGCCCTTCATCTAGTCTCAATTCCAAGTCACAGAAAATCTATTACTGAAAAGCATTTGCCCCTCCTTGACTTGGCTCCTTGAACAGCTATTAAATAAAATGTCATATGAAGGACAGGACGGGTGCAATGTTGCATACTTATCCACTCAGTCCTCTGCCTTAAACATTGCACCTTATTTGAACTGCAATTATATTACCTCACATTAAACTGTAGCAACTTTTGTACTACGATTAATATATAATAATGCATAGTAATGTACAGCGATCAGCCATAACATTAAAACCACCTGCCAAATATTGTGTAGGTTCCCTTTACATACTGTATGCAGCCCCAAAAGCATCAAGCTGCGATGCACTGTGTGTTCTGACACCTTTCTATCATAGTCAGCATTAACCTTTTCAGCAATTTGTGCTACAGTAGCTCTTCTGTGGGATTGGACCAGATAGGCTAGCCTTCGCTCTCCATCAGTGAGCCTTTGGGCACCCATGACTATGTGTCACCGGTTCATCGGTTGCCCTCCCTTGGACCACTTTTGGTAGGTACTAACCACTGCATAATGGTGCATAAAGACCTGCCGTTTTGGAGATGCTCTGACCCAGTCGTCTAGCCATCACAATTTGGCCCTTGTCAAAGTCACTCATATCCTTACGCTTGACCATTTTTCCTGCTTCCAACACATCAACTTCGAGAACTGACTGTTCATGTGTTGCCTATCCCAACCCTTGATAGGTGCCATTGTGACGAGATAATCAACGTTATTCACGTCACCTGTCAGTGGTTTTAATGTTATGGCTGATCAGTGTATACTAATAATGTACAACAATATAACAGTTAAGATCATAATATAAGTAAGATGAAACTAGTTAACAGAGGCAAGTAAGATGGTGAGTGAGTGATCTCTAACACATTTTAAAGTGGTTAGTGGATGTGAACAAGCAGTAGTTTGTGCTTAATCGTTAAAGGCACTGATCATTGTGTGCAGGACCTTATTGATTTTTTTCCCTCAAGCTGAACGCATTCATTTAATGCTGTGTAAATCTGTCTGCAAAGTAATAGCGCACATAAAATAAGAATGATGTAAACATAACAGTGTCCACGCGTCCTTAGTCGCTAGTAAATGATGTAAGTGGTAAATAAGTAAAAGAAACGAGATGGAAAATACCTGCCAGTGGTGTGTAAAGCTGTGTAGAGCGTTGTGGCGTAAGTCGAGCAGGAAGATGTAGTGCAGTTTGCTGCTCCAGTAGCTCTTCTCTCCTGAGGAGCCTGTATGCAAGAGCGCAGAGCCGTACATATCCCTACAATAGAACATGCACATTAGGACACACACTGATCTGCACATTAAGCTGGAGGATACACAACGAGTCTGGTGGTTGTGGTGGTTTCGCTTGGTTAAAGTTTTTATTAAGCTATGATGGGTGATTTTGCAGTTTGGTGCATGAGCTTAAACTAGAAGGTATGTGAAAACTGTGTGTGTCATTACCAGTGAAACCTGCCACTAGAAGTTACAGTTTGTTTAAGATTACCTCTATTGAGTTGCCACATTTGTTGTAATGAGTATTTGGGATAGTGAGGAGGCAGTGGTAGCTCAGCAGTTAAGACAGTGGCCTACTGATCATAAGGTCATGAGTTCAAACCCCAGCACTGCCAAGCTGCCACTGTGAGCCCTTAACCCTCAACTGCTCAGTTGTATAAATGACATAAATGTAAGTCACTCTGGATAAGGGTGTCTGCCAAATGCCGTAAATGAAGAAAGTATGTAAAATAATGTGGCCTGCTGCAAACTTATTGAAATATTAAAATATAGAACATTTCTCCAACATAACAATATTAAGTAAGGAGTAAAACATGGCATGTTGTTATAGGAAAATAATCAATGATGGAGCCATGAAACAAGTTAGGTCCTGTTATGATTTACATTGTAGCAGCAATAAATAGTAGTTCCCTGACCAACCTCTCTTTTTTCTCTTTCTTGAAGTTAATAAGACATAAAAAATGCAGCAT
Organism: Cranoglanis bouderius; assembly: GCA_023630585.1. Taxonomy (NCBI): domain Eukaryota; kingdom Metazoa; phylum Chordata; class Actinopteri; order Siluriformes; family Cranoglanididae; genus Cranoglanis; species Cranoglanis bouderius. The sequence continues at coordinate 13,173,678 of CM042556.1, read as the reverse complement.
ACAGTATCATGTTACAGAGAAACCAGAAAGCACAGTCCTCTGTCCTGAAGACTCTTCTGTGGAGGAAAACGTATTGGTCGTTACAAAGTGCTGACACTTGAGCCTTCTTCCATAAATGTTACATAAATGTCTCCTTAATAGCAGTAAGTGACTTCTGAGCTGTAGTTTTATCACAGGAGAAACAACACCATATCTCTGTTTATTTGTAAAACACCCAACTGACACTGTAATTCCATATTTGGATAAAAATCTATTCACGCATAGCAACTGTACACCTGTACCAACATGATAGATCATGGTTCTTCAAATCTGGCACTCGAGGTCCACTGTCCTGCAGAGTTTAGCTCCAACCCTAATCAAACACACCTGAACAAGCTAACCAAGGTCTTCAGGATTACTAGAAAATTACAGGCAGGTACAGTAGGTTTGGAGGTTGGAGCTAAACTCTGCAGATTTTAAGAACCCTGTGATAGATCATGATTCACTGTTGCCAATATCAAATGTAGCAACATTTTAGACTTCATTGACAAGCATAAGCTATTGTATGTCAATCATAACCATAATTACTGTAAAATACTGTTCATTTTTATGATTTGTTTTGCTTATATTACATCAGTTCATTTCTGAAAATGCATGAATAAAGTAGGCTTTACCCCAGATTTCTACTAGCCCTAGCTCTGTAACAGCAGAATGCTACTATAGAGGACTTATTTCTGTGAAAACCTCAGGTTCGTACCTGGTCCCTCACCAGAGATATTCAACTCAGAAGTGAGGTAGAAATTTTAAAAAAAAATTGCACTTTCTTGTCCCTGTAAAAAAAAAAAAAAAAGTCTCAAACCTGAAATGTTCTGCATGCACACTATACTTACCTAGGTACGCTCTAAAAAATTAAGACTCGAACCCTTCCCATTATAAATTGACCGTAAAAGTGGAACTGTGAGCAATCTTGAGCATTATATTTGGACTTACGTTCTAAGTCTAAGTCTCATGAATGTGCATGAATCAGTTTTTGTTGCAAGGAGCTAGGCCCATCCTGAGCTGAGATATTGAGGTTTCCGTAAACATCTGTATAAACAAAATTTGTTGTGTGCCATGACACAAAGATGGCTGTCGTGGTTAAACCAATTAACATTAAAAAAAAAAAAAAAAAAAACTGGTGGTTTTGCAATGCCAATACATAGAGGTAATCAATTAAAAACAGTCAACAACAAACTTTACAATATCCACCTGACCACTTGAGATGGACTGACCCATAACCGATTTGTCCTGGTCAAGGTCACAGTGGATCCAGAGTCTATCCTGGGAACACTGGCTGTGAGGCGGGAATACAACCTGGATGGGATGCCAGTTATGCTTTGTTCAACTTACCCCAGAAGTGGAAAATTGGAGTTTCAACTTTTGTGCTTTCGAGCAACAAAGTGGAAAAAAAACATGGGCACCTCCATGATCATCTTTTGTCAGCAACAATCTAGCTAGCTAACTGTGATGAGTGATGTAGATTTACCTCTTCAGTGAACTGTATTTATAGAATTTATACAATTATCAAACTTCAAGTCTGTATGTTGATTAATCTAAAGCAAAAGTATATACAGCACAACTCGTTTAAAAGTAAAGAATTTTCACACACACACACATCCCCACACACTCAATGACACCTAAGGACAAATATGGCATAGCCACTCCACTTCCTGGCTCTCTTTTTGGGAGGTGGGAGAAAACCTGAGAATGCAGGGGGAACCTATGTTTACACAAGCAGAACATGTGAAACTTGTGGTAGTCATGAAAGTAAATAATTTACATCACCATTAAGAGACAAAGCTAAATATGATTAATATATGACTCAGCACACAACAAAACCCGCACAAAAAGATTTTTTTTGTTCTAAAAGAAATAGTCTCTCAATTCCAAGATGGAAAATGGATCTCAATTACAATAGCATTAATTAATTAATTAATTAATTACTTGTTAAATAGTCCACCTGTTCTTTTTTTTCTAGAAATGTCCTGCTATCTGATTTAAGAGCCTAGATTACTGATGCAGCCTCTGTTAATCTATGAAGTCGATGGACGCCTCTCATGTAAGACCATAGAATAATAGCTTAGAATTTGTGGCATTTCTGCCTATTTGCCCTTAATGTCAAAACCAAGCCCCCTGTTGTGCTCAGCAGGAGTGAGTCTCTCCAGAAGCGCAGTGTCCCTGGGTTTTAGCACACTGACGGACTGTGACATGAGTAATGGAGGCTGGAGGAACAGTCACTCAGTGCTGGCCAGAGGCGAAGTGGCAAAGCCGTCCCAAGTCTCGTTAGTCAAACCATGGTGTCCTTCATCAATCCAGCGCCTAACGAGCAGCTCTCCACAGGCAGAGCCAAGCCACACAGCCAGCCTTAATACACGCTCAAAGAGATATTGACGTACACTAATACAGATCACATCATACTCACACACAGCCACTGTTTTCAAAAGCTTAAACCTATAGTGATATCTACTGTTAATCTGAGGAATACCGCAAGGACAAAACATGACACACTACTGCGCCTTTGATGTCCAAAGTATGTCATCACAGCCTTCATCATGTACTCTCCTTCATCATGCACATATAACTGACAGCAAGTAGATGGACAAGGACACATGATAAATTGGTGTGTCAATAGCGCTGAACAACTCATGTGTCCTCTACGATCCTACTTTTCCAGCCGCTTCCGCCTACACACCTTATGCTAATATCAACTCCATTTTAGCTGTTAAACGGCACAAAGTAAGTAAATTAACAAGCTAAATTACCCAACATTTAAACAAAAAAAGCAAATCCAAAACACCCTGACCACTCTGCACGCGATAATAAAGAGGAGGAGGGAGCGTAAATGAAGGCCACGAGTCGGTGGAGGCAGGAGCTGATCTGAGCCTCAGACAGCCGTTAGCGTAAGCTGTACAGACTCGAGGAGAGACAGGACGGCAGTAATATGTAGTGACAGGGGCAGTGTGGGGGTGGGGGATTAGCAGAGGCTCTAGTAACACGATCAGTTTCTGATAACTGTTTGAGAAAGACCGGTTGGTCAAGTCCACACAAGACAAACAGCTGAAAGGCAGGGAGGCATCTCGTCCAGCCATCCTTGTGTGTTTTGTGCCCGTATAATTAATTCCAATTCAATTATACATAATGTTTTGTGTGAATCAAGCACACACTATAGCTACTAAAGACAAAGAGAGAGCAAGACAGATAAAGAAGGCGAAAATCACTCATCAGACATGCACAGGGATCATACACTATATTATCTCTCACATGAATAAATGAATAAATATGTGTACATGCAAAACATACATCATATAGCAGGGTATACCTTTACAATTAAGACCCTGACAGAATGCTTTAGGTCTGATCTATTTCGATACAGAGCTGTTTAGACAGAAAGGACTGCTGTTATTCGTGTTTGTTTTATTGTAGTAAAGTGTAAAGTAATGTAATGTTTTTACATTTGTAAGCTTTAGATAATTTTGACATGCAATACAATACAACACACACACTGTGTGTATATCTATCTATCTATCTATCTATCTATCTATCTATCTATCTATCTATCTATCTATCTATCTATCTATCTATCTATCCATCCATCCATACATACATACATACATACAGTACTGTGCAAAAGCTTTAGGCACATGCAAAGAAATGCTGTAGAGCAAAGATGCCTTCAAAATAATGAAATTAAATGTTTCTGTTCATTTAAAAAACAAATACCATAAAGAGCAGTACCATAAAGAGTAGTAAATGAAACAAAGTCAATATTTGGTGTGACAAAAAAATAAAAAATAGTAGTCTCCAGTGTAATTTGTGTAGTTTTATAAGGAAATTAGCTGGTAAGTTTTACTGAGCATCTTGCAGAACCAGCCACAGTTCTTCTGGAGAGAGAGAGAGAGAGAGAGAGAGAGAGAGAGAGAGAGAGAGAGAGAGAGAGAGAGATACTGTAGACATAAATATAATACTACCAAGTACATATCCTTCCTTTTAAACACAAGATGAAATGGAAATTTCCCTAGTGGCTTAGTGTTTCACTTGATGAGCTTGAAGGGGACTGAAAGGTGAAACATGATATATGACTAGTTCATATTATTATTGACTTAGTGGTTAGCAAGTTTGCCTTGCACCTCCGAGGTTGGAGGTTTGAATCCCACCTCTGCCCTGTGTGCACGGAGTATGCATGTTCTCCCTGTGCTTTGGGGGTTTCCTCCAGGTACTCTAGTTTCCTCCCCCAATCCAAAGACATGTGCTGTATGCTGATTGGCATTTCCAAATTGTCCGTAGTGTGTGAATGTGTGTGTGATTGTGCCCTGCGATGGGTTGGCACCCCATCTAGGGTGGTCCCTGCCTGGCGCCTCAAGTTCCCTGGGATAGGCTCCAGGCCCCCCCGCAGCCCTGTGTAGGATAAGTGGTATGGAAGGATGAACAGGAACATGAACTAAAAAAATAAAACATTTTTTACAGTTTGTCTTTAATGGCTGTGTTTGTGACCCAGTGTTTGTGACTTAGAGGCTGTGGACACTGTTCACACATAAAAACACAACAGCAAACAGTATGGCTGTTTCTTTAAGGACTGACGTATTGCCGTGGAGATTAATACTGTATAGATGATTCTTTGTGTTCTGATTAAGTGTGGTTGAAAAATTTCACTCAGCATAAATGTTAGATGGTTGGCAATTTGCATTCTTTCACTTGTATGGACCAATCGTGGCAATGACTATCACAAGTTCAAATCTTGCCAATGCCACAGCCGTTCATGAACGGGAGCCAAGAGAGCAAAATTGGCCACACTATCTGTGGGAAGGATGGCATATTCTCTCCTTCCTGTCAATCACAGTGACACTGTTACTGCTACACAAATAAAATGTTACTGTAACTCAGATGTTGCATTATGGAAAGCTGGAAAGAGTTCCATGCAAAAGTATGTGCATCCATTTCACAATAGTCCTAATCCTAGAAGTAAGTGAAAGACTGATCTCCAGTTATCGGAAGCATTTGGTTGCAGTTATTGCTGCTAAAGGTGGCACAACCAGATTTTAAGTTTAAGGGGGCAATTAGTTTTTCACATGGGTGAGTGGTGTTGGATAATTTTTTATTTTTTTTTGCTTCAATAAAAAAATAATAATAACTGTATTGTGTGTTTTCTCAGGTTGCCTTTTTTATGTTGTATTTCGTTTGAATATCTAAAACTATTTAGTATGAGATATACACAAAAACAGAAGAAATTAGGATAGGGCAAATATTTTCCACAGCACTGTATGCCAATGATACACAATTATACATATAAATATACATACAGTATATATATATATAGTATCTCAATTTCATCTAAAAATCAAAACTCTCTTGATCAACTAATTAAGGTCGTGTCAGATATTTCTATATGAATGTCTCAAAACATTTTGCAGCTCAATAAGGATAAAACGGAGGTGCTGATACTTGGTATGAAATCTCGTGCTGTGTTCCAATTAGCCTGCTCTCCATCCTAAATAGTATCCGAGATTAGAATTAGTGTGTCCAAAATCGTCGTATATTGAAAGAGTATCCCAGAGGTACCCGGATGGTCCACTATTTCCGGCAGATTTTCAAAGTGTGGATCCGTGGACACTTTTTTTAGCTAATATTGCCCACAGCTCCTTGTGTGAGGGAGGAGGAGTTTTGTGACGGTTTGCTTTTGTGTAAATGAAATGTGGGAAAATAAATTGAGGGAATGGTAAATTACATAGTATAAATTATATAAGGAATAATGAATGAAGAAAAGCTGAAATGCAACAGGTGAGTTTACGGAGACAGTGTGCGTAACTGGGCAACAACGTTCTCTTTCGTTATATCACGTGTTAGTATGTCCCAGTGCTTGCATACTCTTGCTACACACACAAAAGTATGCACTTTTTCTTCACAAGAAGAGTATACGTATAAGTAGGCGAATTGGGACGCAGCATCAGAGAAAACTGATTCATGAGATATAAGGTCCTCTTGTCTCACTTATAAAAATCAAAAGAACGAAACCTCATGTAAAAAGGTTACCAAGGTTGCTTACAAAAGTTACCTTTAAAAAAAGAAAGAAAAAAAAGACAATGTTTAGCCATTTTGTGTACAACATTAAGCCCATGATATAACAGTACAACTGCTAGCAAACTAACTAGCTAACTATCATAAGAACCAGAACATTCAGCAATATATGAAAGCAATATGTGTTTTAACAAAATGTATAAATGCGGTTCATTACATAATGGTGCCGTTTTGCTAATTAGCTCAGCCTGAGGGAGGTGTATAAGAATGCTATTGGAATATAACTAGTTGACTAGTCACCTAGTTAACTAGCTAGCTAAGACAGTTTCAACACTCAGGGTTTGTGATGCTCCCGGATCAAAACTCTATTTACATTCACAGCTATTTAATGCACGCAAACTTTTTCTTAATTATAAAATCTACATCTAGCACAGTCATGTTCGCAGATTGTACTGTATGCACTGGATTTAAAAGCAGCTTCTCCCATGTCATTAGTTTCATGCTTTGGCATTCACCAGGCCCTCATGCTTTCAGATCTGAGTCCTGGGATCTGAACCAACCAGTGGAGACGATTGTCAGAGCTGTCAAAATGTCATCAGCTGTTCCCGTTTTCTTTAATGCAACACTGTGTTGTAATTGTTTGGAAAGATGTGACACGGCTCTCACTGCAGGTAGGTGTGTAATAATAAAATAAAAACTAATATTATCTAGGTGCAGTAAGAGGAAGAGAAATCATTTCTCTGTGGACTAGCAATAATATGTGACTAATAAGCAGAAAATAAAAACGCTACTTAAAAGTTTGCAATTAATGCATAATGACAAGTGCAATCTAATTTCATTAGATCGCATATAATAGCATTTAGTATCAGTTACGTTACATTAGGGCACCTTTCAAAAAGGTTAAAAGGTGATATGTTACTGGATTCAATCTCATTTGCTGCAGCGCTCAGATGCTACTCTAGTACATGAAGGTCAGATATTCATCCTCGATTATGCATATAGAGGAAGAGGTCTGGGAAGCTGCTGAGGAAGTGGAATGGCGCTGGGACTCAGCAGTCCTCCCTCCCCGTCTGAAAGTGCAGCTGTGAATATCGAAGGCAGGTCCCGTCTGACTTCCCCTGTGCCCTTCCTTAGGCCCTTCGGACACACTGCTCAGCACAGGTCAGTGTTTTCCGCTGCTCTAACACACCCGATTCAACTCAGCAGTTAATACACAAGCCGGATCAGGTGTGATGGAGCAAGTTAAGGAGTGCACTGTGGCATTCTGTGGATTCACTCTGACAAAGGAGTTGCGGTGATGCTAGCTTAGATCAAGCACAACTTGAAATGACCAAATTATGGTGCACTCCAATCCTCCGGAACCACAGTTGAACTTCCTGGTCCTATTTCTGTTCCAAATTTCAAATGTTTGTGTATTTGATAAGCTTTGCAGTATGGGTGGGGCTAAAATTTCTCATTTTTACATGAATATCCATAGACAGTCATCACATACAGCTGAACTACATTACCCATCTGCCCCAGCATGTCACATGACCATGTCACATGTCCTAACCACTATCACCTGTGTTTCTGCACCCTGATTTAGCACCCCTTATAAGTTCTAGTTTATAAGCACCTCTTTGTCAAGCTTTTGCTGTTGTGTTTGTTCCATAGTCCCGCTCATAGCCTGCATGGTTTGCCTTGTGTCTCTGGTTCAGGTTTTTGATTCCTGTTTTAATTACTTTGTTGTTCGTTTGCACCGAAATATCAGCACATGCATCCACCGCTGCCGACTCCCCGTTCTTGACAATGACATTCTGATTCTTTACTGCGCCCAGCACGGCTAAAGTCGTGTTAATCATAAGTTTATGATTATATCCTTTTAGGAGATTTGATTAGACTAGGAAGAATGATCAAAGTGTGGTCCAAAATCCAATCTTTTAGGAAACAGAACGAACTAAACTTCTAGTGAAAAATCTGAGTTAGGATTTATCATTTGAGGCAAGTGTTATTACATCATAAAATATAAAAGCCAATCAGCTCCCAATATGCAAATGTAGGAAATGCAACTTAAAGAAGCCTATAGAAAACCTTTCTCCGATAGCTTATAATACATTTACCAAAATGACAGCTTGCATATGTTCAGGGTTGCAGTACAGGACCTGTGGCCTCATTATCGTATTTGCAAAAGGATCAAGTATTACACCATATGTTTGATTTATTTATTGTATTTATTTACAATAATACTTAGGTGCATGACAGTCTAGATCAGGGGAAGATTTTCATGACTCATTCCACAGAGATCATTTTTTAACAATTCTTACCAGAAGATCAATAGCAAGCACAAATCAACAGTATACCCTTATTTTACTGAGCAACTTTTTACAAACTTTCCTAGCTAGCTACTTTCAGTTTCTTTAGCTCTTACTGATTGTTAGAGGCTAACCTTAACTATCTGTTTATGCACCAAGCAGTTCAAGATGTCAGTGTTCACTTGTTTAAAATGGTGAATAGTACTAGCTAAGATACTTATTTATACAAGGGAACTGGGTTGTGGGTGTTCCCAAATTGGGTATTCATGGGATCAGGATTTCATGATTGGTGCTTCTGTGCCTTTTTGTTGTCTAATAGATTTTTTTCTGGTATGGTGGTATTTGTGGTATTTTAAACAAATATATGCATCATTTCCACTTTAATAAACTTGGAGGTCACCCTGACAAAACCTAGACAAACACAATCCCATATAGTGATATGCAGTATTTTGTCCGGGAATTGTTATGAACTGTTATGAACAGGTCTTGCGTTTGAAGGTGAGTTTTAGTTTGTAGTTTAGCCCATACAGTTGTAACAGAATAAACAGCCAGCAGAGTTTGCACTGCAACGATTTAGAGGAGTGTAATTACGGGTTTTGTGGCTGCACTGCATGGACTTCCTGTCCCTCTTCCATCTGTCTGCTGTTAATTACCTTTTCTCTCTGGAGAGAGAGAGAGAGAGAGAGAGAGAGCGCCCAGCATACTCAGCCTAACTGATGTGACTGATCATTGCTGATACTAATATGATTGCAGCTGTTTGTCATGTCCATGTTTCCCCTGAACATGTAGCTCATTAATGAGGTTTTAATTACAGTAAACCAAAATGCCACTACATCACACTGCATTAGAGTTGAAGAGGCATTGGGGAACTGCAGAACTCCAGGAGGTATGGAAAAAGACTGAGGGAAGACAGGATGAGGAACAGAGAGGAAGAGACAGATGTAGGAAGGAAGAGATAGAGAGAGAGAGAGAGAGAGAGAGAGAGAGAGAGAGAGGAACCGGGGACCAGGGGACGTACAAAGATGGTCATATCTCACATTCACCTTCACATCCTATCTGAGACCTCGTAGTCCAAGGCAGGTTTTAAAAATAGTGGAAGCAGCAGATTAAAGGCAGAGGTCATGAGGTCAGATCCCTCCAGCTCCATCACTGCCAGATGCTCAGAGAGGAAGCAAGGACAGAGGTACTGACAGTCTGACACAGTTTAGAAATCATGAACAGTCAAAAAAGCACCATGGTCATTTCAAGACAAGCTAATATAATTAATATAAATCTGTGAGTAAAGAGTAAAGAAGTAATTTATGGGCAGTTGCTGAAGCAGTCAATAAATGTAATTGTAAGCAATTTAAATTTTTTTTTTTTTTCAGAGAGTAAGCTATTTTTTTATTCATTCATCTTCAGTAAGCACTTTACCCTGGTCACTTTATCCATCCTGGTATACACCCTGGATGGGACGCCAGTCCAGCACAGAGCACCATGCACACACTTCCACACACAGCGGCAAGTTAGCATAGTCAATCCAGCATGTTTTGGGAGGAAGGAAGGAAACAAGAGAAACTGGAGGAAACCCATGCAGACACTGGGAGAACATGCGAAACTCCTCATAGACAGTAACCTGAACTCAGGATTAAACCGAAGACCCTGAAGCTGTGAGGCAGTAACGCTGCCCTATGTACCAGAATGCCACCCAGGTTCATAGTTGTGTAGGTTACATAAATTCCAGCAGGTAAATACTGTACAGTCACATCATATTAAACAAACAGCTAAATGTCCTAGCTTTGCAAGCCTGACTGGTAGATTTCATCATTTAACACAACCAATAACAGCTACTTTTCCATAAATAGGACATTTGGCTGACATTGCAAATAACCAATTACAGACCTTTGTGATGTGAGTTACGTGAGAACTCTGCTAACAGGTCTGTAGGTGGTGTGTCTGACATTTGTTTCTAATTGCTCTAAACAAAACTTTTGAATAAGAGGATGCCACAAGCCTTACAAACTTTTTCTTTCAATCCAGTGACTAGATCTTGGTATTGAAATGTCAGTGTTGTCAAGTTTAGGAAGTTTGATTCTACATCGGTCTGTAAATAAATGTGTACATGCAGAGGCCTTGATTTACTAAGATCCTAATTAACTAATTTATGATGAGATATATTTCAGTAAAAGTGGGGATATTGTGGGTGATTTAGAAAGAATAATTGTGCACATTACATCACATGCATAGTAGGAGGTAGAAACAATATGTGAACTGAAAATAAATACCTACATGTTAATTAATACATAACAAACATGTACAAACATGTACTTAAGGTGATCATTATTCACGCTTGAATTCAAGACTCACATCATAGTTAAGGTTAGCTCTTTATTAGTTTGTGATTAGTACATGACGTATCTCATCATTAGTTCAATTTAAGTAAAGTGCTATGAAAAAGCACTGATTTCTTCTGGTTTTGTGTATATCATACTAAATTGCGTCAGAAATTAAAACAAAATCTAAAACAACGGCAAGCTGAGTAAACACAAAATACAATTTTTAAATGATAATATTATTTATTGAAGCAAAAAAGTAAAAAAAAAAATCCAATACCAACTGGGCCTGTGTGAAAATGTATTTGCCCCCGTAGTTACTAATTCCCCAAATCTATGAAACTGGATTCATAATGGGGTTCAGCTGGACTAGACACAACCAGGCCTGATTACTGCAAACCCTGTTCAGCCAAATCACCACTTAAATAGAACTTTTTCAACAGCATAAAGTTGGTTAAAAGGTCTTACCCAGTAACACACTATGCCAAAGTTGAAAGAAATTCCAGAAATAATGAGGAAGAAGGTGATTGAAATACATAATTCTGGGAAGGGTTTCAAAGCTATTTCAAAGACTCTGGGACTCCAAAGAACCACAGCGAGAGCCATTATCTCCAAATGGAAAAAGTCAGCACAGTAGTGAAACCTTCCCAGAAGTGGCCGACCTTCCAAAATTCCTCCAAGAGCACAGCGACTACTCATCCAGCAAGTCACAAAAGATGCAAGGACAACATCAAAGGACCTACAGGCCTCTCTTGCATGAGTAAAGGTCACTGTTCATGACTCCACTATCAGAAAGACACTGGGCAAAAATGGCATCCATTTTCACCTAACATTCCAAGAGTGGTGAGGTGAAAACCACTGCTAACCCAGAAGAACATTAAGGCTTGTCTGAATTTTGCCAAAACACACCTTGATGATCCTCAAACATTTTGGGAGAATGTTCTGTGGATTGATGAGTTGAAAGTGGAACTGTTTGGAAGACAGGGGTCCCATTACATCTGGCGTAAACCAAACACCAAATTCCACAAAAAGAACATCATCTACAGTCAAGCATGGTGGTGGAAGTGTGATGGTGTGGGGATGCTTTGCTGCTTCAGGGCCTGGGCAACTTGCAGTAATTGAGGGGAACATGAATTCTGCTCTCTACCAGAAAATCTTAAAGGAGAATGTCTGGTCTTCAGTCCGTAAGTTGAAACTCGAGCGTAACTGGATTATGCAGCAAGACAATGATCCAAAGCATAGGAGTAAGTCCTAGTCCTAGAAGTAAGTATAAGACTGATCTCCAGTTATTGGAAGCGTTTGGTTGCAGTTACTGCTGCTAAAGGTGGCACAACCAGATTTTAAGTTTAAGGGGGCAATTAGTTTTTCACACTGGTGTTAGGTGTTGGATAACATTTTCTGCTTCAATAAAAAATAAAAAAATTAAAACTGCATTGTGTGTTTACTCAGGTTGCCTTTGTTTTATGTTGTATTTCATTTGAAGATCTAAAACTTAGTTTGGGATATACACAAAAACAGAAGAAATTAGGGTGGGGCAAACAGTTTTTCACAGCACTGTAAGTATGAATTCAGGTATTAGTGTATGCTTATTAATGTACTGTTATTGTAAAGTGTTACCATTTGGGGTTGTTCACACACCATTCATTCATCCATCCATTTGTTAGGTCAAAGTTCATGTCTTGAACCTGCTTGTCAATCTGAGGATACTGGATAGAATCACTAACTGAATCGCTAACTGAAATTAGACAGGTTCATCACTCTTACCACACAATGCATTATAGCCGCACACATTCTGGGCCTTAAATTGAACTGTAAAGTTCTCACAAATGACAAATGACAGCAGCGTCATGCCGACGTGATCCGTTACGCTAGGTCACTCCGGACACAAATCAATGCTGTAACCGTGTCACAGGCACCATTTACATTTTGCTGGAGTGGCACTGTTTTTTATGCCTAAAAATACCATCTTGCGTGTTTAGGGACGTCAATGAGACACTTTAAATAATAATATGGATTTGTATGAAGGTCAAAGTGGCTTGTCTGCTTAAATGTATTTAAGTGTATTTTAAATCATGATGTTCATTCTGAATCAGACAGAATACTTTTCAGTGTCAGTCAGTTGATAGTATATGTCATTAGTTAAGGAAAATAAGATCAGTCATAACAAAGTTTGTCTCAGACAGACACCGATTAAGCCTGGTGATAGAGACAGATAATCAGATTTTCCATTAAAAACATATATTCGGCATGATGTTTAAATTTTATGATATTCTTCAGCAATAATATCACTCATATCTCACTAAAGAAGGCTTTGTAGGAAGAAGTAGAGATAGAAATCACAAAGGAGGTGTAGAGTTTATATCTTTAAAAAAACCCAAAAAAAACCACTGTAGTTCAGTCAAACCTAGATATGATGTAATACACCTTTCTCAAACAAAGTTACACAAATCCTATCCAGACATTTCTGATTAAAGAGAAGCTTTGTCAGAATTTTGTGTAAGGCTAAACACTTTTCAGACTTCTTGTTTAATCACTGCTTAAAGGCTTTCAGTAAGGACTGCTCTATTTTGTACCCTTTAGCAATGAATAAACATAAATTAAACCATATCCTAGTGAATATTTTAAAGCGATAGTGAATTCTCTTAATACACTGTAAGAATACACAGGTTCTTTAGATAGTTGAAGGTTCTTAGTGTCCTAAAACAGGTGTGCTTGAAACCCTCTCTAAACCCTCTCTAACAGAGAACAGAGAACATGATTACAGTGTTCAGCAAACATTCACCATGTTTTAATAAAAGGTTTGGATTATAATGCTTGAAAAGTTCTAAAAGCATTGTGCTTCGCAATGTTCTTTAATATTGTCCACACAACATTCCTAATCAGAGATAAACTAACAGATGTTAAAGCATTTGAAAATGCCTCTATTTCGCATTATTTTCTAATTTAATTCAACAATTTTCATTACAAATTATATTATTGACAACAACTTGAGTGAACAGTAGAATTTTTGAAATATTGACACGAATTTCAGAGTTTCTTAGTATTTGGTACGTCCCCTTTTTTCTTTAATGACAGTGTACACTCGAGCTGGCATGGACTCCACAGATTTGTGCAAAACCTTATGATCCATTTTAGATCAAATCCATCGAAGTGTCGTCTGAACGCATGCTTCAGTAGAAGAGATTAGATATCTGACCTTTTGTACAAAGCAGTTAACAGGGTCAAATTCACACATTTGCTTACATTTAAATAGGGACCTAGAAATAGTGCAGAATCTGGAGTATTAAATGTTCAAGATGATAAACATTTACTTTCTTTGTTTTACATATTTCACAATTCTAAACCTTCAGTTTATTTAAATTTTTTTAATGAAAAAAAAAAAAAAAAAAAAAAAAAAAACAAATCCCAGATTGTGGTCTCAAACCTTTGGACTTTTGTACATTATAGAAACATGATCATGTTTTTCCACATGTGATTATGTGAGTAATAAGTGATCACAGGGGAGATACACATGCTGTAAAGGTGTATTTCAACATTGTTATGCTCTGAAATTGCACACGAATGCGAGTAAATGTCGGACGTTGTGAATAAAACATGATCATGTGAATGAACAAGTGAAAATAAATGGATGATCTACAAAATCACATAAATAAAATGGAATCATTGGCAAAACCACATATAAAAAATTAAAACTGTGAAATATGTGAAAACTGGTCAAAGGTAATAGAAACCACTCAAAACATTTTAGTAACCTAAAATTGTCAGCTGATGGGGTTCTATATTTAATCTTTAAGGGTTCCCTCCAAAATAAAACTGATTATTTATTTATTTATCTATTATTAATTCTAGTTTTATGCTAGATAATTGATTTTACAAAATTGGAGACAGTCTCTGCTGTTTTTTTTTAATTTATTTATTAACTTGTACAATAGGTTCTCATATGCCATTTATCTACTATAATTTACCTTTAAATACATTTATGTAACTGCCAACTGCTGAAGTATTTGTCTATTAAAAACAACAGCCATTAATACGAATTAGATGATCTTTAATGTTGAATGTAAATTATCACTGAATGTTAGAAATGTGCTTCAGTGTTAGAAAGAACAGTGTTCCAACAATACAGTGCTTGCAATGGACTGTTTAAACTAAAAACACTAAAGCCTGTCAGTAATTAAGACCTAGGTCCACTGAGATGTGAGAGAACCATTCAGGACTCGGAGCTCCAGACGACCTCCTCTCGCTCGACTCCACTCTTAACATGGAGCTAACAGCTGAGCCATAGATCTGCATGTCCGAATGACCCGATCAATACAGGAGCAATCATCTGTAGAAGTGATTTGGTAACACAGCCTGGACAGGCTGATTAAAAAAAGAAGTATGTCCCCCTATGTCCCTTCATGGTGGTCATATTAGATGGCAGGGGATGAAGACTACCCCCTTGTCCCCACCCACACAGTACTATTACAACATTATCAACTCTACACTCTGTCAAAAGAACCAATATACACTATAATCGCAAAAGCTTAGTAAGGTAAACACAGTAATTTGTGGCTTTTCCAAAAAGAGAGAGAGAGAGAGAGAGTTGGACGTGTGCTTAATTATATGGGACAAAACCATAAATTAAACCATCAGATATAATGAATGTTTTGTGTGGCTTTGTTTCAGTTGTCAGAACTGCAAAGGAGATATAACTGGGAGGCCAGCATTGATGTAGTACTTGTCAGAGCTTGCACTGTTCACCAGTAAGGTCATGAGAAAAGCAACAAACAAATCATTCCCACAATCCCCAGTCAACAGCCGCATGCTGGATCTAATACCATCCCAATCCCAGCAATCGGTCATACAGGAACTGAGAGGAACAGAGCACATGGCATAGCAATGCCTTTTACCTTAGCACATAAGGTCTGAGAGCACAGCTAGCAAACAACAGGGCACTAGTTTAAAGCTGCAATCACACCAGATATTTGCTAAATAGGAATGGCCAAGGCTTTAGTTAGCTACAGTTAGAATTGCCATGGTGAGAATGAGAAAATATCAGAGTACTGTTCGCTCTGCCTTTCTTCTTCTGAGGAGAATGAATGATATGAAGGAGAAAACATGGTAGGTTTATTCCATTTGGGAAATTTGTTGGCTCAAGTTGGTTGATAGCAAGGTAGCTAGTGTAACTCATCCAGCATATACAGCAAAAAATAACAAAAAATTGCTATCGAACCACCAATTTATTGCACAATTTTATCAACTGCACTTCTTCTGTGCTTGTAATGTTGTTGTTCATGTTCTTTTATTCACGGGTTCATGTTCATTTATTAATCCATTCATCATGGTCAGATTTGTGGTGAATCCGGAGCCTATTGTATCCTGGGAATACTGAGCAAGAGGCGGGAATACACCCTGGATAGGATGCCATTAAATTGCAAGTCATCGCAACACATTCACACAGTGATTCACACCTAGGGGCATTTTTTTTTTAGAGTATGTAATCCACTTCCAAGTAATTTAGTATTTATTTATTAGTATTTATTTATTACTTCTCTCAACACTAGTCAATGGTTTAAGTGAAACGTTTTAGTCAAAGCTGCTCATAACAGCTGTAGTCACAGACAATTTCAAGCCATTCCATCTCTTTTGTGGACCGCAGCATCACTTCCCATGTAAAACCAGGTCCTGGGAGTTGACACCTTGCACATGTGGATCGTCTAGAATTCATGTCTAGATTAGCATTTTCTGGTGAACCAGAGATCAGTTCAATTCAGTTCGAGAACAAATTTCACACATGAACAGATGTTCTGATTTTTTTGCGGTACAAAGTCCAGAATAAAAGTGCAAGTGTAAAAAAACTCCCTTAAAAAGTCCATTTAGACTTGAGAGCAAGGAACCACTCAGAGTCTACTGAAGTTAAGAAGCAGCTTGAAGAGTTATGTGTCATTTGCGTAGCCTGACTCAGTGTTCATCATTCCCTTTCTCTCTTTCTGCTCTTTCTCACCCAGGACACATGGCGTGACATGAAGCTACTGCTGCTTTCACATCAACACCAAATCACCCACGCTTGCCAAGACTGCCTTCAGCTCCCCCGCGGACACAAACATACAATCTCTCTCAAATACACATGAAATAAAGTCATCCCTCATCCAAACTGTTAAGCCATGCCAAAAGCGATCAGCAAAAACAGCAAACATGCGAGCCACAATCATGACTTGACTCAAACAAACTCCAAACAGTGGGAGACACTGAGCATCTCTGAGAGAAAGAAAGAAAGAGAGAGAGAGAGGTGAAGTTGCTCATCTCCTCTCAGACTGGAGGAGAGGAGAGCCACTACCTTGCCGTCGGCCCAGCAGAAGCAGATGTTGCTGGAGGTGCTGAGGATATCCGTGATGAAGCCTGAGATGCCCAGACGCATGGTGGATGACTCCGAGTGAGACAGAGATGGAGAGAAAGAAGAGAGAAGAAGGAGGAGAGGTACAGGTCGCCTGGTGTTGTCAGAGTGGAGTGTGAGGCAGTGATGAAAGAGGAGCGAGGACAGAGGGAGGAGAGTGAGGGAGGAGAGGAGCGTAAGGGTGTGTGAGTGAGAGAGAGAGAGAGAGAGAGAGAGAGAGGGGAAGGATAAAGAGAGAAAAATGCTTCTTCAGCTATTTGCTATTGGACCTATGTCCCTAACACTCACACACACAACAGGTGCAGCCAAAGACCTGGTCAACCAGCGGACACACACATACACACACTCCCCATCCACACACACTCTGAAATACATTCTCCCATTAAAGCATGAGCGTGAATACACCCAACACACACTCTACAGGGTGTCTCCGTCTGTTTTCCTCAGCTTGTGGCATGAGAAGGAGACTTCTAGGACGCACAGTGAGCATTCACAAGACACTTTCACACTATCATCCACTCGCCCTAGCTCACACATCTACTGTAGCTGTGAACAAACCCCTGCGCTCCTGTCACCTCACGATTGATTATTCAGCGACTACATGGAATCGTTAATTGTATTTGCCTGCCTTTTCTCCCTCTTGTGCTTCTCATGTCTGTGTGGCAGACAGAAGGGGTGGTTCCACTCAAATGTCCCACCGTCCCATATTACATTTACAAATACTGTATGTGTGTAAAGTAAAGCTAAAAGACAGTGAAATATAGGGAAAGTGTCTTTCACAATAACCTAATATAACACAAAAAACATTAAAAACATTATTGATACCTCTACAGCATTTAGAAAAGGGTGTCCCAGCCCAATATAACTACACTTTACCTTGAAATATAATCATTAATATACTTCACAGACCGTATATTTGCATTCATGTGCAAATCCATTTCACACCTCACGCTTGAAACCATGAATCACACATTAGGAAAAACGTACAACATTCACTCAGTTCTGTTCCCTGAAAACAATCACACTTAAGGAATATTCGATCATTTCCACAAGTCACATTTTCAACATAAAGCTGCATCATACGAAATACCTGCAGATCATGGGAAGAAGAAAAGTAAGTTCTCTCATTCGTTTTCTTTTTTCTTTTTTTTTTCAATAGTTATGTTTCCATCCAAGGATTTTTTTTGCCAAAAAAAAGGTTTAGCGCTTTGAAACAGCCGATGGAAACACAAATTATCGATAAAATTTCAAAAGTGTCGACATAATCTTTTTTTTTGTTTAACTTTAATGCATAAATTCTATGTCAATATTTCAAATGTTGCGAAAAAATAGTTTGGAAACGGTTTTTGTCGAGAAAAATGGCATTTGCACAAAAAAAAAAAAAAGGTGTCACATGACAGACTTTATCCATCCGTCGGGGGGAGAATAGGGATGTGTGTGCCATCCAGCACACCGTAAACCTGTGGCACCAAGATGCACCAAGGTATTACGGCATGCAGTTTCATTGGCCTCTGCTACATTCGGCATCCTGATATAATGCTGCATTCGTTTTTGTTTAATAGCTATGGACACAGCATATACACATTGATAGACGGCTGTTTTACTAACCCCAAAAGTTTCCCCCACTACTCTATACCCTATACAGCGATGATGCGATGGGCGCAACATCAGGACCAATTAATTGGCACAGCATCTCAAATGTGGGCAGTCAGAGACTTTTTGTGAAGAGTCAGTGTCTCTCCACCTCTACCGCCCAGACCCATGGGCTTCGTCACATAAGGGCAGTTACTTGGAGCCCTATCTGACGAGCAACTGCTCCGTTCTGACGTCATCTTCTGATATTTTGTACAGCTGCGATTAATTGTGAAATTAAAATGACAGTGAGCTGGCCAATTTCATGTGTCTCAATATTCTCTCCATTTTACAAAGATTTGAGGACATGTGGGACGCCAAGGTAAACAATTTGCGATATACACGAATATGTATGGAAACCTTTCAAGGGCAGACTTCTTTTTTCAATACACCAAAACTTATGCTACAATGTATATTTTTTTAAAGGATGACGCTATCACGCACGCCCTTTTATAGGTAAACGTGTCGATAACAGAAAAGCACAAAAAATGGATGGGCTAATGATATTTTGATGTCACCTGATGGGATCACGTTGAAAGTACAACCCTGTTACCCAAACCCTGTCATAGACTGAAAGCAAATTATTAACTTACCAAATGCCCATAAGCCCTCAACCCTTTTACTTTCATTTAAGAGCAAAGCAATCTGTAAAAATGAGATTGTTCCCTGAGAATGGTTAGCATCTACAACTTAGATTCAATGAGGGAAGAATAATTTTATTTAAGAAAATAAAAGTAGATTTTTATACTTTATTTTTATTTTATTTGTATATAAGAATCACAAAGGCTAAATACAACCTCAGTTGTGGAATCTGAGACTGAATGAAGTTGGGAAGATATACCTTATATAGTCAATATATAGTCATATATAGTCAATACCTTCCGCTCGCCACCACGTTAAACTGTACTGTTACACAAATAACACTATATATGCTGTTTCATTTGTATATGAATGTTCCACATGAATGGTTGTGGTATTAGCTCATTTCTTCATGTAATGTTGATATTTCTTCACAGGAAATATGTAAGATTATTAACAGTAAGTGTGTCCTCATTACATATTGTAGGTAAGACATACATTGAATATAGTCCACATAATACATAATAGCGAATATATGAAATGTGGCAGCTCATTCAAAAGTCAGTTTACATATCGTTCAAACACACGATGACAGCTCATATAAACACGACGTCCTGTCAACGACCAGCTAGTATGACATCATCAGTCTCAAGATGATCTCATCGTCATATTTTCAGAATGAAATACACACAACCGTTTCTATAAATAGAGAAGTCAATGGAGCTCATTTCTCCTCCTTCAGCGGTGCATCTGTGCGCTCTTGGCTCTGAACCATCATTAACTTTCTGTGTTCACCTGCTGGCTCCAGAGACACACACACACACACACACACACACACACACACACACACACAAATATATGGCTACACAACAAGCACTTACTGGTGTGACTTCCAGAGTCTTCGTGGGGGAGGAAGAAGGTCGCGTTTGTTGAGAGGCACGATGCCAAGAGCTGCCTGCATCACCGGGAAGAACTTCTTATACTTCATCTTGAGCTGGCTATTTGCTCTGAACTGTCTGTCTTATTGAAATCGTGCTTGGAATTGTCTGTCTGCTTTGAGAGCCACCCTTATCTGTCTCACTGCACTTATTCCAGGTGGAGTAACATCGACAGGTGTCCATCTAGATTCAGTTTGTGCCCATTACAGACTACATCCCTGATCTGACTGTGTTTCCAAACCAAAACTGCACAGATTTGTTCGGAGATTTAAATAAACGTCACTCTTACATAACTCAGACATGACATTAAACAAATTGAAGTGAACTGGAGAGTGCTAAGCCTGTAGAAATAATGCAGGTCTCCTTTCTCTGTAATCCTCCAGTATTAAGTGCCCTTCCCTGCATTTAACAACTGAGTGAACATGCAAGCAGCCTTACAGAGGAAAAATGCATGTCAGGGAAAGGAAGACTACCAGATGAACACAAGTAGCCTTGCACTTGGGCGGCAAAATCCCAAACCCATCCAACAAAAAGCACACACACACAGACATAAAAAGGAACACGCAAACACATATAATCTCTTGTCAGAGCAGAAGGGTTATTGGGCTCCGATTCAGCACGAGTCTTGGAAATGAAATTATTCGATGGCAGCTTGCATGAATGGATTACGTTTTCTTACAGCAGGAGGAGAAAATAGGATTACATCACCACCGTGAAAGAGCTGTGAGGGGATGAAATGGGGGAAATTCTACAGAAAATAGTTTAGCGTTTGAAATACGTACTTTCACATACATTCTTCAGATAGCTATATAATGCAAAATAATGCAGTTTTTTCAGAAATACAGTCCCCTCTGAAACTATTGGAACGGCTTTTGTTTGTGCTATACACCAGAGACATTTGGGCTTGAGATCAAAAGATGGATACGAGATGAAAGTTTAGGATTTCACGTTTTATTTATTTTATGTTTTATTATATGTGGTATTTACATTTAGATGTGTTAAACTACATAAAACCTAGAACCTTTTGTATCAGACCACCCGGGTTTTAGGTGAGCAAAAGGATAGGAACAGATAAGTATTGAAGTCAGTTAAAGCAAATATCATGTAATATTTGGTTGTATATCCCTTGTTTGCAAGAACTGCATCAAGCATGTGACTCGTTGACCACAGAATTGTTGGTTTCTTCTTTTTTGATGCTTTCCCAGGCTTCCTCATTCAGTTGTCGTTTGTTTCAGGGGAGTTTCTCCATTCAGTCTCCTCTTCAGGAGGTGAAATGCTGCTCAACTGAGTTAAGGTCTGGTGATTGACTTAGCCAGTCTAAAACCATCCAATTTTCCCCCCTGGTAAACTCCTTTGTTGAGTTGGCAGTGTGTTTTGGATCATTGTCTTGCTGCATGATAAAGTTCCTCCCGATTAATCGATTAATTTGGATGCATTTCTTTGTAAATTGGCAGACAAAATGTTCATCATGAGTTATATCATCAATAAAGATTAATGAGCCTGTTCCAGAATCAGTCATGCAAGCACAAGTTATGACACTACCTCCACCATGTTTCGCAGATTTATATATAAATACCAGGAAATAAAAGCTGAAATTCTCTTCTCATGATCATCTTTTGATCTCAAACGCAAAGGTCTTGTATATGACTGTATATGTTGTTTAAAGATGATTAACAGTATGTATGTATCCAAGTATTGTTGGAAAAGCACATCCTGAACATAGACCACATACATTTATTCTTTTATTTATTTATTTATTTTGCCTATCAAATATGCCATGCTAATTTATTAGTAAGTGCTTTATCCTGGTCAGGGTGGCGGTGGATCCAGAGCCGCGTCAGTTAGATTTTAATACTCTAATCTACAACTTCCACAGAATTAAATGTCAGAGCTTTTGATGAGTCAAATGTGACAACCAAAAAAATAAATAAATAAATAAAAATCCAACAGTAAGCAGTCAGTCAGTCATTACAGGATATTTCCTATACAGTAGTCCCGGTGGAAATTGAGCACAGTTTGATTTAAGACTAAAAGAGATCAGGAGCTTGACAAACACATACTATATGGAAAATCAATTGAGACTGAAATGAACTGAATGCAAAATTTTTCTCCCCCCACTAATGTCACTCAGTGTAAGATCAAGCTTACATAAGATTTTAACAAAAATAAAATAAAAGATCATGAAATGTGAACAGTGAAGGTCCCTGGGCTTCCTTTAACATCTTTTTTAAAAAACCTGTAAATAAATGTTCAGAGTTCTTTAAATTGATGTTCATGCTAAACTGTATGCAAAGCTTGATTGATGTGTGCAAGGTCATGTCTGGATGCCCAAGAGACAGAAAGCACAGAGAAAAGGATAGATGAAGAGAGAAAGAGACATTTGATTATAAGTCATGATCCTCTTGCTGGCAGTCAGCAGGTTTATGAGAGTGTTCTGTATTCGGCTCAGCTCTCCAGCCTGCACCCATGCAGTGTTTTTACTAAATCTAATGAATGCACCCTCACAGGGAAAACAGCATTATACAAACGGGGTTAGCGTATTGAGCTGAGAATACATATATTCTCAGTGTGCGCTCAGGCACGACTACAAAACGTTAGACAACACAAGCAAATTCAAAAGCAAATTCATTAACTCTAATTAGCTTTAGTGACCTACATTAAGTAAATTCAATTAGTGAGTTCAATACAGACACAGGATTAGAGAACGGGGGTGGTCTTGTCACATTGCTACTGCCCTGTGTAGTAGTTGGAGCATACACTGCATGGGCTGAGCTCTCTTATTATTACTGTTTGTAATAAATGTAGAGAAAATGGGTTACACTTAACTTCCTGTACCAGCAGTTTAGACAGTTAATAAAATCAGATCTGATACTAAGGACTGCCTGAGTGTAGTGTGAAGGACAGAATCACCTGAACACCATTGCCGTAAGTAAAAACAGCAAGGGAGACTCGACCCTATTGACCGGCCCAAGCTGAATGACTAAGAGTAAAGTTTGGTCTAATGGAGGAGGAAATTATTGGCTGGTCTTAGGTGGAGGGCACGACCCCATTGATACAGCTACATCGGGCCAGCGGACACTGCGTCACTGGGGAAGATGCTGTTCTACTGAACTGTGAGCATCAGTGTAACATGACCTGCTTCACGTGCAGCTTCAGATAGCATTTACATGCACATGAACATGAACAGCCCACCTTCACCTCAGAGCAACACGAAAAAATTTTAGTTTTAGAGTTTTAGATACTAACCATGAATCAGGAAGGAAATCAAGGAAATCATCATCAGCATGACCTACAATGGATATAAAAAGTCTACACAACCCTGTTAAAATGGCAGGTTTTTGTGAAACCAAGATAAATCATGTCAGAACCTTTTCCACCCTCAATGTGAAATTATAATGTATAAACATTAAGTGTAAAACAATCAGAAACATTTGAGGGGAAAATAGGAAAAATAAAAAAGTTACAATACCCTGGTTGCATAAGTGTGCACACCCTTTTATAATTCGGGATATGGCTGTGTTCAGAATGAACCAATCCCGTTCAATCTCATGTTCAAAAGTAATTATCATACAGCTGTCATCAATGAAATTATTCTGATTAACCGCAAACAAAGACCAGCTGTTCTTGGTTTGGTGCATGCATGGTATCTCACTTGTTGAAAGGTATCGATCAGGAGAGGGGTATAAAAATCTTTCCATCATCAACAAATAGACAGCTGTTTACAGCTGTTATAAGAAGTGATAAAGGGAACTACAGTAACTTGTTTTTCTGACATAACGCAACATTAAATGTAACTATAAATTGATGTTTAAAAAGTATAATGTGTCATTCTTTAATATCTAAAAAAAAATGCATTTGTTGGCAACTACAATTTTTTATTTATTAAAGAATGATATGTTGTATGTTTTAAAATCCTTTTATAGTTACATTTAATGATGAGGAAAATCTGCGAAGCAATTTAGTTCTTGTTATCACTTACGATAGAGCAGCTATAAACAATAAGAAACTGTCAGAGCTGTTGTTATAGAAAATGAACAACATTGATTTGATCAGATTGGTCAGATTAGAGAATTCAACAGCGTTGTGGAATGAAGTAAGTTAACACAAGTATTAATTGATTGAAATCTCCATCATGCAATGGACCCTGGGCTTTAGTTAACATCTTAGAAACCTGTTAATATATGTCCAGAATTATTTAAATCGATGTCCAAGCTAAACTGTATGCCAAACTTGATTGATGTGATAACACAAACCAACTTGTTTTGCCAGATTTTCTACAACATTAAATGTAACTATAAATGGATACAAAGTATGATGTGCCATTTCTTAATAAATAAAGAAATTGTTGTGGTATAAGAAGAATAAAACACTTAAGAATGTGCTGTTATTGGAAAATAATCAACTTCAGTGTGGTGACATTAACTCCACTTCTCATCTCGTGCATCACAACCGCCCATTTGTTTGTTTTTTGTATCCTAAAGTATTTTATTCCTTACAAAGACTAGGACTAATCACTGAAGAGTTTTACTTATATTAACCATAACCTACATAAATGAGCACTCTATCAAACCAGTCCTCAAAACAGATAATGTATACAAACACTATCATGATCCTCCATCCAAACTCTATAATCACTTAGATAATAGAATTTAACTGCACAACATACAGTATATATATATATATATATATATATATATATATATATATATATATATATATATATATATATATATATATATATATATATATATATATATATAGCTTCACTTTATTAAATACACCTAGCTTATTCCTATCAGGTATGCGTTGTAGTATAAACAATTACTGACTGAAATAATCACATCATTTTTCTGTCCCTTTCTACCCCATTCATCACCATAGGACTACCACTGACTACCATTTGAGTGGTAGAGCAGTCCCTGTGCTACAGTTTACTGTTTTTTTTCTTAAATATACACACCCTTCCACTTTTTACCCATCCTTCATATCATCCATCCATACATCCATTTTCCATACTGCTTATCCTACACAGGGTCTCAGGAGAGCCTGGAGCCTATCCCAGGGGACTCGGGGCACAAGGCGGAGGACAACCTGGAAGGGGGTGCCAACCCATTGTAGGGCACAATCGCACACACATTCATACACTACGGACAATTTGGAAATGCAAATCAGCCTACAATGCATGTCTTTGGACTGGGGGAGGAACCTGGAGTACCCGGAGGAAACCCGGAGGAAACCCCCAAAGCATGGGGAGAACATGCAAACTTCACGCACACAGGGGGGTAGGCAGGATTTGAATGCCCAACCCTGGAGGTGCGAAGCATATGTGCCAACCACCAGGCCACCATTCCCCCTTTCATATCATCTATAATATAATTAATAATAATAATAATAATAATAATAATAATGACACACACTCTTTACATTCACAAACTGCATGTGTTTTTAGGCGAACTTACGGTAAGGTAAATGACTGTGTGTAACACACGTACCCTTTACATTCATGTGTGTATGTGTGTGTATGTGTGTTTACTCTGATACAGGAGTCACCTCTGTTTCATTTTGGAAAGCAAGGCAAAATCCCAGGAGTAAAATACCTCAGAAAGGCACGACAGCTCTATGAATCTCCATTACTTTTTAGAGCTGTGTGCCAGAGGACCCATTTATATATCCAATAGCCACTTTTGGGTTCTTTTTTAACATCCGCCACACACTGTCGCTCCATGCACACACACACACACACGCATGTACACGCACATGCACACACACACGCACACAGTGCATAACTGCATTAAGGTAATGGCTCTCTTCACACCTCACGAAAGGAGGTAGACAAAAATATCAAATTTATTTCAGCTTACAGCCAATCTCGTCCATCAGCTTCGACATGTTTGATATACAACCTCTACTATTTTCCACTGGAATTTTGAGGTTAATGTAGCTAAGAGGTAATGGAGGTCTATCACACCCAAAACACCTTTTCAGGAAATACTGTATCAGCCTTATCATCAAATATCATCACAGAGATTTGCTGATGTGTTTTATGACACACTAACTTGCAGTAATTTATAAAATGACCATATTTTACAGTGTAGCTGAATACTATATTATTGTACAGGCAGCCATCTTAGAAACCGGCTACACCTAAGAAACTAGTCAGCTGATACTAAACATGGCACTAAACTACACCATGTCTCCAAACATTTGAAGTCAGAAATGTACCAGAAAGTTGGCAATTATGCAGATGATTTTACTAGAGTTTCACTTCAAACATTAAATTTAAAATCTACAGACTATCCTTGCTATTCTAAATATTTTGTCTTTTGAAGCAGTTATATGAAGATGTGGTCATGTATTTAATTCAATTCAACTTTCTCTGTATAGTGTTTTTAACAATGGACATTGTCACAAAGTAGCTTTATATAAATCCAGCTATAGATTTTGATCCCTCATGAACAAGCCAGGGGCAACTGTGACAAGGAAACATAACAGAAGGAACCTTGAGAGGAGCTAGAATCAAAAGGGAACACATCCTTTTCTGGGTGACACCAGATAGTCGGATTATAAATCATTATACAGGTGTAGAAGAGTAAAGAGAAACAGTACTAATACATGAGCTACCATAGGGGGCACGGTGAGCACGTTTGCCTCACACCTCCAGGGTTAGGGGTTCCCGCCTCCACCCTGTGTGCAGGGAGTTTGTACGTTCTCCCCGTACTTTGGAAGTTTCCCTCGGGTACTCTGGTTTCCTCCCTGAGTCCAAAGACATGGGTTGTGTAGGCTGACTGGCATCTCTAAATTGTCTGTAGTGTGTGAATGTGCCCTGTGATGGGTTGGCACCCCATCCAGGGTGTCCCCCATCTTGTGCTCCCTAGGACAGGCTCCAGGCTCCCCCGTGACCCTGTGTAGGATAAGAGGTACAGAAAATGGATGGCTGGATGAGCTACCATCACAAAAACAGTATGTTCATCTATAGCAGAGGTTTCCAATCAAATCCCCAAAAGGGCGCAGGTTTTCATTCCAATCAAGCAGGAGCCACATCTGATTCCACCTGTTTAATCAGTCGAGCTTGGCTTTTAATAGACTCAGGTGTGGCTTCTGCTTGGTTGGAATGAAAACCTGCACCCACACCGGCCCTTTCCGGATAAGATTGGACACTAGTGATGCGCGGATTGCGGTTATATCCACGGGCGCTGCGGATAATCCGTGGATCGGGCGGGTCAAGTAATAAAAAATAACATTCTGATTAATTGTGGGTGGGTCTCGGGTGGATATGATAAATCATTAATGACGTAAAAATGAACTACATTCTCTCAAATATGAGCACGTTTAAAACGTATTCTTTCCGCCAGGCAGACAGGCACTAATTTGCACTCATTAAGATACGCTACGCGAACTGCACAGGGTCCGCTTTTTGAAGCAGAAATGGAGGCAAAACAGGTCTGAGAGAAAATTAAAAAAGGAGAATTAAAAACAAAACAGAAGGAAAGAAAAGTACCGTGCAGGAGTGTTTTAGCGAAGTGGTTAACGATCGGTCCATTTACCATGTCATCACACTTAACACATAAGAATAATTGTAATTTGACGATCGGGTGCGGGTCGGGTGCGGATATCTGAATCAGAGAAAATTATAGGTGTGGGTGGGTGGCGGGTGGATGATTTGTTTTTGGCCGCGGATTCGGGTGACGTTGGAGCTGATCCGCGCATCTCTATTGGGCACCCTTGATCTATAGTCTCTTTAATGTTCTATTTAAATTGGCAAGAACTGGCCACTGGGGGTGCTATTTAAGGAAGGTGCTTGGACCCCACAGCTCACCACCTGCATCTCCATTATAAATAGTTTATTTATGCTGTAAAAAAGAAATGAATAATTTGATATTAAATGGCAGTTTTTTTTTAGTTTAGTGGAAATTTCCAGGACTCCTACACCTCTGAAACACCTCATATGACTCACAAGAGAGCACAAACAAGGCAATTTATAGTGCTGTATCACTTCATGCATTTTTACAAATATCAAAGTTTAAATTCAATAAAAACATCAATCAGAGAGAATATCAACAGGGTCTGACTTTAATCGTAGATGATGGCAGTGCTGGAGCAGGAATGAAGACAAACTGCATCCATTTGCCTGGAATTGGAAGGTATTCATTTCTCATCTATGACAGACTCCGGCGTATTCGTCTTGAAAGGCACCACTAAAGTTTTTCTCTCCTATTTCTCCTTGTGATCTTACCTGAAGGATAATGTTGTAGGGCTCATCACACGGAAGGATCAATACATTATCAGCAAACAAGGATTAGGCTGATTTCATCGGCCATCAGATGAGCCATGGTAATTCCGCTGACCCCTGGCTGACCTACTGTAGTAGGTTTAAAACAAAATAACGTCAACGAATCATAAGCTACAAAGATGATGCACAGAAGACACATGTACATTTCTGCTAAATGAAAACCAACTGCAACTGAAACAACCTTTGAAAAAACAGTTCAAGGTCAAATGTGACTGTAGTGAGTGGGGTGTGGTGTGGTGGGTCTACACTGAGAAGATAAAAGGAAGAACCTGTTTAAATGATGAGCACTTTGACAAACAGAGCATTTACAACTATTAACTTGATACTGAAGCAGGAAACATCATTCTTTGTTTGTATTTTATGTGTTTTTAGCACTTTTTTAATTTGTTTTTGCTGCACTAAATGTCCTCTTTCTTGTTGGATGCTGTATACATGACAAAGCTATTTTCAGAAATCAGATATTTAAAAAAAAAAAAAAAAAAAAAAGGTATTTGCAGACCTAGCACAATAATTCTGCCAATTCTGGCCCAACATGGATAGATACTAGAGACAAAATAAGGATCAGTGTGTGATCCAGCTGTTCTTTTCATGCCAGTTTTCACTGTTCGTGCCAGTTTTCACTGGGGAGCGGGGGGTTTTGGGGGTTAGGATTGGGTGGCAGACTGACTGACAGGGATACAAACTGTTCCCATGGAAACCTGTGCTATTTCTGGCCTTGTACTACAAGTGCCATGACAGATTTGCATATCCCTGTTTGTTCAAAGGAAGTCAATAAAAGCTGCCTGGATTTCTATTGCATGAGCTGGAGATTTCCCTACAGGTGTGGAAGTACACTGGGCTATGAATAAAGAAACAACATTCAGGCATAAAATGTAAGCTCCATATTGTTATTAGCTGAACACCACAGCAATTTGCCAACTATTCATTTTTATTTTTCTTAATTAAAGAACAACACATTCGTTTACAGTTATATTTATAGTTGTGGAATGGTCACAAAACAATCTAGTTCCTGTTATCACTTATGTTATAACAGCTATAAGTAGTCATTCCCTCACAAGCCTCTCTTTTTTTCTCTTTCTTAAAGTCTCCATGAAATCAAAATTAAAGTTTTGTGGCTTTTACTATGAATATGTTAGCCCGTGCTCCAAAACAATGACAGAATTCGTATTTAGAAGATATATGCATTCAAAATTGACAGTCTCTCTATACCACCAATACGGATCAACAATTTTGATGACATCATTCTGCACTTCAGCATCTCATCAGATTTTGTCCAATTTTCTGTTTCTAGAAACTGAAGTGTCCCACCCTCAACAGTTGTAGGTTTCCTAGCTGTGAGGTAAGCTAAACGCTACTGGCTATTTAAAAAAAAGGGAGGGGCCACTCGATATGTCCCGCCCTGGCTTCCTGTTTCAGTGGAAATCATGTCAAAGCATTGAATAATGTTACGTGTTTCAAGGCACTTCACAGGGACTTTAAAGTTAATAAGACAAAAAAATGCAGCTTGTTATGTTACAGAGAAACGGTAAAAGCCCTCTGTACTCTGACCTGAGTGACTCTGACAAGGGCCAAATCATTATGGCCAGATGACTGGGTCGGAGTATCTCCAAAACGACAAAGCTTTTAAGGTGCTCCTGGTCAGCAGTGGTGAGTATCTACTGACAGTGGTCTGTTGAGGAGCAAACCACAATGCACTGTGGGAAAAAGGCAAGCAAGTGGAGGGATTGTGAAGATCTGGGCTCTGCTTGAAAAACCCTGGGTCCAAGCATTCATGTGGACGTCAACTGGACACATGCAACCTACCTAAACATGGTTGTGGACCAGGTACACCTCTTCATGATAATGGTATTCCCTAATGGTAGTGGCCTCTTTCAGCAGGATAAAGAGCCCTGCTGCACTGCACACACTGTTCAGGAATAGTTTGATGAACATGACGAAGAGTTCAAGGTGTTGTCCTGGCCTTCAAATTCCTCACATCTCAATCTGATCGAGCATCTGTAGGATGTGCTGGAACAAAAAAATCAGAGAACAGCTCCACCTCACAAATTACAGGACTTAAAGGATCTGCTGCAGACGTCTTGGTGCCAGATACCACAGGGTACCTTCAGAGGTCTTGTAGTCAACGTCTCAGTGGATTGGAGCTGTTTTGGCGGCACATGGAGGACCAACAGCATATTAAGCAATAAAAAAACCTTTAAAAAAAAAAAAAAAAAAAAAAAAAACAAACAAAAAAAAAAACACATTACATATAATGTGTTTAAAACCATAAAACCATCATTTATTTATCATGAACAGATATTCATCAACAACATACTGTGCAAATAATCAAAAACTGAAGGTAAAAAAAAAAAACATTCAAAGATGAGGATGACTCATAGCTTCAAGTGTAACGTGTACATATTGACTAGCACACGCCTTGAATTTATTGGCTGATTGATGGACTGATTCTTTAATTACAGACCTTTAATTACCATACTTAAATATGTACCACACTAATACCTAAATATACCACACAGCGTACTGAACAAACACCAACCAAGCGTCTCAGAATCAGAAGAGTCAGCTCTGATCAACACTCCTACAGCTTTTTTTCAAATTATCCCCTCCCTCTTCCTCTCTTCAGTCTCCACCCCACTGCCTGCACTCTAGCCATGACCAGATCTCTAAATTACTGGCATTGACTTAAAAGCCCCAAAAGACAAAGAGTGCCCTCTCGTCTCTTTCATTGCTGGTGCGCCGTTCAAAAATGACCTTTTTAATCCGAACATAATCCAACTAGATTCATTGGCAGGGACTGAGAGAGCACTCTCGAGCCCGCACCATAATGAACGAGTCGAGTTTTGAATAGAGAGCGGTGCTTAAAGGAGTTGATGACCACAATAGAACCATTACTGATGAACACGTTCTGACCAAATGCACATGCTACTATGAATTGTAATTTGGCCTCGGTAGTTAAATGACGACAGGTGTAATAAATGCACTTTAAGAGTTGATTTGTACTGCCAGATGCTCCGAGCACACTAGTCAAGAGTAATGTTCTGTATGTAAACAAAATATAACATCTTCACGGTGTTAAACAGAAGGGAGAGGACTTTCTTCAGAAGATATAGTAGTATATGAGTCGACAGTATTTCTGGTTCCAAAGAAGAGCAATGAGGAACGTCACATCTGTCCATCTGTGCTTGTCTTGCCTTGCCTTCAGGAACAGAAGTATACATGTTTCTGGTGGTTTCCTCGTTCTCTAGTCCTTCTCAGGAAGAGAAGAGATGTGACAGGTCTATATTTGACTGAAAGATGGCAGAAAACTCTTTAGAGAGCAGATCGTGCAAGGCCATGCCATCGTGGGCGTACACCCAGCGCTCTCCTGTCCAATCGTAACGTTTCGGCCCGCTGCAAAAAACAACAACAACAAAAAAAAAAAACAATACAGAATCATCACTAGAAGACAGGATATGCCAATATGGGGCTTTGCAGAGTAATGTTTCCTAAAAGTTTGCACTAAATTCATACTGAGTATTGGTATTAGGGCTTGTGCTGGCTTGAAATACTGGATCTACTGATGTACGAATGAGTGATGAAGTTACTGTGAGAATGAGAATTAGTATCGAGTATCTGCCCATACTCAGACCTCTGAAATCAGCATCTTAAGAAAAATGGAAAAAATGGGACCAGTGCATTTCTACTTTCCCCTTCATATCTTCCGGCAGCAACACAAAGAACTGAATGACCTTCTTTATGTAAGAAATAAAACACTTAGAAGGTCTGACATGAACCAGAGTTAATATTACCACAGCATGTTCTGAAGTGTTTTATTCCTCTTATACCATCGCAATTTGTCAACGCTAACAATTATTTATTTAACAATAGCACATTTGTACTTTTTATCCGTTTACAGTTACATTTAATGTTGTGGAATATCCACGAAACAAGTTAGGTCCTGTTATCACCTGGAGTTAATATGAAAAAATGCAGTGTGTCATGTTACTGAGAAAGCTGTCCATCCTGAAGAATTTCCCTTGTCGGAAAAATTGCGACTTTACCTCCAAGTGTTAGAAAGTGCTGACACTGGAGACTCCTTCCAAAAATTCTAAACAATCTCCTTCAGAAACCTTCACCATATCGATAATTACACATTTTTAATTACACGTTTTAGTGTTAGTTAAGTCCCTGGGTTCGTTGTTACTATAGAAACATTAACGTATTAAATGGAGCACAGTAACATATTGTAGTAAATGTTGTAGATCATTTCTGGATACATTTTCAAAATTCTTTTCTGAAACAGACAGAAACAGGCTGCACAGAAAATAAAAAGCAGAGATGCTTGCCTTGTAGGAGAGGAGAGCCAAATCTGTCTGTTGGGTTTTTGTTTATTGATGACGTAAGTGCCATGGCCACCTCCTACTTTCACAGTCAGGACACCACCCTGTGGAGAGCAGAAAGATGAAGATAAGGGTTACTTCAGGAAACACATTACTTCAAAGGAATATTTCATGTCTGTATGCTAAAACTGAGTCAAATGTGCTGATGAGAGCATTTGCATATAATTTATTACTAGCAAATCTGGTGTGACATTTTGCTTTAATCTGTTTGAAGTCACTAGGTTAGAGTGTTTAAAGTTTCTTATGGTCCAGAGTTTTTTGGGAAAGCTTGCCAGGAAGGTTCACAGGGCATCTGGTTGAGACTAGAGGTGTGCACCAGGACTGGGAATCCCGCAGGATGCAATAAATAAAGTCACGTGAGGGGGAGGTTTTTACTTTCATGCAGGTGAAAATACTGCGGGCAGGTGCCAACACAAATAATACCGATACTGATACTGTGGTTGAGACCAATTATGAACTAATGTGATGTAGCTGAGGTTGTAGAAGTGTCAGGACCAGAATTCACACATTTTTACCTCTGGGGCATAGTGGCAGGGTTCATATTTAATTATAAAACAAACAAAAAAAAAAGGTTTAGTCCAATCCCACTTTGGGTTTAAATCCCTAAAACAAATACAGATATGGATATTTAGAGCATTAAACAGATACAGACACAGATAACACCATGTTACACCCCTAATTTGGACCAAGAAAACAAACTTCCCTCTCACAGTACTGCTCATTTATTAGATCTTCCTGTACAAAACACAATACAAGGAGATCAACTATTTTGAGCATCTATTACATTTCTTTTCATTAACAATATTGTTAATATGTGTCTTCAGGCCAGCTCTCCAAACATGGTCCAATCTTGCAGCTCGACTCATGTTATGGATTCCTGATGAACACGTTTCCATTACATACCTGTGGAGAGAGTTGATTAAAAAGAGCTTTCTTTGGGAAAAGGAGGAAGATTTATTCGCCTCCTCACATCCTTGAGGTTAAAATTCAGTGAGGTGATAAAATTTCAGGAATGACTGATCACAGAGTGAGTCATTTCCAGTTAGTGCCATGCAATGTGTGGAAGAGGTGCTTATGTTCGACCATGTTCTCCTGCTGCCATTTGGACGAAGAAAGTGAGAGAGAGAGAGAGAGAGAGAGAGAGAGAGAGAGAGAGAGAGAGAGAGAGAGAGCTGCTGAAATGGGAACATGCTTCAGCGTTGGCTCAGACAGCAGCTGTCGGATCGCATGATTTAAAAAACCGACAGTATTATTAAGTTACCTTACTACAGGCGACACAACACGCGGCAATACAGGATCTAACTGCTTTCATGTTGCATGGAACATATATGCGCTATATAGAGAACTGTAGTGTGTGTTGGCTACGACATGGGGGGGTGGCGTAAGCAGAATCTCACTCCTCTGCAGGGGAGCTGACAGGAGACTCCCTCTCTGACATTTTTATGGAGGAGAAGGAGGGAGGACAGAGGGTGTGAATGACCAATCAACCTGTCAGCACACCCTGCACACATCACACTTCCATCAGCCACTGCAATAAACCAAGGTGCAAGCAAAAGTGTGTTTAGAGTACACCCATTCACACAGCTTGTTTGGCTTGCTTCATATCTCCCTGGCAGGTCTCACTATGGATCCACTGGGCGGAATAAATCTTACCCTGCCCCTGACACACAAGGTGTCCCTCAAGGTTCAGCTCTTGGTCTGCTTCACTTCATCATCTTGCTTAAATTTGGTAACAGTCTATTTTTCGCAGTCATGGAGACACTTACATCCATGTCAGTAAGAGGTCAGTAAAAATTTATACCGAACATCCAGTTCAAAAGTTTACACGTCCTTTGTTCATAATGTATCATGTTGCCTTTTTGAGCATCACTGAATGTTTGCACCTTTTGTAATAGTTGTGTACGAGTCCCTCAGTTGTCCTCAGTGTGAAAAGATGGATCTTAAAATCATATAGTCGCTGTCAGAAAGGGGTCAAATATGCAGAAGATGCTGGAAAAGTAAAGAATGTGCAGGACCTGGAGAATTTTTCTGAAGAACAGTGGGCAGTTTAACTGCTCAGGACAAACAAGGGACTCATTAACAACTTGAGTTGCATCTACTACAAAATCTGACATGCTGCACTCTTAAATGCTGTCCCTTCATAAATCCTGCAAGAGACATGCATTACCTCAGAATAGTTGGATAGAAACATCAGGTTAGTGATAAACCTTGTCTTAAAAGGGTCACTTGCACTCACACACACACACACACACACAAAAAAAAAAAAAAAAACAACCCTCCACTTCCATGAGAAAATATGGAAAAGGGCTGCATGCAATTTTTAAAGCCTTGTTCTAAAATTCAGTATCCATAAAATGCACGTAAATTCTACAGTTTTGACACTAAACAGACAACAGAATCTTTATTAAAGACTAAGTAGAGATGCAGCAACATGGAAAAGTCAAGTTTAGGACAAATTATGAAAACCAAAAGCGAAATCCAAGTCCCAGATTTTCTTCCTTTAAAAGCCCTTAGTTTTTGGGTCAATGCATTCAATTAGATTCATTTTCCTTGCTTTTTAATTAAGCTTTTGACTGAAATTTGATTGAAAAAGAAACTTTAACAGTTAATTACTAATCAGCAATTATTTTCATAGTAAATTACATATAATTCTAATCCAACACTGCCAAAAACATGCATGAGAATGGATCAGTTGGTACCAGAAAGAAAAAAGTAGGCAACACAGATCAGGTAATGTCCTGCCTGATGTCTTCCCAGCAGAAAACCTGCTTCAAATTTTAACTGATAGATCACAATTACCAGCCCAAGGCCGTGTTTGTCAAATCAAAGTAATTAAAAATAGCAAATATTGGAGGATACAGACTAATCTGGCAACCCTGATCAACCCACTCCTTTGTGATTAACCTATTAACTAACCTATTTCTAATTCTCATACTTGGGATATCACATTTGATCTTTAAAAATAAAAAATGTATACCGCACAAACCACATAAATTAGTGAGTGAGTGTGTGACTGAAAAACATAAAGCATCTTTTTTTAAAATCCAGTCTATAACCGGCACCGTCCCATTTATGGCCTGCATCATCACATCTCATCTCATCGGCCTGTTAGTGGGTCAGAAAAGTCATGTTTCTCCTCAGATGCACTGGAATCTGACCTGGTTTTACACACCACCTGCTGAGCAGCTCTGACTGACCTAGATCAAGAATCGATAGCGAGTAAAGAGGAACAGCGGTCTGTACAACCAAGACCATCGTGAACATGAATCTATACACAAGAAAACTGCAGTATGCAAATGTTTGTTCTGTGTTGTGATCATCCTGAACGAACTCGGACAAACACAAACCAAGTTTCTGCATCACGGTATTCACATGATGCCACCCAAATACCAATTTAAATATTCCAGGGCATTCAAGGATTACCCAATGGGTCTTTAATGTGCAGCAAATTCATATTTTGTCCATATTGTGCAGCTTTAGTACATATAAAATGCACAAAACTGCAAAATATGGATTAGTTCTTATGAATGAACTGTCAGGGTTAGGGATGGACGATATGACAAAAAATATTATATCACAATACTAGAAGACATTTCTAAGATACACAATATATTTTATGATATATATTTGTTGTCTCATAACAATTAAGTTCTATTTTGTATTTAATGGCTACAAAAATAACTGATTTAACAAAATTTCAATTCAAAATTGAAAAATCTTTTTTTTTTTTTTTTTTTTACAGTTTTGCCGTTTTAAATATTCAATAATTTTTTTTTAACAACAACTCATTTGCTTCCAATCAGAGAATTGATTATTTAAAAAATAATAAGTAAAAAAAAAATAAAAATCTCAGAAAAATGTATTATGACTGATAGAGGCAACCAGAAGTGAGCCTGTAGCTGGAGATCTAAAAGTGACACTGCCCAAAGGAAGTCCCAAAGGAAGTACACACTGAAGCTGTACTTCCTTTCATGTATGAAAAGTGTGATCAAGATAAGAGATGAGAGAAAACAAAAAATGCTATTTAGCAGAACAGTGGCCAATACACTCACCCTGGAACATTAGACTTAGGTTTGTAGATGAACAGCGGCACCATGTGGACATTTAGATAAACTGCACCCGTTATGCAGTGAAGGACAGAAGCTCTTCCTTATTTCTATTAAAATATATATATTTTTCTTATTTACTCACAGAAAACACCACGTCATAATCATGTGTAGTGAAGCTCTCATCAGTGAGATCCTCAAAATATTCTGCCAGTGCATCCAGCGTCTCATCAGCCAGCTTCTCATAGACGGCTTCTGTCAGCTCCCTGCCAAGAAACGCAGTGGGGGGGGAAAAACATCACAAAACATGACATAGTGGACCATGTAACATTTAACTCAGAGGTATTTGCTGTATTTTCATGTCTGTGTGCTTCTGTTAACAGCTACATCGCCCATGTATTATTTGGTCCCACACAGAAACACGTGCATAGACCTATTTCATATACTGTACAGCTGTGGCCAAAAGTTTTGAGAATGACACAAATATTAATTTTCACAAAGTCTACTGCTTCAATTTTTATGATGGCAATTTGCATATACTCCAGAATGTTATGAAGAGTGATCAGATGAATTGCAATTAATTTCAAAGTCCCTCTTTGCCA
Source organism: Cranoglanis bouderius (assembly GCA_023630585.1). Lineage (NCBI taxonomy): Eukaryota > Metazoa > Chordata > Actinopteri > Siluriformes > Cranoglanididae > Cranoglanis > Cranoglanis bouderius. The sequence continues at coordinate 13,136,203 of CM042556.1, read as the reverse complement.
TGAAAATGAACTTAATCCCAAAAAAACATGTCCACTGCATTTCAGCCCTTCCACAAAAGGACCAGCTGACATCATGTCAGTGATTCTCTCGTTAACACAGGTGAGAGTGTTAACGAGGACAAGGCTGGAGATCACTCTGTCATGCTGATTGAGTTAGAATAACAGACTGGAAGCTTTAAAAGGAGGGTGGTGCTTGAAATTATTGTTTTTCCTCTGTTAACTATGGTTACCTGCAAGGAAACACGTGCAGCCATCATTGCTTTGCACAAAAAGGGATTCACAGGCAAGGATATTGCTGCTAGTAAGACTGCACCTAAATCAACCATTTATCAGATCATCAAGACCTTCAAGGAGAGAGGTTCAACTGTTGTGAAGAAGGCTTCAGGGCACCCAAGAAAGTCCAGCAAGCATCAGGACCGTCTCCTAAAGTTGATTCAGCTGCGGGATCGGGGCACCACCAGTGCAGAGCTTGCTCAGGAGTGGCAGCAGGCAGGTGTGAGTGCGTCTGCACGCACAGTAAGGCGAAGACTTTTGGAGGATGGCCTGGTGTCAAGAAAGGCAGCAAAGAAGCCACTTCTCTCCAGGAAAAACATCAGGGACAGACTGCTATTCTGCAAAAAGTACAGGGATTGGACTGCTGAGGACTGGGGTAATGTCATTTTCTCTGATGAATCCCCTTTCCGATTGTTTGGGGCATCTGGAGAAAAGCTTGTCCGGAGAAGAAAAGGTGAGCGCTACCATCAGTCCTGTGTCATGCCAACAGTAAAGCATCCTGAGACCACTCATGTGTGGGGTTGCTTCTCAGCCAAGGGAGTGGGCTCACTCACAATTTTGCCTAAGAACACAGCCATGAATAAAGAATGGTACAAAAACATCCTCAGAGAGCAACTTCTTCCAACCATCCAAGAACAGTTTGGTGACGAACAATGCCTTTTCCAGCATGATGGGGCACCTTGCCACAAGGCAAAAGTGATAACGAAGTGGCTCGGGGAACAAAACGTCGACATTTTGGGTCCATGGCCAGGAAACTCCCCAGACCTTAATCCCATTGAGAATTTGTGGTCAATCCTCAAGAGGTGGGTGGACAAACAAAAACCCACAAACTCTGACAAACTCCAAGCATTGATTATGCAAGAATGGGCTGCCATCAGTCAGGATGTGGCCCAGAAGTTGACTGACAGCATGCCAGGGCGAACTGCAGAAGTCTTGAAAAAGAAGGGTCAACACTGCAAATATTGACTCTTTGCATAAACTTCATGTAATTGTCAATAAAATCCATTGACACTTATGAAATGCTTGTGATTATACTTCAGTAACAGTTAGTAACATCTGACAAAAAGATCTAAAAACACTGAAGCAGTAGACTTTGTGAAAATTTATATTTGTGTCATTCTCAAAACTTTTGGCCACGGCTGTACACTATATGTTCAAAAGTATGTGGACACCTGACCATCATACCCAAATGCTGGTTTTCCCCAAACTGTTGTCACAAAGTTGGAAGCACACAATTAGTCTAGAATGTCTTTGTACTATTTTCCTTCACTGGAACCAAGATGCCCAAACATGTTCCAGCATGACAATACATGACAAAACGAGCTCCATGAAGACATGAGGTGCATCTCAATCAGCTCCCTAGCTCATGAATCAGTATATCATATACAAAGGTTCAGGCACTGGTAAGGACCCTGGCTCACTACACATTGGGGCACTGATGACTCGATTTCCGGCGACATGACTATGCAGTCGCGTAGGCAGGACCGATATCTTTCTGACATTATATGTTATAGAAATTTGTTAGCTTGATCAAAAACCACGTGTGTTGGTCAGGTGTCCACAAACTTTTGGCCATATAGTGTAGTATGTGGTCTGTACTTAACATGTTCCATGCAGAAATACATGTGCATAGACCTACTGCATATGAGTAACAAAAACTGTGTATACTTTGATTGAAGTGATTTTAAGATACGTTATAGGGCTTAACAGCCATGCACTGATTTACTTGGACTGAAGTGTGTTTTCTTCTGCAAGGGGAACGGTCAAGTAAAGTCCTCTTCTTTGTACGTGTCCATGTGCAACATCCGTCCACTGAAATAACAAGAGATGGAGTGCATATCAGATTGTACTAACAAATAACATTGCACATACTTTGTCTTATCCAGACACACAGTCAATTCTAATAGGTTTTATAACACAGTTATTAGCATCTATAATAATGAAAGAGAAATATGTTCGTTTTTAACTCAGGCGTGTACATGCACTCGGAACATATACAAGATTATTTTTTATTAATATGGCTTCATTAATACATTGATGTTACTCTTACAGCTCTGGTGGCCCATGATGCAGCTGGATTAAACTCTGGCCTTGCTGAGTTAGTGCTAGAAAATCCACATCTTGCCTGTAATAGAAAAACAAAACAGATTAGCACCAAACAGCTCCATGTGCCAGAGACACCAGCTTGAATTTAAGGCTATTTAAGGATCCAGGAATTATGTAGGAACTGAACCAACTGTAAAGCTCAACTCTATTAAATGACTCGACTCATTTTAGTGGATCGGATGTATCTGGAAAAAAAAACAGCTGGGTGTCAGTGCATCATTTTTATTTTAGCTGTGGCATCCAAACCTGAACAATACTACACTAAATTGAAAAACAAGACTGAAGGCAGAAAGTCCCTGAAACAAACAAAATGGCTTCATCATAGACAGAATGTTAGCACAGAAGATTCCAGGCACCTGGTGACTGAAGATATTATGGCTAAAGTTACATGAACCTTAGAACCTTTGTCTCATTTCAAATACAGTTTGATGTCTGAGATCCCATGCTCATACATTTCTGGCACCACTAAATCAACTATTACATTAGTAGTAAGCTAGTCAAGTGTGAAATGATCACACACACAGAGAGAGAGAGAGAGAGAGAGAGAGAGAGAGAGAGAGAGAGAGAGAGAGATCAGCGTTTCAGTTAGTTGCACTTTGTAGGTTGTTTTTTGTTCTGCGGCTGTCTCTCACATCTCCAGGGTCCGCAGTCCGATCCTGGACACGATTCGATCCCGAGCTCGGCTACGAAACCGTGTTGCCTTCCTCCAGGTTCTCCAGTTTCCTCCCAAAAACTTCATGCCAGTGAGTTGGCCGTGTTAAATTGCCCCTAGGTGTCAATGTGTGTGTGCGCCTCAGGACGTATCCCCGCCTTGCCCCCAGTGTTCCCCAGATATCCACTGACCAGAATAAAGCTCTCACTGAAGATGAATGAATGAACCGTTTGCGATGCATGCTTTCTCCATCTTTCTATGCACCGTCCATCAGTGGACAGCAAGCAGCATAGGATCACCTCTCATCAGGCCTTTGGATGGTGGATCATGGTCGTGTTTGTGGTTTGGGAGGAAATTAGGATAGACGGATCGGCCACAGCACACGATACCATCATCCACCACTGCTGCATCGTAAAGCCACAAGCTTTACGGGCTCCACGAGCCCTCCCATCCCTCTCATGGACTTTTCACCCACCTGCCACCTGGCAGAAGGTTCCGGCGCATCCGTGCTACCACCACCAGACTTCGCGACAGCGTCTTGCCTGAATACCCAGAAAACTCAACACAATGCTTCCTCCTAACGCACACACAAAGACTATCAAAACCGCCCGACAGCTATCGCCGCACAACCATCACCGCACCCCCGCACTCTATAATCCTGCTAATGGACAATTACTATTACGAGACTTACAGACAATTGTTGCACTAGCTTTTCCACACAAGACTGGTTCTGCTGTCCTGTGTATTTACTCTCATGTGTATTTATCGTTATTCGTGCACTCAACTCACACTGTTGTGTGTCCTGTTCACTGGGGCACTGTATTGTTCTGTGTCCTGAAGAAACGGCATTTTGTTTCGATGTATAAAAAGCCATATAGTACGACAATAATAAACCACTTGATGTGAGCTGAAGTTCTCAGTAGTGCAGTATGGCCCCTGGAAAACCCCCCTGTCCTGCACATTTGATTGTTTTCTTTGCTCAACTCAGGAAGAGCTGAGAAAACACTCAGATGTGCAGGACAGGGGGTTCTCCAGCACCAGGGTTGGGTCCTGTGAGCTACATTAATCCGCAAAGTGCACCTGGCTGTTGGCTGTTTACCTGATAAACTGGCCAACGAGTTTAGATATGAGGCAGGTGTAAGTAATGAACTGGCAACTCTGGGTGTAACCCAAACTCTAATTAGGCACACCAAGAGTTAAAAGCCTGAGAAAAATGTACGTTTCAAAACATATCCTTCTTTAAACATGACATCTGTGGCTTGCTATTTTAGCTACGCTAGCTTAAAGACCGTCTCACATTTCCCACATATCTGAAGAGTTCAGTCGCGTGCTTGTTATCTAACGTCAGTTCATCCTCCTCATCTCTGTAAAAGCCTTTCCCTCTCACTTTTCTCACCTTTACCCCTTTTGTTCTCACTCCAGAGGTGAGTGAAGACGACCTGGACACACGCTGAGAACATGTCCACCTGCTCTTCAGGAAACACACACACAAACTGTGAGGTTTATATGTTAACCTTGACATGCTGTAGTGTGTAGCCCTAACAATACGCGCGCCCATGGACCAGAATAACCGGAATCATGTGTCAGTCGCGCGGCCTTCAAAATAAGAGTCACCCAGAAACAAAATAGACATTTCCGTGAAACACAATTACACATCGTATCTTGATAGATAGATAGATAAATAAATAGATAGATAGGACACAGTCGGGGGAGAAAAAAAAACATACATTTAATTGACATTTTATTTGAAAGAAAGAAAAGAGTCAATAAAAAAAAATACTATTAGGTATTTCAGTGCAACATACAGTAGTTACATGCCTTAGTTTATTTGATAAATAAATAAATAGACAAGCAAAATACCACTAGATGTTAACACATCATTTTATTTAAAAGAAAAGACCTATTTTCAAAATAAGAGTCACCAAAACATTATAATAGTCACTTCAGTGCAATACAATTACAAATCCAAATTTTATTAGAAAGAAAAAAAGATAGTAAGTCACCAAGACACACGATATTTTATTTGAAAGAAGGAAAAGACCAGTTTCCAAAATAAGAGTCACTGAAAAAAAGCACTATTAGGCATTTCAATAACAAAATTGAAAATGTAGCTGCAAGCAGCAATTACGGGGCCAACAATGCAGAGGCAAAGTAAGGGGATAAGCAAGCATGATTTTAGCATGGTCATGATTTTATGACAAGCCGTTCAGAAGTTATAAGCAAAAATGTGCTTTTAGCATTTTTTTAAAATTGCAATTCAGGTGCCCTCAAGCCAATGACAGGTACTAAGGTTGGTCTGATTAAGTTAATGCATTATGGAGATATAGCCTCACATCCATTTCAGTGTCCAAAGGTTTGGTTTATCAAAAAGCATTTGTTCATTTTTTCCCCCGGCATGGTCTGAAGATGATCTCCTATGAATTTCGTCAAAATTGAACAAACGATCTGGGGCGAGTTCGAAAAAGTACGTTTTTCAGAAAATTCAAAATGGCGGACAGGAATTTTAGCCTACCCTGGCATAATTGGTATCATTGTTCTCTGCATGACCCAGGGAATCTGGGACGACCAAACATGACAATGTACAAAAGTACTCAAAAGCTACTAGCATTTATTTTTTTTTCTTTATAAGTGCATTATAATTGTTGACCACAAGGTGGCTGAAACTTTTTGAGTGCTTTCGGGGCATGGTCCTGATAACATCTACCGATTTCTGTAACAATGCGCCAAGTTGTTCATAACACACAGTGTTTAAGACCAAATTCAAAATAACCGACCACCAAAATGGCTGACATACGAAAATGTAATATCAAACGACTTGTTATGCCCCACTGAATCTGTAGAGACCAGTTTCATGATTTTAAGACAAACCATTCGTAAGTTATAAGCAAAAATGTGCTTTTTTTTTCATATCTCCTGACCACTAAGTGGCGCTGTTATTAAACTGTACAGGTACCCTCAAGTCATGATGGCTATGACATATACTAGTTTGTTTTGAATCGGCTTTTCGGGACCTTTGATGCTTGGCCCCTAATTACATTCTGCATTTTATTAGAAAAAAAAGAAAGTCACCGAAACACGTCATGTTTTATTTGAAAGAAAGAAGAGACCGACTTTTAAAATAAGAGTCACCAATTAAAAAAAGAAAGAAAGAAAGAAAGAAAGAAAGAAACTTATGACTAGACAAACATGTTTTAATTGAAAACGAGTAGAAAGGCTGTGTTAAAAAAAAAAAAAAGAAGAAGAAGAAGAAAATAAATCGAGAAACTAAATAGTATTTACATATAATTTGCCTACACTGTCTACCATGTCAGTGGTCCTGAACTGCAGTCCTGGAGAGCCGCTGTCCTACACAGTTGTTTGTGCTCCTAACGCTGATAGCTGTACTGAAAGATGCACTGCGCATGCTCCTAAACTTAGCCGCGGCGTACATGTACTTTCAGCCGCTGTCTCCCTGAAGAGGGCGCTGTGAGCTCACTGAGCCGGACTTGTGCCGCCTTAATGAACATGCAGGAACTTGGAAAGCGGCTCTCAGGACTGTGGTTTGTGAAGCGGCTGTACAGGAGGCGGTGCGCTTCACAGGGACTGCGCTCTCCTCTCTTCAGCACACATCACACACAGAGCGGAGGAGAAAGCGGTGTGCTGCTGCTCGCTGGAGGAAAACAAGCGCGTTCTGGACAAGCTACATTTCTGTGGATTATCAGTCTGCCGTGTAACTGCGACACCATCTCGACAAGGCACACAGATATCCAAGTAAGAATTTAACGCATGATATTTATGAGATCATCGCGCGAGCTCTGGCACACCTGTCCAAGGTGAAGGGCTCTAAGTTCAGCTGGACATCCTGTAGTTACAGCAGATGTGTCACATTTTCACTGAAGAGGAAATGATGGAAGATTTCTGTTTCTGGCTGGACGTGTACAGTATATGTTCATATTATTAATATCCATACATATATATTACTAGTATTCATATTACATGCATATTACATATTAATATACCCACTATTACTACTGCAACTAATAATAATAATAATAATAATAATAATAATAATAATAATAATAATGTATGGTGTATGAGATTAGAATCACAAGTCCATTTGTATTAATACTAAAGAAATGTTCTTGACTGTTGCTCTTCTCATATTTTTGTGATAATACATATTTACATCTGGTAGATGAAAAAGTTAAGCGTAGTACACAAACTTTCGAGCAAAACTGGACATTTTGGACAAATGTCCTTCCGCGCAAGCAAAGTACTTCCGAGGCTTTAGGTGGTGAAACCCTACAGATGTTCATCGTACACTCTTGCCAGGACAATTTACCATATTAAAAGTACACAAGTGTAGTACACTGTACAGCTTCAGATTTCACCAGATTGCACAGCTGATAGAAGACATTCCCCCCCCCCCAAAAAAAAGGTCTCGTTTCTCTGGAAACAACACTACACTTAACCTTTACTACATCTACTATTATACTAGTACCAATTAAATAATAGTAGCAACTATCTCGTATGGAAGTATGAGTAGACGTTATTACATAATGGGGCGCAAGGTCCGGTCGCCATGGAAACAGGCACGCACAGACACATTGAGGTGCCAGTCAGCATTTTCATTTGGGTTCAGTCCAAACACACCTGACACAGGTAATAAAGGATAATGATGAGCTGTCTGTTCGGAAATGAGGACAAGGATCGGACTGAATAATAATATGGACTGGTTTGGAAATGTCTGTTATAATGGCATTTATATAGGCATCTTATTGCAGAATGTGTGCACTCAGACAGAAGGAAATAAGCTGTGTATTTCAGGGTACAAAGGTTTGTACCTTCATGCTGAGAAATAACGGTAACAATCTCCATGGTATTAGCATTTTGTTACCTTTATTTCTGAGAGTGAACACAGTCTGACTGTTCAAATATTAGGTCAACTGTTTGAATGTTTACAGTAATATCTTGGCTATTTATTGGAGCCATAGTGCTTTTTAATTACTGAAGGTTCCGCTCACACAACATATCATATTCCAGTTGATATTATTTAAGCCTACATGTTTTTAAGTTATAACTTATATAGTTAAGAATGGGTTTGGATTGAACCCATTCAATGAGAAGTTTGCAGTCAAATCGGCTAATAACTATAAAAACTCAGTAATCAATCCGTACAGGATTTCGTAGAGTTATTTTAGGATTGTTGTAGCCAAAAATGTTTTGTTTTGCTGAGGCTTTTTTTCAAAATTTGTGACACAACTTGCAGAGTTTTTGTGCTTTTTTTTGCATAAAAGTACTTGAACTGTCGAAATTGCGAGTGATGTTTGCTGGTAAATTAGACCTTTTAGTTGTACTCATGTTCGATGCACGAGAATCAAGGAGGGCTTTAAGTGAATGCGCGTTGTGATGATGTCTCATGACATGTCTTGGCCCAAATCTGCTGAAAATCTGCGTTGATTTTGAAAAATTGCAAGCTCCTCAGAATATGGCGGCGTTTGCTTGAGTCTGAGGGACTGAATAATAAATAAAATACCTCTGATCATGTGGGCTGGGATTTTTCACAACTGGAACTGGGTAAAATGTCTGAAAAAGGCCCTGGAGCTTGAAAGACAGAAAGTATACTCGTTATCACATGGTAAATTCTAGATTATACTTGTGTTATTTTTCTTTTTACTGAAGGTCACAGAACACAGAATTCCATTATATTATTATTCTGTCCTGTGTTTATCATCCACATCATGTTGCAAAAGCTTGTCTTGTTCCATGTGACCCATGCCATGAGACTGTATCATTGCACTAGCTTTGTACCAGGGGGTTGCTTTGATCACATGATTGTTGCCAATAATTGGAGGAAGACGATCTCTGTGAGTGAGTCCTGAGCATTCTTCGTGTGTTTATGCTCAAGTTTGTTTGATTCCCCTGGACAATGTTTAGGACTAACTCATCTCACTGTGACTCTGCGAGGCTGCTTATTCTCCGAGTGCATTAGGCTAACGTCTGTGACAATTTCCCAGAAGCAGGAGCCATCTTCAAAAGCTGTTCAGGGAACTGGGTTCATGTGCTTGAAATATTATAAAGTGTTATGACAAAAAAGCGTGTATGATGAAGCACTGTCATAAGAGCAAACTGAATACTGACTCACATGTTGGCAAAAAGTGAGTTTGAACTTGACCTTCTCAAGGTCACTAAGTCAGATGGAGAGTGTTTGGCACACGTGCTATGAAAACACACTCTCTAATCACAGTCTCAATTCAAAATTCCACTGTCATTTTTTTGTCCTTCGTAGTTCCCTTCAAAGAAGCACAAAAATAGAGGTGAGCAGAATCAGCAATAGTTGTGAGCCCTGCACATTTCTGTTGCAGTGTGAGATTCCTTCACTCTCGTCTTGTTGTAGCACACACACATACACATTATTGGTTTGCAGTCTGATCATCTTGTCCTGCTCAGAGACCAGCCAGTGATCTGTGATATGGTGTTATATCTGATATATATATATATTATAAGATATAGAGATAGATATCTATGTGTATAAAAGAAAGCAACTGCAGGATGAAATATGGTGATGGAAGCTTATCACTACTTTATCAAACTGCCACATTGAGTACTGAGTTACAGATGTTCTGCAAGGATACTTTGGATAGCGGGATTTCGTCTCTACCTAAAGAGAGCGATGCAGCAGAGCTTTAATCTTTTAGCAATCCCTCCAGGACTTCACGAATTTGTAATCGCAGAAATGAACCAAAATCAAGCAAACTCCGCAATATTCGGAGGAGCTTCCAATTTTTCAAAATTACCGCAGATTGTCAGCAGATTTGGGCCAAGACGTGTCATGTGACATCATCACAACGCGCATTCAGCCACAGTCCTCTTCAATTCACGTGCATCAAACATGAGTACAGCTAAAAAGGTCTCATTTACAGACAAACGTTATTGCGAAAGACAGTAAAACAGTTTTGTGCAGTTGCAGTCTTGCCAATTCAAGTAGTTTTCCGCAAAAAAAAAAGAGCACAAAATACTATGCAAGTTGCATTGCAAATTTTGAAAAAAGCCACAGCAAAATCAAGCATTTTTGGCCACAACAATCACAAAAAGACTCCTGTAAGGACTGTTTTAGTCTGTCCAGCTTTCTCACCTTCTCATCTGTACACTCTGCTCAAACAGATCAGCTTCCAAAGCTTCAAATTTCATGCTAATTCCATCATCAACACTATGACACTTGTCATCATGTGGATTGCTAACTAGCTGAGCCAGTTCTCTGCTTTAATTTCGGTGCAACTTCGTCATATAGCTGCACTGCATTCTGGATCTTTGAGTCTAAAATTTGCTGCGTCCACTACTTCTACATTGGATTTCCCCTTAATCTGATATGGAGACGTCACTGGAAAATGGTGAGTGAGAAAAGATGTGCTTGCTCTATTGCTTTCACGAGCTAACAGTGAAACCTGACAGTCATCCCTTATGTTCGAGATGGTTGAATTTTTTTTTCTTTTTCTATTAAATACCATTGTAACTGAGCTAGGAATGTCCCCCTGTGACACCAGAGTTGCAGACAATTGCTGACTTCTCACAGGAAGATGATAGATGTAGCACCAGCAAACAAATTAGCACAGCAATCGCTAAATATGTCAAATCGCTAAATATGTTAATGATGGTAAATAGGTCATATGGTGCTCAACAGCATTAAACATACAGTCCCCTCCAAAATTAATTCAGTAAGTTTACAGGAACATTTTGTCTGCCAATTTACAGAGAAATGCATCCAAATTAATCGGGAGGAACTTTCTCAGGCAGCAAGACAATGATCAAAACACACTGCCAACTCAACAAAGGAGTTTATCAGGGGGGGAAAATGGAAGGTTTTAGACTGGCCAAGTCAATCACCAGACCTTAATCCAATTGAGCATGCATTTCACTGAAGGGAGAAACCCTCAGAAACAAACAACAACTGAAAGAGGTTGTGGTAAAAGCCTGGAAAAGAAGAAATCAACTAGTTGGTGATGTCAGCGAGTCGCAGGCTTGATGCAGTTATTGCAAGTAAGGGATATGCGCTCAAAAATTAAGTGTTATTTACTTTAATTTACTTTTGCTCACCTAAAAACTGGGTGGTCTGATACAAAAGGTTCTATGTTTTATGTTATTTAACACATCTAGATGTGAATACCAGGAAATAAAAGCTGAAATCCTAAACCTTCGTCTCATATCCATCTTTTGATCTCAAACCCAAATGTCCTTGGTGTATAGCACAAACAAATGAATTGGCCTTGCCGTTCCAGTAGCTTCGGAGGGGACCGTATCTTAAGTGTTAGACCTCCTTGATTAAAAAAAGAAAAGATTGCAGGCATTTTTAAGGTTTCACTTCCTCATAAACTTCACAAATGGGTGGAGGCCACATTGCATGCAAATCCAGTGTTTGCTATGTTGGCTTAAGTGCACAGTGGGAAGTGCTTCGATTTTCCAGTGTGGTACAATATACATTGTCATCCCTGTTCACTTTTTAATGATTTGTATTTTATGTGTCATTACATATACATATGAGAAATTTCTACTTTTTCTTTAGAGAATGATGTATGCATGCAGAGGAGTTTTGTCGCTCTATAGAAGTGTCATGTTCACACTGTGAGTTAATGGTAGCTTAGTAAAGACAATAGAGAATGAGTTGAGTTTGGTAGGACACTTTAGGTTTGTGACACTCTATACAAAGACTAACTCATTCAGTTAGTGAGTGAATAGCCTGATTGCCTGTGGTATGAAAGTAATTGAGCAGGGATTTCACTTCAGCACTAGGAAGAAAAGGTGTATGACAACTTTGAGTAGGACGTTTTATGGGTTTCCAGCTTGCGTCACGTAGTCATACAGCCAAAGGTTAATGTGGCTTTTTGACTTGGAAAGCAATGGATGCAAATGAGGCTCCTTCCAAGCCTCCAACAGCACCAGACGTTTTCATGTACTGCCACTCCTATTTGAGAGTTGTGTAATTTGTTGACACAGTCAGCATACTTTTTGTTTAAATATAAATCTTTATAGGTATACATTGGCTAATGTATTACCATGCCATATGTAAGTAATGCCTAAGTAATATATAACTAGTCCAATGCTAGTCACATGACAGAAAACATTTTTGTAATAACATTGAACAGTAAAAATACACTTCTGTAAGATTTATACAATAAAAGAAAGGGACGTTGGGTGAATTTCATTAATCTAATCTAATTTGCTTAATTCCATTCCTTGTCCTAGTTGAGCTCCACCTTTAATAGAGGGTGTTTTGAAGCACACAGAAACACAGGGACATTCCTTCATTAGGCGTTATTCAAAACAATGCAGTGAAATTAACTCTTCCTAAAAGGAACAGGAAATTAGCTCTCTAACAATCACTGTTTTTTTTTTATTTTTTAGATGTTGATTGGTTGGTGTCTTCTTAATGGTTTGAGCAGAGATAAAGTGGAATGGCTTTTCTCGAAGTCAAAATTCCTGGAAACTGTCAAAACTGGACAGTTGGTAATTAGAAAAAAAACACTGCCTGGTCTTTTCCCACTCTTCAACAGTCCAGTTTTGGTGATCCTGTGGCTACTGTAGACTCAGATTCCTGTTCTTGGCTGACAACAGCAAAACCCAGTGCAATCTTCTGCTGTTATAGCCGATCCGCCTCAAGAATCAACCTCTTGCATGTTTTGAGATCATTTTCTTCTCACCCCGGTTGTAAAGAGTGGTTATTTGTATTTTGTTACCATAGCCTTCCTGTCAACTTGTGCCTGTCTGGCCATTCTCCTCTGTCCTCTCTCAACAACAAGGCATTTCTGCCTGCAGAACTGCTTCTCACTGGATGTTTTTTTATTTGTTTTTCGCATCATTCTGTATAAACTCTACAGACTGATGTGTGGGAATCTCAAGAGATTAGCAGTTTATGAAATGCTCAAACCAGCCCATCTAGCACCAACATCCATGCCACAGTCAAAGTCACTGAGATCACATTTTCCCCATTCTGGGGTTTGATCTGAACATTAAATGAAGTTCTTGACCTGTGTCAGCATGATGTTATGCATCGTGCTGCTGCCACATGAATGTTTAATTCCCCCCCCCCTCCTTTTCTTCTTGAGAAATAATTTTTGTAGATGCAAAATAAAAATATCCATCATTTTCTGTTGGTTTTCTTAATTGTGGTACCCTCTTAGCAAAAAAATAAATATCAGTATATTGTTCTATTGTAAAAATATCATCTCTCTCTATGGCATTTTTTGTCATCCATGATGCACCTTTGATTTTTTTATTTTTTTTATTTTTGAGGTGGACCTGTCATGTGTTTGATTAGATTTGACTATTGGTCAGACTTATTTGTATGCTGACTGGTCAGGGTGCGTTGTTCAGCGTCTCTGCCTCCTTCACTGGATCAACACCATAATGAAATTATCAACATGTGAGTTTGATTTGACCCATCTTATATAACACTTATAGCCCTTGGCTTTCTGTGTGTATAACTAGCCCGGGTTTTGGTTTCTTTTGTCCAATCTTTATGGATCTTTTCCTGGATTTTCCCATGATGTTAAAGATGGTAAGTGATTTATTTAAATGTGCCGAGGGATGGATGTGTTGTACCACTGTGTTCTAATGTTTCTCCTGGAACTGTGTATGCTTAGAAATAGATGCTCTGAAGGATTTGTGCAGCCGTTTATGGTTATATTTTTTTCCGTTTCAAGATGTTTCCTCCCTCTCAAACTTTCTGGGTGTGTATTTGCCATATGTTCCTTTGGGAGGTATTATTTTTGTTGTTAGGCTTGTCAGCCAGCTGTTCGGTTTCTTGAACAATATGATAGTTTGATATGTTGTCTCAGGCTTGTGATAAACCAAGAAGAGCTGATTAGTACATCATCCTTTTAATCATTAATGCTTACCTAACATGTATTTGGTACCATCAGCTCTTTCCAGCATAGTCTAACTCTTCCAAATTTACAACTCCGCGTAGAGTAATGTTAAAGATAGAGCCGGGTTAGGGTTTGTACATCGTCAATTGTAAGAATTGAACGGAATCGAACCACAGTGGCTTTTTTTTTATGAGATCAAGTTCATTATTGCACCTGCTTTTCCCTCTTCCCAGTTTAGGACATGCGTATCTCCAGTGGTACACCCATTAATACCCACAGTGAAGCAACAGGAGTCTATTTGCAGTATGTGTGCTTATGTAAAAAAAAAAAAATGTGCTAGACGTCGTAAATCCATCATGAAACTATTTGTCAATGTATTGAATATCTGAGAGGATACCAAAAAGTTTAGAAAATGTTACTCAGTATGTTCCAATTTTAATTTAATTTTACTTTGGTCTGTAAAATCATCACGTTACTTAATCTTTGTCATTCAGAGACATTAACTCACGCAAAACACTGCCATCTAGATTAAAACAGATTAAGCCCTAGAAACAGATTAAAATGCTTGTGAGATATAAATTGTGCAAAGAACATCAAACGATCATGTTAAAAGCTTTACGGTTCTAACAATAAATATGGGTGCTTTTGTCCATGTTTCATAACATCAATAGAACATAAGCATGCACATCTCTAGACTGTTTCATCTTTGAGGAAAACAGCCACAATTATGTCCAAAGGCAACATTCCCAAAGTGTCCTGGGGTTTGGAACTGCTTCGATTTTCACACTCTCATCTCAAGCACCCTTGGGGAAATGTAGTTGTTTTGGCAGATTCCACTAAGTCATATACCACTTCAGAAAAACACATGAACATTAAACTTTGTAGTGGTATGAGTGGTGAGATTCTTTATCCTGTGCAACAAACAATTATTCTGCAAAAGCTAAGTGCTTCTTTGGAACCATTAAATTATTTTGTCTAAATAGAAATTGCACTTTGGTCTTGGAGGATGTTTAAGGTTCTGACTTTGTTTCTTCCAGAACAATTCCTTGATGCATTACCTTTGGACATTTTTACATTTTTTTGTTGGAAAGTATTTTCTGCTGCAGAAAGTTGGAAAGTAGTTTCTGCTGCAGAATGTTTGCCAGAGTGTCTGTTTTTGGGTAGGGAGAAGAGAAGAACGCATGTTATTTGTGAGTTGGAGTTCAGCCCAAGTGTGAGGAGGGTTAAGGGGATCAACAGTGTTAGTAGCAACTTATGACTTAGGATAGGACTTAGGACTGTATCATATATTCAGTTACCACAAACAATCATTTTATTCGTACAAAGATTTACATTATTATTATTACCCCTAGACTTACATTATATATGTATTCTGAGTCAGTGGGTTTTTGGTTCTTTTCTTCGTGTCAAAAAATCGTGTCAGTTTGCATTGCACTTGAAAAGCACTGACATGTTTCTTTAACATTAAGCACCTAATGATTAATCTCATAGCATTGAATACATTGCTCTTGTTTAAAAGTACAAAAAGTGCAATTATCGGTAGAAAATACCCAGGTATGATATTTCCAGTGATGTAAATCTGCTTATTAAAACTATATAAGCCATAGACCAGTGCTTTTCAAAGTGGGGTTCATGAAGCATTTCTAGGGGGCCCATCCATACATCCATTTTCCATACCGCTTATCCTATATAGGGTTGTGGGGCAGCCTGGAGCCTACCCCAGGGAACTCAGGGGCACAAGGCAGGGGACACCCTGGATGGGGTGCCAACCCATCGCAGGACACAATCGCACACACACTCAAACACCCGTTCACACACTACGGACAACTTGGAAATGCCAATCAGCTTACAACGCATGTCTTTGGACTAGGGGAGGAAACCGGAGTACCTGGGGGAAACCCCCAAAGCAGGGGGAGAACATGCAAACTCCATGCAGACAAGGCAGCAGCGGGATTTGAACTCCCAACCCCGGAGGTGCGAGGTAAACGTGCTAATCACTAAGCCCCTCATTTTTATTTAGCTACATTGGTGGAATCCACAACCCACCATTTTTTTAAAAAGTTATATTTATTATTGAGTTTTTAATAGTTATTACCCTGTTTACTGGAATTGAATGAGTTGAATCCAAATCTCAATAACTTAAAAAAAATGTAGCCTATAAATAATGTCAATGTACACCTAATATGTTCTGTCAGGGGATAGGTCAAGAACAAAAAGCTCTATGGCAATTTAGCCAAAATAGCCAAAATTTTGGTGTACACATTTAAATAATGAACCTATATTTGAATAGTTGGATTATGTTGATAAAATAAATCTGTACTGAGGGTGTCAATGGAATTTATCTTACGGTTAAAGGGGTTCCTGGCTGCAAAAAGTTTGAGAACGCCATGGCTTGGATACAAAACTGACAATAACATTACTTACAACAGACAAAGACAAAGAGTGCTATAAAAACATGATTAAATACTAGTGCTCATTGTGCATAGACATGGTTCAGGTATTTGTAATCATGTGACTTGGTGCGTGATGGGTGCTGTAGTCCCACGCCGTTATAGGCGTTAAGTTGACATTGATTCTCACCTGGAGACATAATTGTATTTAAAGTGAATATTTACTGAAATATTATGTCTACACAATTTACACTGCAATTATGCATACCAATGTTTTAATGGTTGGTTTTTTTGTTGTTGTTGTTTTTTTTTTGTTTTTTTTTTACAGCCATCCTTCCTTTCTCACCCCTCAGCCCTTCTCTGCTCTCTTGCTACTGTAGTCTATCCCAGTTGCCTTTGCCATGATACTCCTGGCTGCTGCAGTTTGTCCTAATCAGCTGCGTCACGCTGTTCTGTGCATGCAGAATGTGACCCACCTAGAATAGTAAACGGCTTCTTAGCTTCAACACCCTCTCTTCTCTCTCACTGCTGTTCATTCTTCTCATTCCTGTTTATCTCTAATGCCACCTGGCCTATACCTTTCCAGCTCTTCTTCGGGTACAGGTCCACTCCTGAAACATTGTTAATGCCTTTTCTATATGCCTCATAATGGTTTAATAATTGCTCGTGAGGTGTTCGTGGGCTCCTCCCTGCTGTGTGTCAATAGCCATTTAGGTTATATTATGATTAATTCAATTATTATGTTTTATAACATTTACTAATGATACATTACAATTACAATTTTTGAAGGATTTGAAGACTGTGTAATATGACAGTTTAATATTTATATTGTGATAAATTATGTCACAATACAGTTTGTCATATTACAAAAAACTCTCAAAAAGTCCTCTGTTTTGAAGACTTTCCTTTGGAGGATAACATACTGAACATTACAAAGCTGACACTGGAGACTCGTACCATGGTAAATAAATGTCTCCTTACAGAAAACCTCAACCTCAAGTCCCTATCAATGAGCTGTTACTATAGAAATGATTAATATATGCATTAATATAAACCTGTGATTTGAATTACAGGCAGCATTACTGTCTAAGATACTGTCCATGATAGGTATATTGTGTATTGTAGAAATGGCTTCAAATATCATGATATAATATTTTTGTCATATCGCCCACCCATAGGGTCAGTAGTAATTTTTTTCATGATATAACAAAGGTTTTACAGAAAAACAAACAGATCGGATTTTTTTTTAAAATACCCATCAAATAATAAAATGTTTCATATTTTTAATGCCCATAAAACTACTAAAATGACTTAAGAACAAATCTTACCGTTATAAATCATCCAAAGATCTATGAATATGCAATACAGTGCAAACTGAACACAACTATGCCCTCTTTCCATCTTAACCTCACCTTTTCTCCTCACTCCCCTGTTATGCTATGCTATTAGCTTTGCCATGCTGTGTTATTAGAAAAAGAGGACATATTGGAGGATTATTTTTAACCTTATATTGCAAGAATGGTCAATTCAGTGATCCACGTTTACCACAGTTTTTACAGATATTGCTTTTTGCTACTGTATAAATATACTGTAGTGCATAGTTAGCATACTAGTTAACTGCTTGTATACTAGCTTGTATTTGGGAAGTATCAGCATCTGATTCGTAGATGTGCATTATCTTATTCTGGATAATTTATTTAACAGTAGCCACACCTTAACTGTAATTTACCATAAAAATTATTGTTTTGTTTATCACTACTATAACATCACTAGCTTAGCATGCAGGTTCTGTGGATACGGCTAGCTACTACGCTATCTGCTAATACTTTGCATTATAGATGTATAGGTTCCAATAACTGTGCCCATTTTGTGAGATAACAAACTGTGCTGATATGTAGCACTTCCTGGATTAGGTTTTTTATATTATTTAGAGCTCATACTCCAACTGTAAACTTAGAATCAGCAGTTCAAAAGTGGTTAACCATTTAATAGTCATGTTCTGGGGTTCAAGGTAGTTTAAGACTTTACGCAAGCATGATCAAACTTAGTATTGAAACAGGAGATCTGTTTTTCATATTAAGATATTTAATAACAGGATTTAAGAAAATAAACGTTTACAAAGAATGTTAAGCCTTTTTTGTAATCATTGTGCCACTGTACCCAATTATCTTATGAACAAAGAACAAAGTGTCCATGTGTGGACTTAATCCTGACAGTCTTAATCCTGCAGCGGAGCTTAAGTCAATTAATGCAACATGTTTGTGCTTTAAGAACATCAATGAGAGTAAGAACACATCTCATCATCTTGAAATGATTGTTTCCCATTAATTTGGTGGGAGCGGTGGGATATGACCTAATAGATGCAGACATGCTTAGAAAAAGACATAGACACACACACTTCGTTCCCTGCTGAAAAAAAACCATCACAGAAATCCGAATGGTTTTTACTACAAATACCGTTACAAACCATCAGCTTACTCTTAAAACATTAGCATTACCAGTATTGGTCCTTAATGGTATCCACTAGACATATCATGCCACCAATAGAAGGCAACAAATTACCCACAAGGACCCACAAGGACCATTACAGTCTCCATTAAAACCAAAACAATTACCATTGTAATCATTAAAACCATTACAAATTCTGAGGGTTTCTATTGTTTTGGGGGTGTTTTTTCAGCAGGTTTGTCTTAAGAGAAAATAGTTTTGTTTGATGCACAAATATTTGCCTGTTGATTAAAACATCACTGTTGTGAAATATGTCAAGAAATATGACAAACCTTTTATCCATATCAAACAAAGAGGTTCTGATTATCCAAATCTGCCACAATAAATTTTTACCATGAATAAAAATTTATAACCAGTATGTGATCTTCATTTGTCAAAAGTTTAAATGTAGAGTTGACTGCAGTGCAGCAGCGCTTTAGTCTTTTAGTCTGTCCAGCTCTCTCACCTCCTCATTTGTACATTCTGCTCAAACAGTTCAGATTCCAGAGCTTTTATGCTAATAACGCTGTCAATGGCATTGTGCTCGTCATCTCGTATATATTGTTAACTAGCCAAGCCGAGTCTCTGCTCATAACTCGACAAAACTGCATCATATAGCTGCATTGCATTCTGGAACTTTGAGTCCGTTTGCTATCACTTCTACTTTTCTGTTGGATTTCTCATTAACGTGAAATTGAACAGTGCTGGAAAATGGTGAGTGAGCTCTTGCGCTTTTGTTTTTAGGAGCTAAACAGCTCCTAAGATTGTTGAAAATGTTCTACTATTTAATGGCATTATAACTGTGCTAGCAATAACAGTGTCCGCCTGTGACATCAGAGCAGCACAAAACCTCTAACTTCTCACAGGAATAATGAAAACATAGCACCAACCAACGGTTTCGCACCAGCACCTTTAAACACATCACAAATGTTTCAATACAAGCATATTTCATTTCTTTCAGGATGGAATCTTCCTTTAATGCACCTTGACACGCACCTAGCATTCCAGTGGAAAATTCCAAAGTCTGGCTCTAAAGGGATCAGGTGTTTTGTTGGCAGTACTTCCAGAAAGAAAAATAGCACCTTAAGAGCAATCATAACATTTAACAAGCAATATACGCCTCTCATGCGCGTAGTGTACTTCCTTTATAGTATGATACAATAATTATGCTATCTTCATGTGTACTATGGACTCGAATCAAAGCTATACAGCTCTTCAGAGGCCTTGTATTTTGCGAGCATTAAGAAGATGCTTTTATGAGACTCATTTATAGTCCCTTGAAGCATGACAGCACTTCCAGAGTAGTTAGAGGTTAAGAACATCACTAAAGGGCACAGCAGCAATGACGAGTGAAAGGGCAGAGAAGCTGACGCCAGCAGGTACTGGCCTGAATTCAAATTCATCCAACTCCAAGCTTAGAGTCAAACCCGCGACTCTTTTAGGAATAAATCTGGGAAAACATTACACAGCTAGTCAGCTTACTCAATCATTAGAGCAAACTGAAAATACTACACGTTCAAACACAGCTTTCAGGCTGTTTGTCTCAGTCTTACCCTGTGTCTCAGGTTTAGTGTTTACAGACACTGCTGCTGAGCAACCACAGCAAAAGCACAGATAGAAAAGTGTTATGATGATAAAGAGCCAAGTGTTCTCAAAAGTCCCCTGCTAGTCTGCGGCATAGCATCACAAAGATGTAATCCCCGACGAGGAGTCATTGGCAGGTCATGTTTAGTACTGAAACAACACAGGAATTCAAATATCAGTGGTCCCGTAAATGTAAAAAACAAACAAACAAAAAAAAAAACCCACCTTTATAATCACAGCACAGGTTTATTTTATGAACATAATCCAGAATTTGAATTGTTGGGCAGATAGGGCATCTTATTGATTGATTGGTGCCAATTTCTGTCCACAAATCAAACAAGATATACACCGATCAGCCATAACGGGGTCATGGATGCCCAAGGCTCACTGATGCACGTGGGGAGCGAAGGCTAGCTCGTCTGATCCGATCCCACAGAAGAGCTACTGTAGCACAAATTGCTGGAAAAGTTTATGCTGGCTATGATAGAAAGGTGTCAGAACATACAGTGCAATGCAGCTTGCTGCGTATGGGGCTGCATAGCTGCAGACCGGTCAGAGTGCCCATGCTGACCCCTGTCCACTGCCGAAATAGCCAACCATGGGCATGTGAACATGCGATGGACTGGCATCCCATTCAGAGTATATTCCTAACATATAGATAAATGCCTACTAGATATAGTATTTGATCTATAGCTGATCTACAGTAATTGATCCTGAGTTCCACTTTGAGAATGTGAACATTTTGCAAGCTCAGTTTGCTCCACTAGCATTGTTTACTTCCTCGTATGGACCGTTAACGGTGCTTTCTGCCATAATCAGTTCTTTGTCTGGACCTTTTGTCTTCTCTCAGTTCTACCACAGCAGGTGCCTTATTTTGAATGCTTGGCTAAGACCTGTGTGTATTTGTTCTGGAGAGTCTGTGGACTAGACTGCAGGGGGGCAGACGTTGCCTCAGGCTAGGATCAGTGTGAAACAGGATTTTTATTATAGATGTCGCATGGTTCGAGCACATGTTTAGATCCACAGGGACTTAAACTTAAATGACTTCAAAGATGTGGCATTGTAGTGGTTATTTCCACAAGCACTTGAGCTTCTTGTCTGTTGTTTAGATCTGGCAGATTCATTGTTTGACCTATTGAAGGTTAAAAAACTGAAGGAAAAAAACGAGGAGCACAAATTGTTTTGCGTACAGTTTGGTGTAGTACATACTGATATTTAATATTGTGTAGCCGACCGAGAGTCTCACTGATAAATAGTCCTTGGATTTCAAAGAACAAAAGGACAAAGGACGTCTTAACGCTCACAAAGGAGGTGAGTGTTGAGAAACAATTACAGTAGGTTGATAAGGCAGCATGTAAAAAAAATAATAAAAATTAGCAAACAAGAAAATACAATATAGCAGAACCTTGAGAAACTTTTTAGCTTTATATTTATGTTGAACGGTTTTAAACAGTTCAGGATAATTAGTAGGATGTTACTGATTGTTTGGTGTGTGTGTGTGTGTGTGTGTGTGGGCATATTTTTATATCCTGGTACGGATCATATGTTCGAACAGGTTTGAACTCATGGGGATATTTGGCTGGTCTCGATGAGGAAAACTACTTTGTGTTTAGATATACTGTAAAATTAATTAGCTGCATTAATAATTGTCAGTGCAATGTCTGCACAAGGATGTGTGTGTGTGTGTCTCTGTGTGTGTGTGTGTGTGTGGGTGTGTGTGTGTCAGAGTGAGAAAGGTAGGCAGCGTAGTCTTGAGAGAATGATTATGTAACAAAGGTTGCAGAAGGTCTTGGTCACGTCCACATTCACATGCAGGTGCAGGAAACTCTGCATACAGAGTGGCTGTTCTTCACGACTTTCTTCTTTCTCTCTATCTCCAAGTCTTTTTTCATTTGAAAACAAGAGTGAGTCTCTTTTTTTTTTTTCAGGGTTTTGTTTTTTTAATTCTTTCATGCATTCTTCTCTCTGGTATAAACAGTGCGTTGTACACAGTCCCGCACTGATGCAGTAAACGAGAAAATTAGTTCATGGTAGTCTTTTAAGCCTGAATAAGGACTCCGGCTTGTCTCTGGCATGCTGCATGTTTATGCCAGTGCCCTGCAAGGTGATTATCCTTCATTCACACCCTTTCAGAGCGCCTGCTTTTACTCTCCCGCTGTAACGAGGCGCCGTTTATATGCACGCACACTCAGACACACAAAACACACATTCATGCATGCATACCAACTCATTTTAGAGGGTCGGGTTAGAATTCTGCCTCATTTATCACAACCGATTCAATTCATTATCTAATGACAGATACCAAATCGCATACATTTTTCAGAGTGTATTTATAAATGTCTAGTGTTTTCTGTAAGAAATATGGCCCAAATATCAGAATGATGGCCTAACAAATAACCAACGTGTCCCATCATGCTTAACAGAGAGGCTTGGTGGGATATCAGACAAGGGAAAAAAAACATACCAATAACAGTCCTTCTGTCAGTACCTCAAAAATGT
The DNA here is from genome assembly GCA_023630585.1 of Cranoglanis bouderius. Lineage (NCBI taxonomy): Eukaryota > Metazoa > Chordata > Actinopteri > Siluriformes > Cranoglanididae > Cranoglanis > Cranoglanis bouderius. The sequence continues at coordinate 13,113,371 of CM042556.1, read as the reverse complement.
CATTGCACAGTCAGTCCATACAGGATTTTGGGGAGTTTATTTGTGATTGTTGGGCCAAAAATCCTTGATTTTGCTGCGGCTCGAAAAGCCTCCAGTGTGGCTGAACTAAAGCAATTCTGCAAAGAAGAGTGGACCAAAATTCCACCACAGTGCTGTGAAAGACTGATCTCCAGTGATCAGAAGCGTTTGGTTGCATTTATTGCTGCTAAAGGTGGCACAACCAGATTTTAAGTTTAAGGGGACAATTAATTTTTCACATGGGTGATACTGTAGGTGTTGGATAACTTTTTTTTTTTTTTTTTTTTGCTTCAATAAAATAAATAAATAAATAACTGTATTGTGTGTTCACTCAGGTTGCCTTTGTTTTATGTTGTATTTCATTTGAAGATTTAAAACTATTTAGTATGAGATATACACAAAAACAGAAGAAATCAGAATGGGGGCAAATACTTTTTCACAGCACTGTACATAAGTAAGTAAGGAAGTAATTAAGTATGTAAATAAACATGCAAATGAAAAAAAGGAACCAAGTAAGTAAATTATCAGGGATGGAAGGACCTCAATAAGTGTGCACATAAGTACGTACGTAAGTTTATCCGCAAATAAGCCGTTAGCTAACAATAGCTACACTTACCAATATCAAATCCAGCAGTTGAGTATATTTAATATAATATATAGTATATAACTTTAAGTATTAGGTTTGAAACAGTACACGATTTGAGAAACATCTCACAACAGATCTCTTCAGTGATCTGGCCCTCCTGGTCTGGAGTCTGCCCCTTCTGCTCTACATGTAATAGATCTGATCAGTCTCTGCTGCCAAGATTTGGATGGAAATTATATTTCATGATGAATAATAAGTATAGATTTCAGAATGAATAATGCATTGTAAGACTCATCGCTCCCTTATGACTTGGCTGTTTTTTTATAAAACAGCAAGTGCCCTTGATAAACGTTGTATCAAGTCTCTGTGAGAGAAAACTCTGTGCCATAGAAACTGTTCAGTAACAGTAAAGAGCGCTTCATGTTTAGACAGCTGCTGTTGTGTGAGAACTCAGGGGCAATAACAAAATCTTAGAGCGGGATTTGTGGACTGGCTCAAGGAAGTGGCTACATTTTCCTCCCAAATCAGTCAGGTAATGAGGTGACGGGAGGCACTGAGTGCATGGCTCAGAGAACACACACACACACACACACGCACGCACGCACGCACGCACGCACGCACGCACACACACACACACACACACACACACACACACACAGAAAGAAATGTGCCTATGCATGCAAATTCAACAAGGGTGGGTGTTAGGGGTGTGGTGTTTTTGTCATAGATGTTGTTGTGGTTACTTCTGTAGTTTATGTGAAAACATAGAAGTATTTAATGTATTTACTGACAATGCAGTTTATCTACTTTTTGTCATATGAGTTAACTGATGATGTTCCTATTCCATCCTAGATTAAGTGAAATTGGACTTCCTGAAGTCTCATCTACATAGTCCATATGAGTGAGCAATGCAGCAGCCGTGAGCAGCAGAGCAACTGTGTTTGTGGTTAAATAAAGGTAGGACAAACATTTGTACACATAATTGTAACATTAGTACACTTAATTGTAAAATTAGTACACTTAATTGTAACATTAGTGCACTAACTTGTAACATTACTACACATAATTGTAATATTAGTACATGTAATTGTAACATTAGTACACTTAATTGTAACATTAGTACACTAACTTGTAACATTAGTACATTTAACTATAACATTAGTGCACTAACTTGTAACATTAGTACACTTAATTGTAACATTAGTTCACTAACTTGTAACATTAGTACACATAATTGTAATATTAGTACATGTAATTGTAACATTAGTACACTTAATTGTAACATTAGTTCACTAACTTGTAACATTAGTACACTTAATTGTAACATTATTACACTAACTTGTAACATTAGTACACTTAATTGTAACATTAGTACACTAACTTGTAACATTAGTACATTTAACTATAACATTAGTGCACTAACTTGTAACATTAGTACACTTAATTGTAACATTAGTTCACTAACTTGTAACATTAGTACACATAACTGTAATATTAGTACATGTAATTGTAACATTAGTACACTTAATTGTAACATTAGTTCACTAACTTGTAACATTAGTACACTTAATTGTAACATTAGTACACTAACTTGTAACATTAGTACACTTAATTGTAACATTAGTTCACTAACTTGTAACATTAGTGCATTTAACTGTAACATTAGTGCACTAACTTGTAACATTAGTAAACTTAATTGTAACATTAGTACACTAACTTGTAACATTAGTACACTTAATTGTAACATTATTACACTAACTTGTAACATTAGTACACTTAATTGTAACATTAGTACACTAACTTGTAACATTAGTACATTTAACTATAACATTAGTGCACTAACTTGTAACATTAGTACACTTAATTGTAACATTAGTTCACTAACTTGTAACATTAGTACACATAACTGTAATATTAGTACATGTAATTGTAACATTAGTACACTTAATTGTAACATTAGTTCACTAACTTGTAACATTAGTACACTTAATTGTAACATTAGTTCACTAACTTGTAACATTAGTGCATTTAACTGTAACATTAGTGCATTTAACTGTAACATTAGTGCACTAACTTGTAACATTAGTGCACTTAATTGTCACATTAGTGCACTTAATTGTCACATTAGTACACTTAATTGAAAGCATAAGTCAGAACTGCAGATAATGTGATTTCAAAGTAGGTCAAAGACCAGAATACAAGAATACAGAATAAAAACGCAGTCAACCAATCCTCCATAAGAGTTTGCATCAGAGGACATAACATAATTATTAAGTTTGGAGGATATAAATATTAATCATTAACTACGTCTGGATGTTTAGGTCCATTAGTGTAGTGTCTGTCCACTTGCCTTGTTTGACCCAGTCCTCTATATCTGTCTCTCCAAAAGATGTCGGCGGCTGAAAATGGAGTTGGAGGGCCAAGCAGAGAGAAAACCTATAAAAAGGTAAATGTTTCTGAGTGAGCTGTTAAACTGCTGAATTCATCCCTATGGGCAATATTAAAGGAAGTGGTGCATATGCTAATAAATATTTATTCTTTTAGGCTAAGGAACCCAATGACAGTAAGCCATAACTTTCCTGCGATACATTAAACTTTAAACATTTAACCCCTTAAACTCCAGGAGTTATTATTGAGTCCTTGCTTTGCATACTTTTCTTATTAAAGTCACTGCATTTACTGAATAATTCATAGTAGTTTCTGAATAATAGGCTTTAATAAGCTGTGGTGCATAATAAGCTGAGACTTTAAGGGGTTAATAAGTGATAAACTCATACTCGCTTGACCAAGGGACATTATTTATTTAAGCCTGAACCTCAATGTTTTATTGTAGTATTGAGGGTTCCTTCCATTCATTCAAGTCACCCTAAACATGTTTGGTTGTTGTTGTTTTGTTGTTGTTGTTGTTATATTTCATCACAAAATATTGGAGCCAATTATATTCCAGTATGCAAATGACCTCTGTTATTACATTGGTTTACTGGAGATGTGGATGTACTGTACGTTGAGGGCAGATTCATAGAATTGATTTCTGTAGAACCGCCACATAAAGCAACTTTATTCAATTTAGAAAAAGTTCAAAAAAGTTTTGGGTGACTTTAAGGAAGAGGAAGTGACATGCAGTAGTACAGGGTGGTGGAAGAGTGTCTGGCCCTCTGTGAATACCATAAAAGTATGCTGTGTAACAGAATTGGTTATCAGTGTAATCTGCAGGAAATGCTGTTTCCAAAAATGTCAACAAAACAGTGGCATCAACAGAGGTCCATTCAGTCTTGTTTGCAGGGTATATAAATGCCATTAGCCATTCCCTCCCTTCACTTGTTATGGTTGACATACTCTGCTCAATGAACCTTCACTTTTGATGCAACGTTACGGAAAGTAACTATACAAGGGAGCCAAAACATGAAATCCTAGCAGTCTTCTGATGTTATTTATGTGTATATGTTTGACCAGACATCATCATCGGCTATTAAGGGAGCCATCCAGTTGGGCATTGGTTACACTGTAGGGAACCTGACCTCAAAACCTGACCGAGATGTTCTCATGCAGGATTTTTATGTGGTGGAGAGTGTGTTTCTGCCCAGGTAAGCCCCAATTAGAGTTTCAAAATATTCTCATGTTTGCTTAAAATGGATAAAATGTACCTGAGCTCTACTTTTCCATAGTTCTGTCACTTTTTTGGTTTCATATGAATCCTTCCTGTGACCAGAGGTGGGAAGTATATCTACTTCACTTGAGTTTTTCTTTCACATCATACCTTGACTTTTACTCACATGGCAAAAGAAAATGTCTCCTTTTAATTCACTACACTTTCAAAAACATCACTGCAGTCTCTGTAATCAAGTATTTGTATACTCATGAGGTAACGTTTTAGCATCAGACAGCTTCAATGGGTTGATCTAAATTCCTAACAAATCTAAACTTTAACAGATATGACAGCAAGAATGAGACCTAATACCCATTACTGTAATCTATCAGTTTTTATGTACACTTAGCTAGCTAGCTATTAGCATCCTGCTAGTTTGTATCTTCAAAGTTAATATCACGCTAGCTAACATTTGAGAGATTAGCAATAAAGCTGTTGTTAGTTAGCCTTAGCTAATGTTTTCCCTTGTTCCTTGGTGAATATCTTCAGAATTATTATCATGGTAGCTAACATTTGAGAGCTTAGCAATAAAGCTGTTATAGCCTTAGTTAATGTTTTCACATTATGCCACATTCCTTGGTTCCTTGGTAACAGAGCCACTAATCATCATTAGAGTCAGTTACTAAAGTCAGTGTGTAATTTGAGGCAGGCATCTTTTTCTTTTGTGAATCTTCCTTGTAGTTTTACTTTCGTACTTATAACTTATATAAAATACAAGCGGGTGTACTTTTCTGCTTTAACTTCCGTGAAGAATTTGAAGCTGTTCTTCAAGGTTTATTTAGATTAGTAATTGTACTTTTACTTGAGTAACCAATTTAAGGACTTTTTACTTCCACCTAGCACAATGTTGACCATGTTGACTGTGTGTTCGTCCCAGAATAAGGATATATTTTATCTTGCACTGTATAATATTTCCTTATATAGATGACAATTAGGCAGTCAGGGTTTTTTTTTTATCAATATAATAATATGTTGGAAATCATTATATACTTAAAAGTCAGACTCTTTAGGACCTCCACTGCCCCTGAAATGCTTCACTGGTTTGCATTTTTCGAGTTGGAAACAGCATCCTGTGTAGAAATAAAACCATCCTTTGTTTTGGGATTGCCAGGTCATTTGTCTCCATAATGCACTGGTGAGTTGCGCAAACAACTAAAATGAATGACTCCCTGAAATCAAAAACAAGTTTGAAGGATTCCATATTGCTCTGGCTACAAGAGGAAAAACAGCAAAGCTTTAACTCCAGTGCGCTGGCAGTCATATTTACACCTCCTGCCAAGCGTGCTTGGCATCTCTCTGCACTTTCTTGTGCTAATGCGCAAAATGACAACTCCTTACACCATTACGAGCGGCTAATGTGAAAGCTACGGGAATGGTGGCTACAGTATCGAGTGAACCACCTAGCTGGCATGCATTTAGACTCTAAATATAAAGTGAATTCGATTTTTTTTATTGATAAGAGCTCATCTTTTCACTCACCATTTTTAGTCCCGTTTGAGTGATGTGTTTTTAAGGTTTACTGAGGTCTTTTTTTCCAAGCCACTCAGGTCTCACGGTTTGCGTGTTTTCCGGGTAAACCCTGTCTCATTTTGTGCAGCACTGGGACAGCAGTAAGACAGGACTAGGACCTCCTTGGCCTCGGGGATCGTTCACAGTGTTCTGTGTCATGGATTGAGTTGTGTATTTGCCTCTGGTGTGTCACATTGCAAACAAGGACTTTGTGAATGGAGGCTGAAGGAAATCAAATGATCTCTTAGTCCTCAGGGATACAGTATCATTTATCCTGGGAACTTTCACTCTCTATTTGAGGCCAAAGAAACATTTTTGTTAGATACTGTGTTTGTTTCTTTCTCTCAGAGGATTAGCATTACTCTGAGTTTGTGAAAGCTCCCCTTTCATGCAGATCTAAGTCTATGGTTAAAACATAGCTGTTCTGGATATTATGTGTCGTTATCACTAATTACAGGAATACTCTAGCATTTTTTCAATCTAATCTTTATTCACTACATATGTAATGTATGTGCAGTTATCATGGCCAGGAACATGGACACGTTTCCCTCTACTCTCAGAAAACCAACTGACTCAAAATTCATTTATAATGGAAGTCTAAGGGCAAGTGTTTGAAGTCTGTTAATAAATGTATAAACTATGTGACTATATAAACTACAACCATGAGAGAATGTTTTACCAAAGCTGTTCCTATGTTCTTATGTTAGTTTTATTTGACTTTTGATCATTATCTATGTTTTTCCAATGATAAGACAATATATATATATATATTTATTTATTTATTTATTTATTTATTTATTTATTTATTTATTTATTTATTTATTTATTTATATATATATATATAATATAAATAAGACAAACTAAATACGTTGACAATAAAAACACACAAATTCCCCTCACAAAGGATGAATTCCAGCGATTTAGCGTATACAGATGTTTAGAGCTTAACTTATAAATACATTTGACCGACGAACTCATGAGACCGAAGATATGTGCTTAATGTTAAACTGAAAGGATTTTCTTTATGATATTATATATTAGCTACATTATTTGTGCTAGCATGAGTGGGGTGGTTTGTTTTTTTTTGTTTTTTTTGTTTGTTTTTTCAATAGAGACTACCAAGTATTTCTCTGAGTCCCTCTGCATAAGAGCATCTGCTAAAGGTTGTAAATGTAAATGCACCAACATCTACCCTTAGACTTCCACTGTAAGTGAGTTTGGAGTTTGGAGTAAGACTTCAACACAGTGAAATGTGTTGAAGTCTTTTCTAGTAATCATCTGTTTGCTGCACATGCACTGGATAGAGATGAAAGGAAGCGGAACACTGGAGTATTCCTTTAATGAACTGCGACTATGTATTGTTACAGCAAATACAGTACTGTGCAAAAGTTTTAGGCACCCTATTGATTTTAGATTTTCAAACATTCGTTTTCTAGCACAAAATGAAATGTTATAGAAAAATGTTTGTATGTCATTAAAGAAAGCAGCATATTACGTAAGAGACCACTTTTCGGACAAAAAACACAATGAAGGCTGCTGGGTTTTGCTGCAAAAATAAGAAGCAAGTGTGAAAGTCAAAGTCTCCAGAAGAACTGTGTCTGGTTCTGCAAGATGCTCAATAAAACTTACCAACTCGTTTCCTTATAAAACTGCACTAATTGCCCCGGGACTACTCTTTTTTTTTTTTTTTTTAAGCAAAGGTCGTCACACCAAATATTGACTTTGTTTCATTTATTACTGTTTACTGCTCTTTATAGTATTTTGTTTAATGTGGAAAAATTCAGTTTTATTATTTTGAAGGCATCTTTGCTCTATAGCATTTTATTGCATGTGGCAAATACTTTTGCACAGTGCTGTATACATTTCATGATTTACTATCTTGTCACAGCGAGGGGAGCAACCTGACTCCAGCGCACCACTTCCCTGACTTCCGGTTCAAAACCTATGCCCCGTTGGCCTTCCGGTACTTCCGAGAGCTGTTTGGAATCAAACCTGATGACTACCTGGTAAGTATTAGTCAGCGTTATATCACCTATTTCCACAAAAGGTGTCAAATTGTTATATTGAAGGATGAGTAGTCCCTTATTACAGGCTTAAACTAGGTGTCTGGCTAATATTTAACTATAATAAAGCCTCTTGCTAACAGTTGTCCCTCAGGTTAAGGCTCTTAACCTCTTATCTTGTCTGGGTTTAGACTCTTAACAGGCAGCCTAATTACTAAGGGATTATGAAATAATGACTAATGACCAATTTTTCCCCCCTAATTATATAGCGCATTCGGTCTTTGGTCACACTGTTCAATTTGGTCAGTGTGCTTTAGAAGTTGATTTAGTATAGTAAACTGTGGTTGATGAAGCTGAGCGATGGTCCAGATTGGATTTCAGCATCTGCAGTGCCTATGCAGTAACCCTGCTGCTAGTGTAGGCATTTCACTGCATTGGTGTGTGTTTGAGTGATCGAGCATCTTCTTTTACATGTGTATGCACTATATACACGGACACGGACGTGCAAAGTATGTGGGTGTGTATGTGTATGTGCATGCGTTTATGTGCATATGTCAGTATGCAGAAATGTAGGTGTATGCCTGTAGGTGTGTGTGTGTGTGTGTGTGTGTGCTTGACATAGCATTAACATTAATTAGCCATACTAGCGCAGTCATCTCGGTAATCGTCTTGCTTGCTTGGTGGAATATAATCAGGCAGTAATTAGCCTCAGGGCACAGAAGAGGCTCTCAAAAGCATGTCATTCATCGTTTCACGCTTCCTTAGTCTCCTCTTTTATAGTCACAAACCTACAGTTCTTTACCTCCTTCTTTTCTTTATGTACCATGATGGAACACACAGTCACTTTGGGCCTCTGGTGTTATGTAATAATGATTATATCAGTAAAATGAGGACACTCTGTGAACAGAATGTCTACTGACGCCTAGAGACAGGATATTAAAATTCCTGGATGCATCAACAGTTTCATCCTGTCGTCATTCATAGCATCATAGCCTCCCCCCCCCCATCTTTATGCATTTGTTTATGGAAATTTGCAATGTATGTGAGTGGACAGATAATAGAGATTGAGAGGGTACAGAGGTGAAGGAAGAACAGGAGGAGAGAGCTAAGTGTCGAAGAGAAGGACAAGACATTAATAAAGGAAAGGATACAGCATGCTATATTAATTTTCCTACTATGTCAACTTTAAATGCATGTACATTGGAGAGAAAATGATGTCCTGGCTCAGAAAACCTGTTTACTGGAAACCCACTTATAATACAAGTCAAAGGGCAGTTGTTAGGGGAAAATTTGGCTACAACTCCTATGGCTACATGGGGCAAATTCAAAACTACCACAATTACACTTGAAAGCAGTAATAATAATATAGGTTTTAGGATGAGACAGACAGAAGAGAAAGGCTTACCAAACAGTGTTCCTTTGTAGTTTTATACAGCTTTTCAGCAGTCGAGCAAAACAGTAAGAAGTCATTCCAATTGCTTACATTTTCATAAAGGTTTTGTGGTATTAGGCTGCTTTCACACTACCCATTTTTTTCTCAAGTGTGAGGGCATGTGTTACAAGTAATGCTATGGGAAAAAGCACTGCTTCTGGTCTTTTTTTGGTCATAGCTGAGTCCTTTAAAAAAGTTCAACATTTCAGACTTTCTTGGGAGGAGGATAAGCTAGAAAAATAAACATGGAGGACAAAGTGCAAGTCATGTTACTAAGTTGATTTTCACACTGGGCACGTTTGCTGCGGTCCGAATCCGAGTGCGATTGTTCCTGGCCCCCTAAGTGCTTATAAGGAGATTTGCAACATATTGAATAGAAAATATTTTATTTCCGAGACATTAATGCTGCAATAAAAATGACTAAAAATGACAACGCAGCTGTTTCTTAGACATCACTAGTACAGGATGTGACATCACATACAATGCAAACAACCTCCTCATCACTTAAACCTATCTTTATGTCCTTTTTATTACTGATAATAATAAATCTATTCTAGATAGCACACTAGGCTTATTAGTTATCTGATACTCGCTATATACTAGAAAGAGCATTGTTCTGGTTGCAGTTTGCACATTATTTTACATTTACAGCATTTGCCAGATGCCCTTATCCAGAGCGACTTACAATTATCTCATTTATACAACTGAGCAGTTGAGGTTTAAGAGCCTTGCTCAAGGGCCCAGTAGTGGCAGCTTGACAGTGCTGGGATTTGAGCTCACGACCTTCCATTCAGGAGTCCAATGTCTTAACCACTGGGGTGCAACCATGTGAGACGCTTTTTTAAATATTGGCACAAAATACGCTCTGGGCGGCACTTTTTCAGTCAAATTCACTCCTTGGAAAGGTACATATTTGATTCACAAATATGGTTGACCGAACAATTCATGAAAGCATTCTACAAAAATACACATTTCACATTTCAACTTTTTTATTGACTCCCTCAATAACTGCCCTTAGACTTTTATTATACATAAGTTTAGAGTAAACAGGTTTTCAGTTCTTTTCACAGTACAGAAAAACTGTTAAAATTGTTGTCCATGAGAGATAAGATTGAAAAGCACCAGAGTATTCCTTTAAGAGTGCACACACACACACACACACACACACATTGACTTGCAGCCGGTCCAAATGCAAATGCCTTTGTGTTTGTGCTCCGGGCATAACCTCACTGCTCATTTTCATTAACCAGACACTGTGCATGTGTTTGCTTCTCTCTCTCTCTCTCTGTGTGTGTGTGTGTGTGTGTGTGTGTGTGTGTGTGTGTGTGTGTGTGTGTGTGTGTGTGTGTGTGTGTGTGTGTGTGTGTGTGTGTGTGTGTGTGTGTGTGTGTGTGTGTGTGTGTGTGTGTGTGTGTGTGTGTGTGCATGGAGATGGTGGTATAAAGTTTGTTCAGGAGTTTCATTAACCAGACATTGTGTTTATTGGTAGCAGTGTTTCTGGAGTTTGTTTTTCTTTCTCCTCACCATAATGTCATGCTTTTGTGCAGTGCTCTGTACCATCTCGACACAACACAACACAAAACAACACCACACAAAATGGCACAACACAAAAACCTCCTTCAATAATTCCATTTTACAATCTTTACTAAAACATGTGACTTTCAGCTCTCACCACACAAGCTGCCCTTTTAGCGACCTAGTCAATGAGTCTGTGTTTACAATACTGTGCGATTGAAGATTGAAATGTAGACGTCTTCCTGACTTATTGCTTTGTCACCTTTTTCCAAGTGGGTAGGGTTGGACTGGTTTGTTGTTAAACATAGCGAGCTGAGACATTTGAAATGAGATATTCTGTCTGTCTTCTCTTTGTGTGGACTTCCTGGTTTTGCTATCTTAAATCTGAAAGGTTACAGTATTTACATTTACATTTACAGCATTTAGCAGACTTTCTTATCCAGAGCAACTCACTGAAGTGCTTTGTTTTCTCCATTAAAAACTTGTCCTCGTGGTAGGTACTACGAAATCCCTGGTAGAGAGGAGTAATGGTGTGTAACAATCGGAGAATTGATCCATGTCTTCCTTGTACACTATATGGCCAAAAGCCCGTGGACACCTGACCATCACACTCATATGTGCTTTAGGTTTAGTCCCCATTTGCTGTTAATGGATACTGTAATGAATTCAGAAATGACTATGATGCTCATATTCATAAGTTCCTGGTTACACAATTGCACTTTTTGACTATATAGTATACAGTTATATAAGGGAAGTTATTTACAATCGCACTATCCAATCAGGTGTCACCCAGATGAGGATGGGTTCCTTTTTGAGTCTGGTTCCTCTCAAGGTTTCTTCCTCATGTCGTCTCAGGGAGTTTTTCCTTGCCACCGTCCCCTCTGGCTTGCTCACTAGGTATAAATTTATACATTTAAAATTTACATCCGGAATTTATATATGTCTGTAAACCTGCATTGTGATAGTGTCCATTATTAAAAGCACTATAGTGGCTAAGTGGTTAGCACGTTTGCCTCGCATCTCTGGGGGTGGGGGTTCAAATCCTGACTCCACCTTGTGTGCATTGAACTTGCATGTTCTCCCCATGCTTCGGGGGTTTCATCCGGGTACACCAGTTTCCTCCCCCAGTCCTGCATTTTAGGCTGATTGGCATTTCCAAATTGTCCGTAGTATGTGAATGTGTGTGTGATTGTGCCCTTGATGTCCAAGGTGTCCCTGCCTTGTGCCCAGAGTTCCCTGGGACAAGCTCCAGGCTCCTCACGACCCTGTGTAGGATAAGTGGTATGGAAAATAGAAATGGAGTAATTACCTCCACTTTTCTGGGAAGGCTTTCCACTAGATTTTGGAACATGACCTTGTGAATTTGCCCATTGATCCACAAGAGCATTGATGTAGGTTGAGGAGACCTGGCTCACTGTCGGCATTCCCGTTTTGGCCATATAATGCATCTTGAGAGTTGGTGTGTCCAGTCAAGCCGTGCTTGAGGCTTGAATGGGACAGGTTGTGATACAATATGAATCTGACTGTGTACTGCCTTCCTCTCATACAGTACTCCATCTGCAAGGAGCCCCTGATCGAGCTGTCCAACCCTGGGGCCAGCGGCTCGCTCTTCTACCTGACCAGCGATGACGAGTTCATCATCAAAACCTTGCAGCACAAGGAGGCTGAGTTTCTGCAGAAACTGCTGCCAGGCTATTACATGGTGAGTCCCGATCATTTCTCAGAGCTCCACACAGGTTTCCTTGCTTTCCTCTTCTCATCTCAGCTCCTAATAAGGGCTCGGTGAGTGAATGCTGTGAGGACATGCCTCCAGCAAAACAACACTGGGGCTTGTGGAGTTCATCACAACCACATGATTGGACCCCTTTTAGAAATAGTCCTCCATTGTTTTTTAAGGGAATGCTCTGTGCAGTGCATACTTTTGCCTTGCAAACACAATGTTTTAGTATTCTATGTGCAAATTGTATTTATTGTGTTATGATTTTGTCACTTACCTCACTGGGAAATAAACTACTCACAGTAGATAAGGCAGGAAGAAGCTACAGCACATGCATGCTTCTGCATCCTTGCTACATTACATGTGACTATAAATGGTTAAAAGTATAACCTGTCATTCATTAATAAATGAAAATTGTGATCATTGGGACATGCTGATATTGGAAAATAATCAGTTTCATTGTGGTAACTCTGCTTGACACACCACCTCACCTATGATTACTTCATTATAACAACACACCCTGTTGTGTTTATTCTGTACTTAAATGGTCAAGCAAGCATTACATTGAACACTCCGTCTTAACTATATCATACTAATGGGAAACTAGGTCCTTATTCAGTATGTATTTAATATGTGAAGTTATTGCATTTGGACATGTAAAATGTTTGTTAATAAAAAGCTAATTTCCCTTGAACTGTTGTGTATATACTGTAATATACAGCCTTCTTATACGGCCACAGTCTCCACCAGCAAACTGAGAGTGCAAACAATGTTGATTAGATTCTGAATGTATTGAAAATAAACCTAAATTGTGTATTATACTGTCCAGTAGATAAAAAGTTTCTATAACTGGAAACTGTTTTGTGGTTTCATAAACCGCACCTAATCTGATTTTCTCTTTCTTATGTTCCTCTATTTGCACAGAACCTCAACCAGAACCCCCGGACGCTCTTGCCAAAGTTCTACGGTCTCTACTGCATGCAGTCGGGTGGAATGAACATCCGTGTGGTGGTTATGAACAACGTCCTGCCCCGGTCGTTAAAAATGCACTACAAATATGATCTCAAAGGTTCCACGTACAAGCGGCGGGCCTCTCGAAAAGAGCGTGAGAAGTCCTGTCCCACTTACAAGGACCTGGACTTTCAGGACCTGCATGAAGGCCTGTACTTTGACACAGAGACCTATAACGCTTTGATGAAGACCCTACAGCGTGACTGTCGGGTAAGTTCTCACTGTTACACTGTTTACAACAGAACCTAGTCTCAGTTTGTAGGAAATACAAATATCACCAGGACTAGTAGGACTACCCTGGTAGAATCAGCCTTCTTTGAGAGGGATACCCTTCGCGGTGTTTTCAGAATCATATTCACAAAAATTATGCACTAATTCATGGGAAGGTTTATGTGGTACTTGGGATTCTGTCATAAAGGTTGGGTGTTGATTAAATGAACCCCAGCGTCAGGCACTAATCACTGTTATTGATTGTGTTCAGCAGGAGTTGAACCAAACGCTGTGTGTCCTCATCCAAAGTTAGTTATAATCCTAAGTTCAGACACCATATTAAGGTTTATATAACGATTATGTGCTGACCTGTATGCGTAATGTATTTCATAATAATAATGCTGATGCAGGGCACAGCTTCTTATTTTACCAGCTTTTGTTACTGTGTGGTAAGAGGTAAAACTGACCCAGAAACCCAGATCTGAAAGGATGTTATGTAAGCTGGGTTTTTCAGATGAACTTTTTAGGGAGGTAGATCTTGAAGATTGTCCATCTTGATGGACAATGAGGGCTTAATTTTATTTGCTATGTAATAACTGTCTAATAGCGGACCGGCCACATTGCGTTTACAAAAAGCCCCTTATGCCAATATTTTTATCCAGAAATTGTATTTATTTGGTAAATTTTTAACCTCTGATAGTTTCACAGTTTCTGACTACTTGCTAGCAGGTGTATACAGCACTGTGCAAAAGTTTTAGGCACCCTATTTTTTTTTTTAGTACAAACTTTGTTACAGATTTTTTATTTTAGGACTTCTACATTATCAAGTCAGTACAAAAAAAACATTTTAGATTCCCAAACATTAGTTTTCTAGCACAAAATTAAATGTTACAGAAAAATGTTTGTATGTCATTAAAGAAAGCAGCATATTACGTAAGAGACACTTTTCAGACAAAAAAACACAATGAAGGCTGCTGGGTTTTGCTGCAAAAATAAGAAGCAAGTGTAAAAGTCAAAGTCTCCAGAAGAACTGTGGCTGGTTCTGTAAGATGCTCAATAAAACTTACCAGCTCATTTCCTTATAAAACTGGACAAATTGTACCAGAGACTACTATTTTTATTTTTATTTTTATTTTTTTGTCACACGAAATATTGACTTTGTTTCATTTACTGCTGTTTACTTCTCTTTACAGTATTTTTTAAAAATGTAGAAACATTTAATTTCATTATTTTGAAGGCATCTTTGCTCTACAGCATTTCTTTACATGTACCTAAAACTTTTGGACAGTACTGTATATATGTGTGTTAATTTCACTAAAAGCCTATTTCACTCTCTTACATCTCTCACAAGTTTAATTGACAGCAACTACATACTAACCCTTCTCTATTTAGTGGTAATGCCTTTGATAAATTTGGATTTATGGACTGTCTCATATAAAATAGTACAGTTAACCTGCGTTTTCTACATACATCAGGTTCTATGATACTGAAGTACCTTAGGACTCAAAATCTGACTAAAATCTTTTTAATGGCTGATAATGGATGGTCACTGCATTAAATTCACATTGCTCTATTTAAAATATACAGATTTTCTCAGTATTTCTGAGAAACAAATTCAAGGACCATTTATGACAAAATCCAAAGTTTTCGGCCTTGATTAGAGGATAGGCCTAATTTTTAGCTTCAGAACTAGCATGCAAAGCTAGCTATTTAACTTTAGCTATTGTTATATAGCTATTGTTTATGATTTAAAAAATATTTTGGATATACCAAAATTATATCAAAGTAACTATTTCATAATTGTTATGTTAGAATTTGACAGAATATGCAAGTTGCTAGTTTGCTAGCATTCGAATTGGCTTGCTAGCTGGAAGCCTAGCTAACTTAGCTAATGAGCAAAATCTTGATTGATCTGATATATATATATATTTTTTTACAATTTTGGCTGCTGTTATATAAATCAGACGTATGATAACGCAAAGACTTTCATGTGTACCTGTAACAAATGTGAGCTGAACTAGCTGATTAGCCATTATTGATGGCAGGAGGATGTGGGTTATTTTCAGAGAATATATTTATGTATATTCAAAGGTCCTGGCATATTTAGTGAAGGTAATGTATAATGTAGAGCTGTTTATAGGTCATTTTAATTTAGTTTATTGTATATTACAAAACATTAAACAATTGTTCAATCTATCTAAATTGCTTGCCTTTAAAATGACATATTTAGGGGTACTCTAACACTTGGTAGAATGAAACTCATCAGTGTTGCCGGATTTGCCGGTCTCCATGATGTGACGTATCATGTTGAATAATCTCCTTTTGTTTAAACAGCTGAAAGTGAAAGGAAGCAGATGAATATCTGTTTGTAAAATGAATTGTATTTGGCTTAAAGATGGAAACACTGAATGAGAATCTCCTGATTCAAAAGTTTGTTTGTCATCCGTATGCGTGATGTTTATTTCAAAGAACATTGTCACTCCCTTTTTTCCCCCTTTTTTTAAAACCTTGAGGCAGTAAGATAGGTGTCTGCCCTACCCTACACCTAAAGAAAAATACTTTCAGGCACATTAGTCTGTTATTGTGCAACATAATGGAGCATAGGGTCAAGACGAAAACCGGCTTGGATTTGTAAAAGTTAACATTTTCAAAAGCAGCTGTGCCCCAAAGCTGAGATCTTGTCATGATAAGATAAGATAAGATAAATGACTCATATAGACTCCTTCTGAATGTCACAGGGGCTTATTTACAGACTCCAAGTGGGCTGAGGAGCTGAACTATTTGTTCACTTAGGAGAGATAGGATTCGGGACATGATGGCAGTCCAAGTTCCTTAATTATCTGATTAGGGAATGTTCTAGTCATGGCCAAAACAAGGCATCCAAAACAGCAAAGGCAGTGCTTGAAAATTCTTTGCTGTTACATTCCTTTCTATTTTAGACCTTCAGACCTTTCACGTCATACATGATGCAATTTTTTCCATTAGATAACATAGCCAAAACAATGCTTACAGATAGAGCAGTGTTTTCTGTTTGGGGCTGTGTAATTGCTTTATTGCTATTATATTTATGAACCCTTGGCAGAGTTCTTTGGCCTTTGACCCTTATTATGACCCCTCCCACTTTTTCCATTCACCCAAATGCAGTTTAAACACTAGTTTGGCATGTTAGACGTGTTTATTTTGCCCATCCTACACATGGAATGTGCTGATAATTTAACAATTATTACTGAGGAAGTGCAAATGGACTATGAGGAAATATTAGTGAAGCAAATTGTTTCAAGTTGAAGTTGAGGTACAAAGTAATTTTTTTTTTTTTTAAATCTAAATATATCAATACGGCTTAAATCAGTTTAATGGGTAACTGAATGTTTTCTTGTTAATCCTTTCGAAAACACAATTCACAATTTTATGACTTTAACCTGCTAAAAACTGAGAACTGGAGGTCTAGACTTAGGTTCTTCTCTTGTGCAACTACATTCCTTTTCCCATTAGTTTCGCTGTAGGTACTGAGCAATTCATAATAGATACTGAATATGCTTTAACTAAATAATAAACTGGAAGCATGACTTCTTGGTTAATATGACTTAAGCAAGTTTGTCAGACTTTCTGTAAAGCTGCTTTGCAACAATGTCTATTGTTAAAAGTGCTATACAAATAAAATTGAATTGAATTGAATTGAACTTTAGAGTTATCTGACTCATTACAGTGCTTTATAAGGCCTAGCGAAGTGAGTTCAAATACTGCAGGGTTGAAACAGGATATCATGACATAATCAAGTAACTGATTGAATTTCCTGATGTGGCATCATTTTGTGTAACAAAGCAACTATGTTGGTTAATCGTTTTTCTTTGGCTGATTTGTGAATCTGTTCTTCATGAAGCTGTGGGCATTTTCCAGAAAAATCCTCCACCTCTTGTTTATGTACCAACAAACAGGTTTTAAAGTATTTCCTTTCTGAAGGCATAACGGACCATGCCTGTTCTGCTAGTCTCTACAAGTTCTAGCTATAATGATCAGTTTCTCTGAAGCCCCCAGTATTTCACTTTTCTTTGTAAAACTAGTTTTTTTGCTCTCTGTCTGTACTGCCTGGCCAGAAAGGCGCTAACAGGATCAGCACTAATGCGAGTCACAAGGAGAAGAAGCATAACTTCCACTGTCTCAACGACTGTGGGAACTTGTTTTTGTGAATATGTGAAGAAATACGGGTTAGGCTTAAAGTGACAGTAGTTCCAGCTGCAATGAAAATCACATGCCACAGATACTCATTACAGTCCACAGCCTTGTTTCCCATGGTGCTGTACATCTCTGTTTCAAAGTACTGTAACATCATGATTATCAGAACACACACTTGGTTTAGCGGTTAAGAGGAACTATGTTGTTTTCAGGAAATCTTAGCCCAGAACGGTTCTTGTGTAAGCACTGGAAGGTCACACACTCTTTAGTTCTCACTGTTATGCTTTTCTGTGAGCTGTGAGGTGATGTGTTGCTGAAGTGTGCTCTAAGCAAAAATCATGCTGTGTCCCTGAGTAAGCATGTCACACTCCTCCTCTTCCCAGAAAGCCTCACTGCCCCATTCATTTTTTTAAACAAAAAATGTCATGTGTGAATGAATGCACTGTGAATGCAGTTTCTGAATGAACTTGTCATGCTGTATGTACCTGAGTATGTAATCTGAGCCAAATGTATGCGCATATGAAGAGCAACATTATTTACTGTCGGTGTTACAATGGCAGTGACAATTATTTGAGTCCTGTCATTGTGTAACAAGTAGTTAATATTAGTAGCATGTTAGCTTAGCTTTTAATGGCAACCGTGTGAGTGCTGTCAGAATATAACAAGTAGTCACAGACGTATTCCCGTACACTATAAGCAAACATGCACGGTTATATTGTTTACACACCACCAACTCCTTCAAGCAAAACATTTTAATGGACTTTTTTTCAGTCCTTATCTTGTTCTGAAACACTCATTGCCTCCCAGTGTTAAAAAGTCTGTTTTCCCGCTGGAAACCAGCACACAGAAGTGCTAAGAGATCAGATTGTAGCCTTCAACATTCTGAAGCTTGTGGCTCGAAAAGTGTACAAAAAATATCAGATGCTTTATGACTCGTGGCTAGAGTGTCCGAGGCAGACACTACACAACAAGTACTGTAGCTAATGTTAGTTCAGCATCTTAGCTCGGTTTTCAGTGACTAGTAGCTATAACATAGGTTTAGCATGTTAGCTTATTTTTTAGTGATAATCATGTGAATCGGAGTGGTATAAGTACAGGTGCATCTCAATAAATTAGAATGTCGTGGAAAAGTTCGTTTATTTCAGTAATTCAACTCAAATTGTGAAACTCGCGTATTAAATAAATTCAATGCCACAGACTGAAATAGTTTAAGTCTTTGGTTCTTTTAATTGTGATGATTTTGGCTCACATTTAACAAAAACCCACCAATTCACTATCTCAACAAATTAGAATATGGTGACATGCCAATCAGCTAATCAACTCAAAACACTTGCAAAGGTTTCCTGAGCCTTCAAAATGGTCCCTCAGTTTGGTTCACTAGGTAAGCCACAAACATTCATTGCCAAAGAAGCTGGCTGTTCACAGAGTGCTGTATCCAAGCATGTTAACAGAAAGTTGAGTGGAAGGAAAAATTGTGGAAGAAAAAGATGCACAACTAACCGAGAGAACCGCAGCCTTATGAGGATTGTCAAGCAAAATCGATTCAAGAATTTGAGTGAACTTCACAAGGAATGGACTGAGGCTGGGGTCAAGGCATCAAGAGCCACCACACACAGACGTGTCAAGGAATTTGGCTACAGTTGTTGTATTCCTCTTGTTAAGCCACTCCTGAACCACAGACAACATCAGAGGCATCTTACCTGGGCTAACGAGAAGAAGAACTGGACTGTTGACCAGTGGTCCAATATCCTCTTTTCAGATGGCAGCAAGTTTTGTATTTCATTTGGAAACCAAGGTCCTAGAGTCTGGAGGAAGGGTGGAGAAGCTCATAGCCCAAGTTGCTTGAAGTCCAGTGTTCAGTTTCCACAGTCTGTAATGATTTGGGGTGTAATGTCATCTGCTGGTGTTGGTCCATTGTGTTTTTTGAAAACCAAAGTCACTGCACCCGTTTACCAAGAAATTTTGGAGCACTTCATGCTTCCTTCAGCTGACCAGCTTTTTGAAGATGCTGATTTCATTTTCCAGCAGGATTTGGCACCTGCCCACACTGCCAAAAGCACCAAAAGTTGGTTAAATGACCATGGTGTTGGTGTGCTTGACTGGCCAGCAAACTCACCAGACCTGAACCCCATAGAGAATCTATGGGGTATTGTCAAGAGGAAAATGAGAAACAAGAGACCAAAAAATGCAGATGAGCTGAAGGCCACTGTCAAAGAAACCTGGGCTTCCATACCACCTCAGCAGTGCCACAAACCGATCACCTCCATGCCACGCCGAACTGAGGCAGTAATTAAAGCAAAAGGAGCCCCTACCAAGTATTGAGTACATGTACAGTAAATGAACATACTTTCCAGAAGGCCAGCAATTCACTAAAAATGTTTTTTTTATTGGTCTTATGAAGTATTCTAATTTGTTGAGATAGTGAATTGGTGGGTTTTTGTTAAACGTGAGCCAAAATCATCACAATTAAAAGAACCAAAGACTTAAACTACTTCAGTTTGTGTGCATTGAATTTATTTAATACACGGGTTTCACAATTTGAGTTGAATTACTGAAATAAATGAACTTTTCCACGACATTCTAATTTATTGAGATGCACCTGTAGTATAGCTTATTAGCCAATTTTTCTCTGACAATTATCCTGTCCGAGTCCTGTCCGAGTATAGTGTATGGAGTATAGTGTAGTTCAGTGTGTTAGCTCAGTTTTCAGTGACAATTACATGAGTCATGTCAGAGTTTAACCAGTGGCTAGCATTCATTTTGCATGTTAGCTTAGTTTTCAGTGGCATCCATATGATTCCTCTCAGAAAATAACAAGTAACTTATGTTGGTTTAGCATGTTAGCTCAGTTTTCACTGACAATCATATGAGTCCTGTCAGAGTGTAACTAGTACTGTACCGCCCTTTGATTCAGCATTTTAGCTTAGTTTTCACCGACAGTTTTGTGAGTCTTGTCGGAATGTAATAAGTATCTAAAATTAATTCAGCATTTTAGCTCAATTTTCAGTGACAATTAAATGACTCCTGTCAGAGTTTAACCAGTGACTAACATTTGTTTAGCATGTTAGCTTGGTTTTCAATGACAACCTTAAAATGCCTGTCAGAGTGTAACGCGTAACTCGCGTTGTTTCACCATCCTGTCAGAGTGTAACAAGTTGCTAACATTAACTTAGCATGTTAGCTCAGTTGTCACTGACAATTCTGTGAGTCCTGTCAAAATGTAGCAACCATTAGTTCAGGCTTTCACCACACCTTTTTAAAATTTTTATTTATTATTTATTTTTTACAGCCACCATGTTTTTACAGAATTTTACACAATTCTTCTATTTAACGTATTATTAAAATGATTTTGCACCTTGTGTGATCAGATAGAAAATGTATTCAAATTGGCTTGAACCTATTTACTCTTCTGATTTTGTAAACATTAAGTTGATTGAGCTATTAATCAAATTAATACATCTAAACATATCTATTGTCTTTCACACAGCCTTGATGCTGAACATGCATGATTTTATCAGGCGCATGCTATAAGCTCCAATACGCCTAAAGATTTTAATAATACAGCATAAATGCAGTCTCTCTCACTGTCTTACACATTCTATTGCTCTCCCATACAAACTTTCGTAGTAGTGTATGTATGTGTGTGGCGTTAAGTATAGGGAATATAAATAATGCTTTATGGTGTATGGCTAGCAGGAGTGCTTGCTGCTGTCAGAGTGTCTTTAACATATGGGGAATAATAGCCACTTTATTGGTGATGAATTCTGCACATGCTAAGCTTATTCCCTCTCTGACTGAATAAGTAGGGATAATACAAGTATGCGTTCTTATTTCTACAGTAACAACTCATTCATAGGGACTTGTATGGTGGACACACCGCATACTGTCTGTGATTGTTTTTGGTGAAATTGTTTATGAGCTGATGTTTATTTAGGATTTATGGAAGGAGTCTCCAGTCAGAGGTCAGAGGTAAAGCTGTAACTTTATGCTTTCTGACACAGGAAAGTTAGGATGGAGCACTTTGTGTTTTCTCTGTGAAGCGACAAGCTATGATTTTTGTCGAGAACAAAGAGAGGTTGGTGAGGGGAACAACAAGTTATAATTTCTAGAACTTAAGTGATAAGAGAAATTCATTTGTTTTGCGGCTGTTCCACAGTGTTAAATCTAACCATAAAGGGATAAAAAGTACGGTGTTATTCATTAATAAATTTTTTTTTTTAAAAAAGCTCATAGCGATGAATCATTGTTTAATATATATATATATATATTAAAAAAAAAAACAATTAAAAAAAAAACAAACCAGAACATTTTGGGAACCCAAACTCTGAAAGCTGAGAAAATCTTAGAACAGTCAGGATGTGATCTTGCTGGAGCTGCCGTGACAGCGTCACAGGTGTTTCTGTGTTGGATCTGATTTTAAGTGCAAACTGACAGGTGTATTTATGCGTACATTTTGCACAAAAAGCCCTAATTCATTCTTACACCTGCAAGTTGAATTGACAGTAACCACATAGCAACCGACTACTATTTAATGACAGTGTCAACAATAGATTTGTATTTATGGCCTTAGGTAGAATAGTACAAATATCCTTGCCTTAATCTTTGGCAAATAAAATGAAGTATTATTTACTATAAAGTCCTGACACACACCTTTGTTGGAGGTTCATGGCCACCACAGATGGAATGCAAAGCAGCATGGTCCTATTCAAAAGACCGGAACATGTTGGCCATGCAAAGTAGATATTAGCCTTGCTCACCAGGATCCTACATCTAGTATTTCTCAATTCATAGTACAGTGGAAAATATAGAGGCTGTTCCACAGCACATCCCACTGTTACCACTGTAGAATTTGGATGCTAGCCATTAAACATTCTCTGCCTATTGTGTGTCACATAGAAGACAACTTAGGAAGTGGCTTTGGTTGGTGAAACCGATCGATGTGTTTTGCAAAGTGGCTGGTACATTTCCACACAGCTGTATGACTACACAAAATCTCCAACATGCCATAATAATGAAGGTCTCTTAAACATCTAATACTGGTGGTACACAGCTTTTGCTTTAGATAAAGTCTTCAATACCTGTGTAGTTACACATAAACTATACCGAGAACTCAACAGAAATGGCCTCTGGTTGAGCACAGAGGTCTGCATAAGGACTGGGAACCTAAAAAATAACTGTATGAAATAAAAAAAATAAATAATAATATAACAGTGCAAGCAGGATTAAAAACAATTCACACTTCTCTAGCTAAAATTATAAACTCGAATGATGTAGCTGAAGTTGAGGAACTGTCAGAGCCAGAATTCACAGAACACGTTGCCATTACTGGCATTTCTACCTCTGGCTTTTTTCCTGTGTTTTCAAGGTAGTAGGGTTCAATATTTAATGCAAAAAAAGCATTTCCAGTTTAGCCCACACCCACTTTGGGTGCAAATGCAGACATAAAACCTTGAGGCATAGAGGTGTACTGTAGGTTTGAGTCACACATGATTGCACATGGTCATCTTTTATAGTAGCATAATTGCTTTAGATAGAACTGAACTGTCAGCAATGTTGATGTTCCGGTCACACAGGTAATTGCATTACTAGTAAATATAATTCCGTGATGGTGAAGTATGCACTGTAATTATTTACGCATTTATTTCCTCAGTTTACTTCCACTGAGTCTTTTATTGAGGTGCACCTAAAAGGAATTTATATAATTGCACCTAAAGGAGTTTTTTTTTTTTCTGGTCCCTATTACAGAGTTTTAATATATTGTTCATATCAACATGACGTCTTAAGATTCCAGACAATTTAGTGATTGGACAAAAATAAAGCCATGTCAAAGCTGTGCCCTTCGCACATTTTTGTTCGCTTAGCAGGATTATCTAAACCTTTGTTCATGTGAAAAGCTTCCTAGAGAGAGTGCTAGTCAGGAAGGAGGTCAGTGTGTTCTCTTTATTAATGCATAAATCAGGCTAAATAAACAGATGTCATATGCTTTGTATCTCAGCGTCTTTGAGCCGGATATTCATATCCAGAAACAAACTTAGTGCACTCTAAGTGCGCACACAGTGATCATGACCCGAGATTTACAGCAAGGAAATGTCTTGCTTTCCTGGCTGGCTGTTTTAGTTTTTTCTCTCCCCTCAGTTTTTGCTGATCTCACTGCTGAGAAACATACATTTGACACCCTCAGCATATTATTTTAGCCATGACAGAGTGCCCCTCATGGCTGCCTCTTCCAGAATACTAAGTGGCTGCTTCTGCCAGAAAATTGAGTGGCTGCTTCACGCAGAGCTACTTTTGTGGATTAAAGGGCTCGGAAATGTCTGATTATCTTCTTATGTGTTTGCTGCCAACAAGGCGTAATATCACAGACCTACATCTGGTCTTGTGTGTTGTTTATTAGTATTAATTAGTCAATGGGGCACTGTGGTGAACATATGTGTGTTTGTGTGTGTGTGTGTGTGTGTGTGTGTGTGTGTGTGTGTGTGTGTGTGTGTGTGTGTGCAGGTGTTGGAGAGCTTTAAGATCATGGATTACAGTTTGCTCCTGGGTATACACGTGCTGGATACACAGAACCACAGAGAAGCAGATGGAAGTGGAGGAGACGGCAGGCGTCCTGTAGGACAGCGGGTCCTCTACTCCACCGCCATGGAGTCCATCCAGGGGGGCGGCAAGGCAGCGGAGGCTGTAACCACAGACGACACGTGAGTTGCTGTTGAAAAACTCTCTGAATAGACACTATACCGATATACCAAGCTTAATTTACTTATATCATAGACTGAGGCATTCATGAAAGCTCATAACTGCCCTTAGCTTTCCATTATAAGTGAATTTTTGATTAACCAGGTTTCCTGGTCATTTCCTAGACTATCATAATAACTTTTAATAACCAAGCTCCGGCCACTTGGCACAATCATGTGATGTCATATATAAGATAAGATAAGATGTACCTTCATTGATCCCCCGTAAAGGTACATCTTGTCTTATCTTATATATGACATCACATGATTGTTGACTGATCCCCCGTAGAGGAAATTCAAAAATCCCTGAAAGCTTGTATCCTGCTACATATAAATATCAAGTTATGTGTCATTATGACAGATAACGGTTTCCTTCATAAATCTTATAAAGCACACTTGCTAGAGTGGAAATACATGAAATAACATTCATTTTTAAACTTGTTTTTCTCACAATCACTCTTTTACTCCAAACCAATAATCTCTGTTTCTAGAGGGCCTGCATTCAGGAAATGTCACAAGTTCATTCCTATCCCCCTTTAGAAAATTACAGAGGACTTTCTGAAAATGTTGGATAACTGTTGGATTTTATGATTGATTTTACACTGAAAATGGCATAAAGTTTTTTTTTTATAGCAGCACATGGTATTTTCTTTCTTAAACAATAAATAAATGGCATTCCAACACATTTTTCGGTAAATATCTTTCTCTGGTGATTGTGTTCATAGTGAAATCTAATCATAGTTTAATTCTAATATCATCCAAAGACTAGGTATTTTGGTTTATAAAGTATGCAAATGTATGCATATTTAATTAGATGAGGCTTGATTTGCCAAAGAAACTCACTTTTGATTTTGAAATTTTTATTTGAATATCTAAAATACCCTACAGAATTTACCTGCGGTATCTTGCCTTAAGTGCTTTAACAATAACATATCGATGTATTGTTTGTTTCTGCAGAATGGGAGGCATCCCAGCCAGAACCAACAGGGGCGAGAAGCTGCTGATTTTTCTGGGCATAATCGACATCCTGCAGTCATACAGGTAGGACACAGTGTCCTGTGCTGCATTGTAACACTGTCTGCCTGTTTAACAGCCAAAATCAGCCAAAACAGTACTGAACTTAATTACAATTAATAAAAAAGCACAGTACGTCCTGGTAGGAAAATATAATGAATATGTGAAAGCCTCTGCAGTAGCAATAAACACGACACACTGCTATATTCAGGGCTTTCTTTGGAATGAATAAAGTATTCAGAATTATAGTGTGTTCCTCACATGCACCCTATAGCTATACTTACTGTATTCCAAGTCCTCATAAGATTGATTGACTGATATATAATGTACTATGTTACAGTACATACTACCACAGCAGTGTTGAAGGTGTTGATTAATTTTCCATAACAACAGCTCTGACAATAGTTCCAGCTGCAAGGTCTATATTAATACATTATGGTTTCTATGGCAACAACTCACACAGGGACTTGTATGGTGGATGCTCCACACAAAACAAACAAACAACCAAACATGTAATTGTTGATATGGTGAAGTTTTCTGTGTGGAGACATTTATTGAACACTTTTGGAAGGACTCAGTCAGAGGTCAGAGGTAAAACCATAACTTTATGTTTTCTGACATGGGAGAGTCATATTAACTTAAAGAGAGTGAGAGAAAAAAAGAAGCTGGTGAAGAAACGGCTGTTTATAGCTGATATAACATAAGCGATAACAGGAACTTGTTTAGTGGTCATCCACTACATTAGATGTAACTATAAATGGATATAAAGTATGATGTATTCTTCTTTAATAATAACAAATTGTAATATTTGCCAAGTTGCTGTGGTATGAGAGGAATAAAACACTTCAGAACATGCTGTTATTGGAAAATATTCAATGTCAGGGTGGCAACAGTAAATGTTTCATGTCAGGCCACATCACACCATCCTGTTGTTGATTATTTTCCTATAACAGCACACCCCATTGTGTTTTATTATACTTTTATGCTGTCCTTACGTGACAGTGCTGATGACTCAGTATTTACCCACTGGGTGTATGCAGCTAAGAAAGAAGTGCTTGTTTTTCTAATATTTTACATAAGCGCTTTCTGTGCCAAACCAAGCTCTCTCTGCTCTTTCTCCACTAAGGTTTATAAAGAAGCTGGAGCACTCTTGGAAAGCGCTTGTCTATGATGGTGTAAGTTGATAGATTGCAGATCAGCCTGTCTTTATGAACAGACCTTCTCACTGATGCTGTGTTATGAAATCAGCCATCCTGATCAAATCTCTTTCCTTTTCATATCCGTAGGATACGGTGTCTGTCCACAGGCCGAGCTTCTACGCAAACAGGTTTCTCAAATTCATGAGCACCAGAGTCTTCCGGAAAATTCAGAGTGAGTATCTGGGGAGTGTTTCTGTAGAATTTCTGTAGCACATGCCCAATTTTAGCACTGTTTCACCTGAGTTTAAAAATGGCATTGGTATCACATCCTAGATTATGACAGTCCCCAAAATGTTACACCTGCTTATAATTTGCATGAATATGCATCTAAAGTGTCAACAACACACGCAAATGATTTTTCTTTTTTTAAAACTTGAAGCATTCTGTTTTGGAAATGGATAAATAACAGTGAACCCTTGTAATCTTTCTGCTGAGAAGGAAGTTGACAGAAGGAAGTTACAACAAAAGAAATACGTACATTCTCATTCTCAGTCTCATTCTCACTTTTGTTATTGTAATGCGACACTTATATATGAGTGGTGGCCTGGAAAAACCCTTCACATGGTGAAATTTCATTACATTTTCTACTATATGTAGTTCTAAAAACTGAAATTTGTCAGATGTCGCTGTGGTTTAATTCTGACAGTCAAAAAAGACCAAAAAAAAAAAAGTTTTTGGCCAAAATTGGGTTTATGTGCGTATAACGTACATTACATTGACACCTAAGTTTAGAAAACCATAAATATATTCCACCAGAAGGGCATTATCGGTAAACCCTAGCAACCAATTTCTTATAAAACTGTGCACCTAAGATCATTGATTGTTTCAAGGACAGAGACTGATCTCACAAAATGTGCTGATTTGATTGTGTTTTTATTTAGAAACTTTTTATTTCATTACTTTTAAAGGGGTCATATCATGATTTTTTAATGTTTTCCTTTTGGTTGGGTGTGTAATGTATCTGTTTGTGCATGTATAAGCTCTGCAAAGTCCCAAAGCTCATAGTCTCCCTCAAAGGGATTTATTTTATCTAATAGAGAGCGCTGCTCCAGACCTGCCCGAAACACGCCGTTCGAAGTCCAGATTTACTTCCGTAATTTCTCTACGTCACAAAGTGCACTATCAGCATAATCCCACCCAAAGGCAGGCACGTTGAAAGAAGGCGAGGCTTCAGTGAATTCAGGCGCAATGTCGCGGAGACGCTGTGTGTTTCGGTGCGAAAGCAAAACCTCTTTGTTTAACCTTCCGAAAATGGACGAAATCAGTGGTCACTGTTTATTTATAACGCTGTTCCTGAGAAGTACAACCCGAACGCTTGCTTGTGCACAGCACATTTTACGGAGGACAGCTTCCTGAGCCTGGGAGAGTACAAGGCAGGCTACACACAATTGTAGCTGAAAGATAAGAGAGTTATAAAATAAAAACTTACCAAAGTGAAACGTTCTGCTCAAGTCAAGTTCTGACACACTCGTGAGGCTTTCGGCCAAACACAACGTAACGGGTCAGCTGGCCAATCAGAGCACTCTGGGCTTTTCGGAAGGAGGGGCTTTGGAGAAATCGGAGCGTTTCAGGCAGCCTGGGAATAGAGGCGCTGCAGTAATGTACATTATTTGACAAATAATGAGTTTTTTGAACATTAAAGCATGTTAACTTATTTTATTACACCCAATAAACAAAATAATTAATGTTTAAAAATCATGATATGAGCCCTTTAAAAGCACCTTCACTTTACAGAATTTCCATATATGTCCTAATGCTTTTGCATGGTACTGTTTATTAAACAGTGAAGCTTACACTCACACTCGCACAACTTTAATATCTTCCACAGCTCTGCTAGACTTCCTTAAATAGTTCTCTTTAGATCTGCAGCATATGTAAATATATCTCAGGTCTAAAGAGCTTTACTACCTTCATTTCCATGCTAATATTAGCTTAATTTCCATGCGCTGTTTTGATATGCGACTTTAGGGACAGATTTTCTATTTCATAATCTACTTGTGTGACACATGATAAAAGATGAAGGATTGTTGTGAAAATTGTGAAATTAATTTGCAACTTTTGGAGCATTATTAATGAAAATGAAAATTGTTCTCTCTTTATTTCTCTTATATTCTCTTTCCCTTATGACCCCCTTTCCACTTTTCTGTTTTTATCAGCAAACCGGTATTCTCCCTCTAAGAGAGTGCGTAACTCCATAGTCCCGATGAAATCGTCCTCTCAGGAGCTGCTGTCCCCTCAGAGGGAGGACAGAGCGGAGGACAGGGCCGAGAGACTAGTGGCAGCTCGCAGTCTTGCGAGTCTGGATGGGCAAGGTGAGCAAACTCATCACCATGAATATATACCACTAACGGGCTCGTTTATTACAACATCTTCAGAAAGGGATCAGTTAAAGCAAGGTTTTAAGTATCAAATATGTACAGTAATATTCACGTCATTTATTTGAGTCATAGAATTTTCCAACAACAGACCATATTAGGTCCTAGTTGACATTATTTATAGGCTTATTTGATTTTGAGTTATTGAGGTTTGGATTAAACCCATTCCATTCAAGCAACCAGTCAAATAAATACAATAACTTTG
Source organism: Cranoglanis bouderius (assembly GCA_023630585.1). Taxonomy (NCBI): domain Eukaryota; kingdom Metazoa; phylum Chordata; class Actinopteri; order Siluriformes; family Cranoglanididae; genus Cranoglanis; species Cranoglanis bouderius. The sequence goes on along the minus strand of CM042556.1, from coordinate 13,084,027 downwards.
ATTGATCATGGTGGATTGTGATTTTCACCACTGTAACAAAAAAATAAAAAATCACAGGCCCCACTTTGAGGACCGCTGGGTTAATTGATGTGGTACTTCAAAAATATGTACAAATTATTTTCACATTTCTATTGGTCTTCGGTATAGATTGCACCAGTCTAATACCCAGTTTCGGTATCCAGTTGATACCAACAAAAAGTGGTTGATCGGATATTGGAGAAAACATTTTGCATATCGGATCCTATAACAAATGGCAAAACAAAAAAATTTTTGGACCTGGAAATTCTTACTACATTTAAAGGGAATTAACTGTTTTTTCTTTTGTTAGGATTGATTTTATTATATTTATACTTCATTATATTTATTATATTTATTATATTTACAATGTAAGTGATTCAGTAAAAAAATTTTTTAAAAAATAAAAAAAACATTTTAAAGCTTAGTAGTTAAAAAAAACAACAACAAAAAAAAAACAATATCAGATGGGTATCAGTATCAGCTGAGTATCAGATACTCAGGGTTTCAGTATTGGTATTGGGGAAAAAAGTGGTATTGTGCCATCTCTATTTTTTTTGGTAAATCCAGCAATAATGCTCTTAAAAATAACACTGTCATAGGCTGTCTTTAGCCGTGCTTTCTCTGATTTTAATTCCAAAACATAAGGTTGGTATTGATAGTAAATTGGGATGCTGTTTCTGGTGCGGCTGCTGTGTCTTGGATAATATGAAAGAACAATTTCCTGCCATTCAATGCACAAAACTGCTGCGATATAACCAAACAGGCACAAAAGAAGAACTCGAAACTCCACACCCCTTAATATGACCTTTGCACTTTCAGCCCAGCCTACACTATGTATTGCGTTTGCATGTAGTGTTGCCCATTGAAGCCATTGGTGTCTTCCAGTGCATGTTCAGAGGCAAGGTTAATAAAAATGTGCTCACATAAGCCTTACGCGGATGAGGCGCAGTTTTTATAATATATGGCTTAGTGAGTTTTATGACTAAGAAGGTCATGCAGTATAGCAGCAGTAATAAACCTGGAAAATGGAAAATAAACTTAATAAGTTATTTTTTTTTATTTTTTTAATAGAGATAACCAGAAAAAAGCTGAAATTTTAACTATAAAAGTAAAATATGGACAGTTCAGAATAGGCATTTTGAGATTTCATGACACAATATTTATTGCAGTGTGATTTTTGTATGGTATCAAAGAAGTTTAGATAAAACTTTGCTTCATGTGATTTTTTTAATGGAATTTCAAGGAGCAGAGTTTCAGTTAATCCATTGTTATTTGTTTAGTTAGCTAGTTAGTTAGTTAGTTTGTTCGGTAGTGTCATATAAGAGAAGGCTGAGATGGATGCAGTTGCAGTCGAGCGTCTTTTAATGAAAAGCAGGCAGACAAATCCAAAACGAAAGATCAAGGTCAAAAACAGGCTTAGGTCAGGCGTTCAGCAAACGGAATACAGTATACTAGGCAAGGGCAGAGCACCAAAACCAGGAGACAAAGTCAGGATCAAAACCAGAGTAGTAATAGCAGGCAGTAACAGTCTTGGTAACATCAGCTGCACAAACAAACTGAGCGTATACTTCGCAATGAGTCTTTGGCGAAAGTCCGTATATAAGGGTGTGAGTGTGATAGGGAACAGGCGTGCATGATCAGAAATCTGGTGACTGTCAATTTGACATGGTGCGTGTGTTCTGGGGAAGTGTAGTCCGGGGCAGCCATATTTGTAGGCTGCAGTGTGTTCTGGGAAATGAAGTTCGCTGACTGAGTTGACTTGACAGTTAGTTAGTTAGCTATCTAGCTAGTTAGTTAGCTAGATAGCTAGTGAGTTTGCTGTTTTGACAGTTGACACTTGTAATTATTTTTGTAAATGATGAACACACACTGCCAGTCAAAGGTTTTTAAACACATTGAGTTTTTTTTTTAAGTGTTATTAGAGTGTAATCACTATAGGAAATGAAATAAAGTGAAGTGAAAGTGACATGTGAAGGCCAATGTATGGTAACCCATACTTGGAATTTGTCCTCTGCACCATCCAAGTTAGTGCACACACATTAGAAGTTGTGAGTAGTGAACAGACACACACTACAAACCATGAACACACTCAGAGCAGTGGGCAGCCATTTTTGCTGCGGTGCCCGGGGAGCAGTTAAGGGTTAAGGGCCTTGCTCAAGTACCCAACAGTAGCAGCTTGGCAGTGCTGGGATTTAAACTCACAACCTTCCGATCAGTAGCCCAACTTCTTAACCACTGAGCTACCACCGCCCCATAAGGAACACATTAAACATGTGTTCCAACAAATACCTAAATCTTTCTGTTTAAGAAGTTATTCATTGTGCTTTATTAAAGGCAAGTGCATTTGTGTGGTGAAACAGTTACTCTTAGACTGTAAGATAGTCAATATCAACTTTAAGACATATACTGTGTATGTTGTGTGCTACAAGTGCCTAATTAGAGTGATCCAGATCAGCCTTTTCCAGGTAGATTTTTTTTCCCAATAATACAAAAAGTCACAAACATTTCTCAGCTCAATTATATCTTATAATTAACATTTGACTGGCAGTGTAATTATAACATTATAATTATAGAACATTACAAATAATTAAACTTTTTCTCTCCCTTTTTTCCCTCCCCAGTGTTTGGTTCTTATCGGCGACCCGACCTGGTCCCAATCACAACCTCCTATGGCGAGCCTTCTTCAATGCCAACTACTATGTACGTCAACGACAGATACCTGCCTGCCAGGTCAAACAATCGGTAATGCCCTATAAACATACACCCACTTATATGCGCACACATTGCGCAAGCATGCGTATCACTGAAATACCTTGAGCCACCACACACACCTGCCAGGTTCCCACCCTCGTTCCACTCCTTCCACATCAATCGTCAGCTCTGGCCTGTCTCCAAGAGGCCTATATTTAACATGTGATGGAGATAGTAAGCCATATCTTTGGACTACAAAATCCCCTTGACGTTCTCTGTTCACTGTGCCTACATCCGTAGAACTCAGTACACACACCATGTGTTGCTTTTTTTAAATTTTTTATTTTTATCGTTCGCCGTGCACCTGTTTACCAGGGAATTTGGTATCAAAACACCACCTGAATATTTCATTAGCAACTTAAGAGACCTAACAATAGTGTGAAAGAGAATGTTACAAAAGATGGCATTTAGCACTAAGGCAACTAATACCACGCATGTATGGCAGCTGTGGTAAACAGCTACACTTCCTTTGTCACCCGTCACCTTGTCCACTAACACAATACAATGAAGAGATTATGTTGTGTTGGTGGACAAGGCGACAGTCTGGACCATAATAACATGGTGTCGAGCTGAATGTGTGTCCATTCAGAGGTAGAGGTGAATACAAGGTGACTTCACTGTTTTTTTTTTTTTCTTTCATCAAACAGCACACGTTCCAGCATAACTTGGAAAAATAAACATGAATCAAGAGCTATTATGCCACTGCAGTCAGTAACTGCTCTGTAAATATATGCCTCAGTGTGTTTTGATTGAGACAGGTTTACTGATACTTTAGTATATATTTGTGATGGATTTTATATACAAAAATCCAAACTTAAATTCTGACGTACTTTGTAACATACTGCTTTGGCTCATTTGGAAAGTTGACACTGAGGTTAATACACTGCCAGTCAAAAGATTTTGGACTTGGTTTTGGACTTGGTTTTGGTTCCCTCTCCTTTACTCTCTCTCTCTCGCTTTCTCTCTCTCTCAAAGTTAATAAGACAAAACTATACAGCTTATAATTATAGAACATTACAAATAATGCTTGTACAACTATACAGAAAGTGTAAAGTCCTTTGTCCTGAAGACTATCCTGTGGTGGAAAACTTTTTGGCTGACACAAAAATGTTAAATAAACACCTTACATAAAGTGTCACTACATCAACAATTATATTATACTGTTAAGCTGCTGAAAATTAATCAACAGGTTCTGACCAGATCCATCCATCCATCTTCTGTACCGCTTATCCTAGACAGGGTCGCGGGGAGCCTGTAGCCTATCCCAGGGAACTCAGGGCACAAGGTGGGGCACACCCTGGATGGGGGGGGCAGCCCATCGCAGGGCACAATCGCACATGCATTCAGTCACTACAGACAATTTGGGAATGCCAGTCAGCCTACAATGCATATCTTTGGACTGGGGAGGAAACCGGAGTACCTGGAGGAAGCCCCTGAAGCACAGGGAGAACGTGCAAACTCCGCACACAGGGCAGATTTGATCCCAAGTGCCCAAGTTAGAACTCCACTAAATGCTATTGTATTAATTGAGAAAACACATTTCGAAATCCTTTACCTGAGAATAACTGGTCAGATTCCACAGTGATTTGATTACTGAGAATAGGCTGATTAAGAATAAATGTCATGTTTACTGACTAGATATTTTCGAAAACATTGTGGAGTCTAACAACTGATTGCGATTAGCTCAATTAATCCATTAATCCAGATAACTTCAATTAGGCCATTATGTACAGTACAACAGGTCAAGTTTGTGATTTCTGAAGGTGTTGGTGTGTAGTTATGCTCTGGCCAGCAATAAACTGGGCCAGGACACACCTGGGTTAATGAACAGCCTCGATGACAAATTCTTGCAGTAACACAATTCTAAGCCCAAGAAGTAAAAAGGTCACTAGGTGCAGGCAATGAAAAGAATAAGCACATTCCTCAGCTGAAGTAGGTGACAGTCAGGTGACATACAGGCAGGTGGCAAATTTAAGGAAAAAACAGCACAAAGTGTCTCATTAACTTCGTCATAGATATGTCACTCCAAACTCTCTCATATCTGTTAAATTGGATTGAGATCTGGTGAGTGTGAAGGTTCTTGCATATGATTAACATCATTTTCATCCTCATTAAACATGGGGGCGGAGTCATCCTGGAAGAGACCACTCCCATGAGGATAGAAATGTTTCATCATAAAGGTGGTCAGAAGAACTTTGCAACTGCAATTTGCAGCGATTCTTCACTCTTAGAGGACAAGTGGAGCCAACGCAGGCCAGAAAAATAAATGAATGCCCCCTACAATGTAACAGAGCCACCAGGTTTTTTCTCTCCTTTAATCTGTCACCCCTCTGTATAAGGAAACTAGGAAACAGAATGTTTCATGTATCAAGTTTCAAGTTTTATTTCACACACAAATCAACACAGTATATTCACTGTAGTGAAGTGCTTGGTAACAAGTTTCAGAGTTGTGCTTATAGACAATATCAACAACAAGGTGCGATATAATATAAGTATTTTTTGAGTGTTTCTGGGGGCAGAAATATGTGTGATGTCACTCATCAGCCCATTTATATCGTCATGTTACCTTTGGTTATTATTTTGCTTTTGGATTACATTTATGGTCATTCTGTCTGCTTTTTTTTTTTTGTTTTTTTGTAATGCTAATTTAAACAAATGAAAATATTCTGCCTGCTCCTATTTGTCGCAGATATCCCATCAACTCGTACTCTAACTTCAGGCTGGAGGACAGCGCCATCTGTCTCTCGTCCGAGCAAAGCACAGTGGACATGGACCGAGACGACGGCTCGGTGCTGGATGTTTACTTTGTAAGTGTAAACTCTGAGGTTCAGGCTGTGTGTGCAACATTTTCTGATCCTTTGTTATAGTGATTCCTGAACATGTTACATTTCTGAATGAAATAAGGTTCGTGATATTAAGTTTTTACAACTTGGTCGTTTTATCACATTAATATAATAACTCAGAATGGCAAATTGTCTTAAATACTCTTTCGTTTCAAGCATGATAAAACTGAAACAACATTGAATCTAAGACAGTATATAATGTTTATAAAGCCTTCGTTGTTGACAATAGCTGCGTTCGAAAGAATTTCGAATGAATGAATGCATAGAATTAGCAAATACACAAAATGTTAACTCCATTCATGTTAATGACATCAGGACATGAAGGACATTTAAATGATTTATATAAATTAGTAATCTATAGTCTATTAAATCTATCATTTGTGTACAAGGTTGTGTGTTCAAAGTGACCTGGTCAGTCAATATCACAATACCACTGAAAATAAAGGAAAAGATCAGATGGCAGGGCATATTTTTCTTCTTCTTCTCATGATCTTCAGAAAATCTGGATGATACAACTTGAACATGTGACTTGTGGAACAGATCAAATATTTCGTAGGGGTGAATGTACTCGGAGGCTTGAGTACAATTCACACACTACGAACAATTTGGAAATGCCAGTCAGCCTACAATGCATGTCTTTGGACTGGGGGAGGAAACCAGAGTACCCAGAGGAAACTCCCGAAGCACGGGGAGAACATGCAAACTCCGAACACACAGGGCAGAGGCGGGATTTGAACCCCCGACCCCGGAGGTGCGAGGCAAACTAAGCCACCGTGCCCTCCTGAGTGAATGTTGTGGGACACTAAACTTTTTCATAACCTATAATGGATGATTCATGGAAAAGGAAGTTTCAAGCACGAGATGTTCGACGCATTCACACATTAATGTACAAATAGCACTATTTCTGAAGTATTTTATTGATTATATTTAAATATAAAGTGTAGTTATAATAGGCTGGGACAGGCAAAGATGCTGTTTTGTAAGTGGTGTAGAGTTTATAGATTTTATTAATGTTTTAATTATTATTAATTTATTCCGATTATTGAATCACCCATATATATCATACTTGTAGCTTAAGTACAAAGCCGAAAAAAGCAGTATGGGTGCAAAAGATGTCTCCTGCAAACCTCAATACTGTGAACTAATTTCTAAACCGTTTCCTTTTGTTTTGTTTCCGTATTGCAGTAAGGAGACATGTGATGATCATTATCGTCTTCCTCATCACTTTTCATCACATACTCTGGACGCTACTCGTCCAGGACACACACCAGGATTTCACAGAACTGACTGCTGCTGATGAAAGACTGGACATCTGCCATTATCATGTGGATGATATGAAAGGAAATGAGATGTTTTACGTGTGCCATGATGTTACAGCAGGAGAGGTGGTGTTTTATGGCTGAAAAGTGCCGAGTAGGCCTGAGTCTGCAGCCTGGGGCCAAAGTATCTGCAGTCATCAAGTAGTGTGTGTGACTTACTATGGAAAAAAAAACACGCTTCTCACAAAGTGTGCAGCTTTTTAGCTCTTTTGCACCCAGGCGACACACAAACAGCAGATCATTCACAACCTGATTAATGAAAACTCATTATCAGGTTTTGAAATGCAAAAGTGTCATACAGAGATGATTGCCTTTATTTATATCGCTGTGATATCTAGTAGACTAGATTAAAAAGTAGTTCAATTCTGAATGTTTAGTTTTTCAAACACGATACGAAGGACTTTCTCGGTATGTCCGGGAAACGAATGATGCTCTTAACTGAATTTAAAAGACATAAAATTCCTTTTTTAATTATAACACCAAAAAATATGACTTACATGTTCATGCCATGGTGGCGTTCGATGATAAGTCGAATTTTAATATCGCTCCTGGATTATACGCAAAGTCAGACATATTTCAGTTTAAACATGTAAATGTGAGTTTGTGTGCTGTAGATGTTCAGAAATGAAGGACTTTTGATAGATACAGTGTAGATCCACAGAGAATATTTTGTGATGGGTGTGGAGTGTTTCATATCTGTGAATCTGTTCCGTTAGGAGATATATTTCATATTGAAGCATCCTGTTACGTGCTTTATATTATTTGACAGCGTGCTTCTGTTTTACACAGACAAATGTTGATCTGAATAAAAATAGTCTTTTGAATATCACTATTGCACCTTTGTAGATTGTATAATTTATGGAACTGCTTTCAATAAACACTGTATATTGTACAGGTTGGGTCGTGAATTTTTGCTTGCATCATGAATCTGCTTCTGAATCTGCATCATCATTAAACCGAGTGTTAAATCCAGCCCTGTTTAACCAGTTGCCATTTTATATTTTTAAAGACCTGTATGGGATTGTAAATAGTAGTCATGAGGGTTAACCAGATTCTAATGTTGATAGAAGACTGATGAAAAATTGAAGAGTATGCCTTTTTTGGAGGACCGTGATACAAAATATTTATAAATCCTCAGTCACAAAGAAAATAGAGCGAAAAGGGAACAAAAAGGTAAATGAATGGATACATAGCATGAATAGTCTGCAAGCTGATCCATCCATCCCTTTCCCTTACAGTTTATCCTACACAGGGGATCCTGGAGCCTATCCCAGGGAACTCAGGCCACAAGGCAGGGGACACCCTGGACAGGATGCCAACCCATCACAGGGCACAATCACACACACCCATTCATACAATTTGGAAATGCCAATCAGCCTACAATGCATGTCTTTGGACTACCAGAGTACCCAGAGGAAACCCCCGAAGCACGGGGAGAACGTGCAAACTCCGCGCACACAGGGCGGAGGCTGGATCCGAACCCCCAACCCTGGAGGTGCGAGGCAAACGTGCTAACCAAAGGGCACAGGGAAACTAGACAAATATGTACTGTGTTTTAGTATAACTTGCAGATAGCTTTCAGATCCTGTCTCTCATGATACCAAAGCACATCTTACAATGAATCACAAAAAGACCTCACACCTGAAGAGGAAGTCAGTCATAAGAAATGCTTGACTGGCTAAAGCCAATGAGCACAAAGTCTTTTATTCATTAATACAACATCCAGATTTTGCCCAGAGTGAAAGTTTTAATTATGTCTTTGCAAAGACATTTATATTTCACATTTTACATCCAAAGTGACTTGCATTTGAGCAGTTAAGAGTGCTGCTGGGATTTGAAATCACAACCTTCCATTTGGTACTTTTAAGAGTAGGTTTAATTGGCCGTACTTATACTCTTACTCAAGTTCATTCTTAATCAGAGAAATGTACTTCGCTACATTTGGTGGCGTTCCTCCGTTACTGCTAAACGTTAATGAATATATGTAGTTTTAATAATTAGTTTATATCACGTATAATGAGGTCTTTCAATACGCTGCAGTGGTCTGAATGCAGACTCAAAAGACAGTCAACTGTTGGGAAAATGTTTTGATGTGTGTGTGTGTGTGTGTGTGTGTGTGTGTGTGTGTGTGTGTGTGTGTGTGTGTGTGTGTGTGTGTGTGTGTGAGTGAGAGAGTGTGTGAGAGAGAGAGAGGGAGAGGTTTTGTGTTGAAAGTGACAGGTTGTGTGTTATTGTACCCATCACAGGACTGGGATATGCTGCGTCATCTTGAACCCAGGTTTTATATCATATAAACAGAACAGGCAGACGTTCAAGGAGAGGTGTGACTTACAGTTCTCCATGTAGTCTGAGATTCAGGATTTTCCCTTCATTTTAATCAGATCCGAAGTAACTAGTAACTTGCTACCTGAGTAGTCTTGTCATTGAATACTTTATTACTCTTACTCAAGTAATTATTAACATTATTATTTTGCCTGTTACTTGAGTAATAATTTTTTTATAAGTAGTTTTACTTGTATTTCAATAAATTCTTTTGGCTACTCTACCCACCTCTGCCACTGAATCATAACTGACGGGCATTGAAAGGGTTGACCTTTGGGGTCATAAACAAGCTGTTATACTTTATAAGTGGGACTTTAAACTGAGTTAAACTGAACTGAAAAATATCTGAGTTCTTTACCGTGTGCTTGACAAAAGTGCGGTGACTATGGGGACTTTTTTTCATGACAAAGATAAAAGGGATAAACATTGCTGATTTGTTGAAGTAATAACATGTCTCTTGTGCTTTATTACTGAATCTATAGTGGCTTTAGTTGACAATATTGTTTCTTGCATTTTCTCTCATTAGGTCTATTTGAACTCAGCTTTGAGCTCTATTTGGCAAACTTGGTTCAAAATGCAATTCCAAACACTGTTGAGGATATTTTCTTTTGAAGATGCTGATTAATTTTACCTCTAAACTAAATTACAGTGACTAGTTTATGTAAAGACACGTCTGATCAACTCTGATTGATTGTATCAAATTTATTTGTCCCTGTCTGTAAAGACGATTCTTGTAAATATGTAATAATTTGAGGTTACAGGGAGAAGAGATAAAGAAGGTGCAGGATTTTAAGTACTTAGGGTCAACAGTCCAGAGCAACGGGGAGTGTGGAAAAGAGGTGAAGAAGCGTGTGCAGGCAGGTTGGAATGGGTGGAGAAAAGTGTCAGGTCTGTTGTGTGATAAAAGAGTACCAGCAAGAATGAAAGGAAAGGTGTATAGGACAATAGTGAGACCAGCGATGTTGTATGGTTTGGAGACAGTTGCACTGAGGAAAAGACAGGAGGAAGAGTTAGAGGTAGCAGAGCTGAAGATGTTGAGGTTCTCTTTGGGAGTGACGAGGATGGATAGGATCAGGAATGAGTACATCAGGGGGACAGCACATGTGAGATGTTTTGGAGACAAAGTTAGAGAGGCCAGGTTGAGATGGTTTGGACATGTTCAGAGGAGGGAGAGTGAATATATCGGTAAAAGGATGCTGAGGTTTGAGCTGCCAGGCAGGAGGCCGAGAGGAAGACCAAAGAGGAGGTTTATGGATGTAGTGAAGGAGGACATGAAGGTAGTCGGTCTGAGAGAAGAGGATGCAGGGGATAGGGCTAGATGGAGGCAGATGATTCGCTGTGGCGACCTCTGAAGGGAACAGCCGAAAGGAAAAGAAGAAGATGTAATAATTTATATTTTACATAATTAAACTTCCATCAAGCAGTGACGTGTTGAAAAAGCTGCCACTGTATGATGTATGTTAGGGTTTGAGAGGGAGAAAAAAGTCCAGGGAAAAAGTATTTTATCATAACAGAACTCCTAATTTTATGCAAAACTGGTGCAACATGGTGATGTATTATTTCAGCAGCAGTGCACAAATAAACATGGAGTATGGTGGAATAGGAGAATGTTTCAGTATGTGGTAGTGTTGCTCTTCTTCAAACTTCTAACAAATACAATCAGCTGAACAGATAGCTGAGAAATAAACTGATGGCTTTTTGGGGAGCCCAATGACACTGGCTTTAACAAATTCAGATATAATTCATAATGTGTAAACATATCTGTTGCAGTTGACAAGATCATCAGGATTGTTCCAGAATGTTGTGGACTGTACTCAAGGTATCAGGACCTTCCCCCACTTGGAAGCCTTCCTTCCTGTGAGATCTCACAGGTTATAGAAACTACGAGACAGTCCCAGCTGTCAGGGGCTGCCCCCCAGCCTTCCCACCCCTGCTACTGAAGGGGTAGTAGCATGTGCTCCTGATTGCTCAGCTGTCACACCTACACCCTAAATAGACTAGATCTGGGACCCTCCATTTCTTACTCAATGGGGGTGGACTGGTATCCATGTTTCCCTTTCCAAATATTGGTTATGACAATATCATGATTATCTTGTGCTCTAATTCATTAAGTACTTGAGGAGAAATACCAGCAGTGCTCCACTTTCAAAGCTGATGTTTCTCAACAAGTGGGTTCAATGGCGTTTGTGGAGGTTTCCCCCATTGAGGAGGTGGTTTAGGCCTCCGTCCCAGTTGTGTATCACGTCACATAGAGATAAATATAAATGCCACTTGGACGTCTGTTGCTCTAAGAGTAAAAACGCCTAAAGAGTGCTGTAAGCAAGCACATGGTCAGCCATTGCTGAGTTTACTTTGACTACAGGAAATTACTGACACCAAAAACGTAACGGTATGTGGCTAAACTGAACTTTTTCGCAGATTGGTTAGTTTTCATTTGTTTTGTCTGTAGAGATGGGATGGAGAATAGGGTGATAGCTTATCTTTAGGATAATAGACATTGCTTGTGATAGTAAAGCTTCCCAGGAGGCCAAAGTTTTGCCCAAATATGGTGTGAGGGTAGGACATTTAAAGTTTGAGATAACAGGGTGTCATTTGCTAAAAAGATTTGAGAAACGGAAGCAAAAGGTAAGTAGTGTCACTGGAACATAGTATATTTTGTGTGATTTATTTATATATTTTAATAATTTTGTTGAACTGTTGAACAGGTTTGAAAGAAAAGTTGGAAGGTCTTCACATTTACATTACGTTACTGTTTGTATTTCAAGGTTAAGAATTAGCCAGATAGATCAAGCTAAATGTGTTTTTTATGGAATGTTCCTGGATTTACTCAATCATTTTTACATAACAACAAGGCTAAATTCATTTTTTACTAACATTGACTCTTTCTAGTATTTATGGGATTTATTTAAGACCACAGAAAGATATACCACAGAAACCGTCTGTTTATGATATAAACCTGACTTAATGCATTCAGATGGGAGAGATGGGAGACCCAGTCCAGCTGAAAGAGGAAGGCAACAAGCACTTCCAGGCAGGAGAGACTGACAAAGCCATTGAGTGCTACACAAAAGCCATCAAAGTCTGCAAGGACAAAAATGCACAGGCTGTCATCTACAGAAACAGATCTGCCTGTTTCCTAAAGAAGGTATTTGACAAAATTCTAATGATAACTCTTCAGTAGGTAAATATTTGTCATGTTTTAGATATCTAAACTTGTCTTTCGCATCTTAGGAAAATTATACCAACGCTGCTTCAGATGCCTCCAAAGGTATAGCCTAGTCCTAAATTAAGATATACACCAAGCATGTTTTAAAAAATATAATTTGTGTTAATATGCTACGATCCTTACCTTGTTTGTCTTCATTATATATTGTTTTGTTGCTGCAGCCATAGATGTAGATGCCTCTGACATCAAAGCTCTCTACAGAAGATGTCAAGCATTAGAGAAACTGGGGAAACTGGACATGGCATTTAAGGATGTCCAGAGATGTGCAACACTGGAACCTAAAAACAAGACTTTTCTGGAGACTCTCAGGAGACTCGGAGCTCAGATCCAACAAAAGGTTTGACTTCCTAACTTACTGTAGTTGGTAGAAACTAGACTAGTCATTTTTAGTAAACATCATTAATTGGAATATGCACATATTACTTCACAAAAATATTGTTCTGTATGCATTTAACAAACCAAGCAGTCAGCATAGGAAACGTCTTATGAGGTGGCTAAGGTTTCTTGAAGGTGGTCAGGGTGTTTTCTGGAATGACGTATTAAGAATCTGGTTTTTTTTTAATGGTATGACAACATAATTTCTTCCACAGCTGAAGACCACCTTCTCCACAGACTCCAGAGTGCAGAATATGTTTGATATCTTGCTAAGTGATGAAGTAGATAAAGATAAGAAAGAAAAGGTGAGAAAACATTTTTCTTGAACCTTCATGCCTCCACCTGTTGATAATGTCGATTTGAAATTGTTCCCTTGAATTGTAACTCCTTATGGTTGGTCTACTTCAGGCGGCTAACAACCTAATTGTCCTGGCTCGAGAAGATGCCGGCTCAGAGAGAATCTTCCAGAACAATGGTGTGGCTCTGCTCATGCAGCTCATTGAGACTGGGAATACTGAGATGATCCTGGCTGCCATCCGGACCTTGTCTGGAATGTGTACAGGCCACCGAGCAAGGGTAAGTGACAGCAGGACACATGGGCAGGGTGAAGAAGACCATTTAAGAAGAATATGCTGAAAATACACCTAATATTTAATAATGATATAAGCTTTATGTGAAGAAACACCACATCTTAATTGGCACATCTCTTGTGCCAATTTTTAAGGGTCCATCAGCAGGTCCAGACTTATATCTTCATAATTACTGTATATACCATTCTCAATAGTTTCACTGTAGATACATAATAATGTACAGTACTACTGAATGATAAAGTTTAAGAGTAATTGAATAATAAGCCAGGACCTTTGGGTTAATCATGTTGTGCTTTTGTACATACAGGCCACTGCCATCATCCACATGGTAGGAATTGACAAGTTGTGTAGTATTATGGCCATGGACAATGAGGAGATCGCTCTGGCAACCTGCAACTTATTCCAGGCCGTCTATGACTCCCTGTCTGGGGCAGACAGCAGGGTTTATGGCAAGGAGGAGGCCCTTGTGCTTGGTAAGAGAAATATTTGCTTCTAACTATTTGTTATATATTTTTTAGTCATTGACAGTGTAAAGAAATTAAATAATTATATTTAAGCACTATACTTAATTATCATATTAGTATATTTCTACTTTACCTGAGTATAATGAAAAATTAATAGGTGTAGTATTAAGTACAATACGGATGAGATAAGATTTCCAGACATGTGTCTTTTAAGTATTGTTTCTGGAGAACATCTGTAGTAATTATGAATCATATGGGATAAGCGATGGGAGTGAACTCTGTGATAAGAACTCAATAATTTAGCTAAAACCCCCACTTCATTGACAAGTCCTTTTAAATGTTGTTATTAAAACTGACTGGCATTACAAATTTTGACAGGACAAGAAATGGCAATAAAAGATTTCCTTAGCCCACATCCCCATGTAAAACTAACCCAATCCATAGAGGGATTTACTCAGTTACAATTTCATGAAAAATGCCTTACAGTTTCATTTAGACCTTTAGACATAAAGATAATACCTGAACTATTTACCTTCCTTTTTCCCATGTCCAATTCAATCATTATTTATTTACTATATTTAAAACATCCAATCAAACTCATAGCCAAACATTTGTAAGCCATGGACTGGCCATTTCTTTTTGCTCTTCATAAAATAAATTTACTTTAATAACAATAATTTTTAATAATTGCATGGAAAATGCAGACAAATTCAACCAGGCAAGGTTCATGGGTTGGCTTTTGTTTCATTTTCTATGAACTGTAAGGAAAGCTACAAACAGTTTCTCACCTGTAGCTATAATTTTAATAATCACAACTTTTCATTTCGTGGATTACTACTTCTACTTTTAATTCAATAAGATTGAATTTCTTCACTTAATATAACTAGTTTTTATTTTTCCTGATCTGTGATTACATTCGAATCCTGATTCTTCAAGTGTTTCTTGAAATGCCATGTCAAGCTTTTTTTAATGTCTAATGAGATAATGAGATAGTATGTGGTGGTTTTCCTGATACTCAGCATTTTTATTGGGTACAGTATAATCCATAAAATGGGAATTTCCGACTTAGCAATTTCTCATTTTTTTCCCAAAAGACTCAAACAAGGACCTGAAGACTATTCTGCTCAAACTGCTGGACATGGTTGTCAGTAAGAAGGTGTCAGGACATGGACGAGACCAGGCTCTTAACCTGCTTAGTAGAAATGTGCCCAGAAAGGACAAGAAAGATCCGGATCACTCCAAGGCCTTATTTACAATAGATCAAGGTTAGTACTAATTAATAAAATGATCTGAATAACATAAATAAAAAGCTGTTGTCTTGATCTTAATAAGGCTATGTAAATTCTCTAACCCAGGCCTGAAGAAGATTCTGAAGGTGTGTGGTCAGGTGCCCGAATTGCCAGATCAGTTGCCAATGACTGAGAACACGCAGCTTATTGCCAGCGTGCTTCTTAACAAGCTCTATGATGACTTGCGATGCGATCCTGAGAGGGACAACTACAGAGACATCTGTGATGAATACATCAAGTGAGTTGAATCTAGTGTAAAAATGCTGTCATCGTAGGTGTGAGCTTTTATTCATGTTACTTATCCAAATAAAACATTGTCTCCTGTCCACAGGAGCAAATTTGATCCCAACGACATGGACAAAAACATCCATGCCATGAACGTTTTGTCAGGCTTAATGCAGGGGCCCTATGATGTGGGAAACATGCTTGTGGGTCGTCAGGGAGTAATGGAGATGATGGTCGCTCTGTGTGGTTCTGAGCGAGACGTGGATCAGCTTGTGGCCATAGAAGCTCTCATTCACGCCTCCACCAAAATGAGCAGAGCTTCCTTCATAATCACTAATGGGGTGTCTTTGCTTAAGGACATCTACAAGAAGACCACAAATGAGAGGATCAAGATCAGAGCACTTGTGGTAAAGCTGCTTTCTGAACTGGTGTTTGAAATGATCTTTGGTCAGATCTGGGCCTTGTACCTATTTATACCACATGCTTGATTTGGATTGGTCAGCAGCTCTGACAATAGTTCAGCTGCAAGATTTATATTAATGCCTTCGTTCTAATACATTGTCATTTACATATTTGTGACTTATAGAGGGTCTTGTGTGGGCGTCGCTGCACATAAATTGACTTTTTAAAATGTGTGATATGGTGAAGTTTTCTATGAGGAGACGTTTATTTAGCTTTTTTGGAAGGAGTCTCCAGTGTCAGCACTTTGTAACACTTTGTTACAGTTGTAATTTAACGTTTTCTGATGGTATCACATGATAAGCTGTGTTTTATTAATAAGCTGCATATTTTTATAGAAAAATAAAAGACAGGCTGGTGAAGGAATGACAGTTTATAGCTGCTATAACATAAATGATAACAGGAACTAACTTGTTTCTTGCACGTTCCACAAAATTAAACATAACTATAAACAGATAAAATGTCAGTCATCCAAAGTCTTCTCAGTCTTTAATAAATTAAAATGGTTAGCGCTGGCATACAAGGGGTATGCAAGGAATAAAACACTTCAGGTCATGCTGCCATTGGAAAAATTTCTGGTAACAATAAATTCGCTTCATGTCAGGCCACATCACACCATACTGTTGTTGATAATTTTCTCAGCACATCCCAGCACAAGTGTTACTCTTTGCAGGTATAGTCTATTCCTTGATAACTGTACAACAGAACTTCATGTGCAACCTGAACTGTAGATTATATAGACACCATTTCTATACAAACCCATTCATTTTTCACAAATGATAGCTTATGTAATCCCACAATACAATCCATCAGACCAATAAATGCTGCATAAACGTACTCCCACTGTGTTAAATAGTATGATAACTTTCATTTGGTTCCTAAATATAATTGTGTATTCTTTCTCTGCAGGGTTTGTGTAAACTGGGCTCAGCTGGAGGTGATGATTATAGCATGAGACAGTTTGCTGAGGGCTCCACTGAAAAACTGGCCAAGCAGTGCAGAAAGTAAGTGCCCTGTTTTCAGAAACTATCAGTGTCGTTATTCAGCAATAGACATGTTTGTAGAAAATAGAACTCTTATAAACCATGTTTTGAAGCTTAATAATAACTCTATATTATCAAACACCTGATTTCAGATGGCTATGCAATCCCACTCTTGACGTTCGCACAAGAAAATGGGCGATTGAAGGTTTAGCGTACCTGACCAATGATGCTGATGTAAAAGATGACTTTGTTGAGGATGAGCCAGCCATGAGAGCCATGTTTGAGCTTGCCAAGGTAGAAGAGGACTAAAAACTTCTGTGTTCATTTCAAGTAGAAGAGATGAAATGACTTATAAGATGACTGATTCAACACTGTATTTTTCTTCATGGATTAGACAGAACTGTGCACTGTTATAGCTAAAAATTCTAATGGTGTAATGATTTGAATTTCTTCTTATAGTCCAAAGATAAAACCATCCTGTATGCCGTCGCCTGTACACTGGTGAACTGCACCAACAGCTATGAGAAGAAAGAGATCATCCCTGAGATGGTGCAGTTGGCCAAATTCTCCAAGCAGCATGTCCCTGAGCAGCACCCAAAGGTACTGAACACACAATGCTGGTTTAAAATGACCAAGTAGCTGTGATAATTATGTAAATAGAATCTGATAATGCTGTGTATTTACATGGTGGCCTGGGGAAAAAACCTTTACCTGGTGAAATGTTGACATTTTCTACTATGTTGTAAAGTCAGTTCTGAAAACTACAGACTTTCTCTTCTGCATGTATCCTAACCACAAATAAAGTGTTAGCATTTTAATGCCTGGTTACACCCAAAAGTGAAAAGGGAGCAAATGACATTTTAAGGTTACAGTCCAACTGCAGCACAGGAGCCATCCAGACATTTTGACAACCGGTATCTGATTACAATCTGAATTGATTAAACTTATGACTGTTTCACTATGGCAACTTGAAGCTAACAAGGTTTTTGACATCTTTAGGGAGTCTGACTGTTTTTACCACCAACTGGCTTCTTGTACAACGTGATGTTTCCCAATTTTCCGTCCTTTTGGCTGTTTGCCCGAATTCAGGGACAGTGATATCCAACAGGTTTTCCCAGATCACCATGCAGATGTCCTGTTAGGTTACTAACAAACTTTAAGCAGCTTTGGGTGTTATTTGGTTTGAGCAACAGCACACTGAAACATACTATTTTAATCTCAGGACAAGAAGGATTTCATTGATAGGAGAGTGAAAAGGCTCTTGAAAGCTGGAGTGATATCAGCACTTGCAGTCATGGTCAAAGCAGACAGTTCCATTTTGACTGATCAAACCAAGGAAATGCTTGCAAGGTAAGGATTCAAACTTTGCTTTGCCCATGCAGTTTAAGATGATCTGACACTCTATTAGAGTACATCCTCCTTAAGGCAACCCAAGTCAACATTTCACTTCTTTTTCCTTTATTAGGGTGTTCCTTGCTTTGGCTGACGATCCAAAAGATCGTGGAACAATTGTTGCCCAAGGTGGTGGAAAGGTAAAAGAAGAAATATCTAACCTTGGGTCTAATGCTGCTTATGTAAACCTTGTGTTCAAAAGCTTCTTGACTTTTGGGTTTCCTTGGCACAGGCTTTGATTCCTTTGGCCTTAGAGGGAACAGACACTGGGAAAATAAAGGCCTCCCATGCACTGGCTAAGATTGCCGCCATCTCCAACCCTGAGATTGCCTTCCCTGGTGAGAGGGTAAGAACATTTTATACTTTACACTTTTTATTGCTATAGCAACATGGAAAGACTTGATGGTAAATCGAAACAGGTACCTGGGTTCTAATGACATGTTTTATCACAATTTTTTCCCTTTTGCTTTCTCAGATATATGAAGTTGTGCGACCACTGGTGTCGCTGCTGAACACAGAAAGAGACGGTATTCAGAACTATGAGTCGTTAGTGAGTCTCACTAATTTGGCTGCACTAAATGACAAGCTTCGGTGAGTACTATACATTATAAATTCTAACAAATCCTGTCCTGAACTTTGTTTGAAATAACCATTTCCCCTTTTGTTCTTGTCTCAGAGTGAAAATCCTGAAGGAGAAAGCCCTTCCAGAGATTGAGAACTACATGTTTGAGGAGCATGAGCAAATCAGACAGGCCGCTACAGAGTGCATGTGCAATCTTGTGTGTTGTAAAGAGGTGAGGAAGAACATTTGGTAGATTCACAGACAGGAATCAGTCCTGTAACTAACCTGCTGTCTAAAGTGCTGGCACTGCAGGAAATAGTGAAAAAGTGTTTGATCTTGTCTTGACAGGTTCAGGAGAGGTATCTGGAGGATGGTAATGACAAGCTGAAGCTCCTCATACTGCTTTGTGGTGAGGATGATGAAAAGCTACAGATTGCAGCAGCTGGTGGATTGGCCATGATCACGGCAGCCGAGAAGAAGCTGTGTGTCAAGATGACCAAAGTGGTATGTATGATGACCCATGTAAACCAGACTTCGGGCTTGGGTGACATACTGTAGGTGGCAGTAAAAATACTGTAGGTCATCTAGAAAAGTTATTTGTGAAAAGTGGGGTCTTTGAAACATAACCAGAGGGTCCTTGTTTTTTAAACTTTGCTACTGTGCTGGAAATGACAACATTATGAAAGTTATATTATTTACTGAGTTTCTTAATTATTAGCCTTTTGATTGATCACTTGAATTAAAGGGTTGGATAGTGCTAGTCACTTCTTCTGCAGCTATTATGTGTACTAAACATTATTTGTGGTCTTCGGGTGGTACAGTTTTAATATGTCCAAACCAGACCTTAACTGTTGAACTGGGCGATTTAGAACAAGAAAAAATAACATACAAATGGGAATGTTAACCATTGTCTAAATAGTGGAAGCCATGAATGCATAAATGACAGTCTTGATGATTCACTACTCTGTTTCACCTTAATCTATTTAAATGGCAGACTGAGCAGTGGCTTGAGATCCTCCAGAGGCTGTGCATCCATGACAATCCTCAAATCCAGCACCGAGGCATTGTGATCATCTTCAACATGCTGGAGGCTGATGCAGAGTTGGCTAAGAAGCTAATGGGGACTGAGATACTGGAGATTCTTACCTACATCGCCAAGATGGAGGACAATCCCACGAAACAGGGGGGAATCGATGCAGCACGTGCGTGCCTGTCCAAAGCCATGGATCTTGGACTTATCAAGCCTTTCACACAATAAGACAGGAAGAAAACCGATTCATTGGGATTTGTAATTATTACTAGTGGCAGAGCAGTGGCGTGTATAGGTTTTTAGACATGGGATGGCAAAGAGGAAGGCAGGGGCATAAGTGCACTAAAGCCGGTTTCAGACTGTGTGATTATAGCAGTCTATTAAGATTATTATTGTCACAGTGCACAAGATGATCCCAATAAATTCTTGGCTGAATTCCATAGCAGATTCTGCGATAATGTGTTCTCCATGTTAGATTTCATGATGAAGATCTTCTAACGATAAACCTGTGATTACAGAAAATTACTATGTTCTGCTTATGTTATCACTTAGTGTGATCCGGCTCCTGAAAATAATGGGGTCGAATAAGCAGTAACATTCTGTAAAGTGAGCTTGAGGAAATAAGAAATCTTTTCTGTCCATTAGCATAATTTGTTTAAATTTAGCTATTTCCATTAGTGGGTCTGTAGCTGTCCTGTGAGTTTTGCGTCATCCTGTGCTGTCCCCCTATTGGTAGCTTTTACACAAACATACTGGCTCTGCCAGAACTTTTTATTAGCTATCCTCAGTCACAATGGCACTAAACTTGACTTTCAATATTATAAAAGATATTCTACTAGATATGTCTGCATTCATTGGGTGTGTCTCGATCAGCTCCCTAGCTCCCTAGGTTGTGAATCAGTATATGGTGTACATGAGTTCGGGCAATCGTAAGGACCGTGGCTCACTACACATTGGGACACTGATACCTCAATTTCCAGCGACATGACTACATACTCGCGTTGTAAATCGTCACCAAAAATTAAAAATATAAAAATCTTATATGTCATATAAATTTGGTAATCACACTCATTTATGTCATGGTACGTGAAGTAGGATCGTAGATTAGCTAGAGGATTTTTTAAAAAATCATTTAAAACAAGCAAAACACTTAAAAGTCGTTAGACTCAAACAAACCGTATATAGAACTTCAAATAAAGTTAAAGTATAGCACTACAACAACGATAACAAGCTACTTATATTTGTTGACGAAATTCTCTGAGAGTTTCTTCCCCATTTTTTCAAGCTGAAAGACTTCAGAATATTTTCAAGCTTTTAATTTTTGGTATGACGTCATTTCCAGTAAGGGAACAAAGTGAGCATGGATGCTCCCTGGTTTTTGTGGTGCATTGTGGGATTTTTTTAGGGAGCAAACATTCCAGTGCACTGGAAGGATTTTGCGATTGAGACAGCCCTTAAAATGGCCAACTCCCTGATCAGTGCCCTGACTACTGAACTAGGGAGCTGATTGAGACGCATGCATTGAGTTAACCTTTCGGGGTAGAGCTAGACCTATCTCTAGGGTAGCAGCTGCCACTCTGTGGCACCAATGAGGCCACGCCCCTGCCTCAGAGACTGCTCTGCTTTCTGGGAAAGTGGAAGTATTCTGTCAGTAATGCATGAATTTTCAGGGTGTTTTGTGTTCACTGTTTTAACTGCTTTAATTTGATTGATTTTTTATTTTAAGTCACTAAGTTCTATGTATTTGACATATGTTTATGTAAAAAAATATATAGATTTTTGACAATAAAAAGCAACTGTGATTTGTGCATCTTTTTTCATTGCAGCAGTTCAGTTCAGTACGGTTCAGTACGGTTCAGTTTAGTACCCACCCAGCTCCAAGCATAGCGTCACCGAAATTGAGCGGCACGCGCATGCGCACTGGCACTTTGCCGCTTTTATTCCTGCCACTGGCTGCCTTCCCGCGTTTGAGCAACACGGAACAAATGTGAACATTTCAAACAAAAACACCGGTTTATTACTCGCGCTCTCTCGGTAGTCCCCGTCTCTGAGAAACCATGGCGGTTAATTTCGGCAAAATTGTCGTGGGGATATACGTGGAGATAAAACGGAGTGACGGTGAGTTCCCTAGTTAAGTTATTTTTTTTTAGCTGGGTAGTGTAACTAGCTATTAACGTTTAGTCATTCTTTGCTTCGCTTAGCTAGCATTTGTTAAGAGAAGTGCTAGTAATGCTAGCATTAGCGAACCGACAAGCCTTTTACATGAAGTAGTGACACTTTATTGGTTAGCCTGTTCAGTGCATCCCTGTTGCTGTGGTAGCTAAGCTAACGACCTAAATACCTAGCGCAGTCAACACAGCAACGGTTGCTAAGCTAAGGTGGGCTAAGCTGACTAGCCGGTGCGTTTACTTAGTTATCAAGTCTACCTAGTTTAAAAAAAAAAAAAAAAGTCATAACACGTATTACAGTTAGCGACAACTTTTCCTATAGACCTTCACGAATAAAAGCTTCAGCACCTTTAAATTTCTGAGTGCCAGTGTTAATAATTTAGCACAACAAAAAACTATTTTGAAAAGCTAGTTTGGTTTGTTACTAAGCTCTGTCTAACCTGAGCTTCCTGTCAGTAGTTAGGCGTTAACTAGCTAGATAGCTACTAAGCCGTGTAACCTCGCTTGCCATTTGTTTTCCCACATATAGGCCTTTTTGTTTTTTAAATTTAACATATTAGTCAAAATAGAGCATGGTTATCGGTCTAGCCTAATGACTAACACTGAAGTTCCTCATCTGTAGGTGTTTTAATCAGCGGAAACACTAACACACATCCCTGCTGAAAAAAACCCAATAGAAACCATCACAGAAATTCTAATGGTTTCCACTACAAAAGCCATTACAAACCATTAAAACCATTACCAAATGTCAAAGGTGTTCTGTTGGTCGTTAATGGTATCCATTAGACATAACATGCCACCAACTGAAGGCAACAAATTACCATTAGAGGCCCACGGGGACCATTACAGGTTCCATTAAAACCAATACAATTCCCATTAAAACCATTACAAATTCTATGAGGGTTCCTATTGGGGCTTTTTTCAGCAGGGATGTGCTGATTACTCATGTTTCAGTTCCTAGGATTCTGGTGTCTTAAGAAAGACAATGAATCAGATCAGTAACCACATCTGGTTAATTCATTTGAATGTGTTTACCATATGGTATTATTGTTGCCAAATAGATATCAACCCCATCACACAGGAATAATTCACACAGGCAGGCCAAATCCCAAAAGGATCCCTTTTCAGTTTATATGCTCACTACACAGGGGATAACATGATGGTGATAATTGTATAACAGAATAAAACAAAGTGTACCATATAACTAAAATATCACCATTTGAGATTCAGGCACAGAAAAGCTTGACTCAGGATGACACTTTGTGGAAATTTATCGTTGTACACAATCCCCTTTTTTGTTCATTTTCCAGCCTACTGGTTTACTTTGGGAAAGAGTTTTTTTTTTTATTTGTTTATTTTTTATTTTTTATTAAACATTATCATCCAACACAAAAGATCTAACCAGATGACATCATGACATTAACTGTAGATGTTTCATAAAGGTGTTATTACTGATGCTAAGAGTTTATTGCTCCAAACAGTGACATTAACTTGTGGTATGACCTATGGATGGTATAACGTAAGTGAGAACATTTACATTTATGGTATTTGGCAGACGCCCTTATCCAGAGCTACTTACTTACTTACTTACTTACTTACTTTCTACAACTGAGCAGTTGGGGGTGAAAGGCCTAGCTCAAGGGTCCAGCAGTGGCCCTTCTTTTTACTTACGACCTTCTGATCAGAAGTCCAACGTCTTAACCACTGAGCTACCACAGCACTGTAGCCACTTCCCCTAGAACTAACTTCAGGACAAAAAGTGTGACATTTCATCCATCCATTTTCTGTACCGCTTATCCTACACAGGGTCAGGGAGTAGCCTGGAGCCTATCCCTGGGGACTAGGGGCTTGAGGTGGGGGACACCCTGGATGGGGTGCCAACCCATTGCAGAGCACAATCGCACACACGCTTACACACCCATTCACACACTACAGACAATTTGGAAATGCCAGCCAGCCTAGAAGCCAGCCTAGAAATGCCAGCTGAAATGCCATGTCTTTCGTCTGGGGGAGGAAACCGGAGTACCCGGATGAAAACTCCTAAAGTACAGGGAGAAGATGCGAACTCTGCGCACACAGCGTGGAGGCAGGATTCGATCCCCCAACCCTGGAGGTGCGAGGCAAACACGCTAACCACTAAGCCATCGTGTGTTTTATTCCTTACATATTAGACTAGATCTGGGAAAGGGAAGTAGCACCCAGTTTGTCATGACAAGGACAATAGCTGAGGCATCCTATTGACTGGTGTAGAAATGTGATTATTATTATTATTATTATTAGTAGTAGTAGTAGTAGTATTACAGCAGGGTTGACGTAGGGGTATTTGTGACTGGTGCAAAGAATGCATTTGCAAAAATATCTCAATACTGCGTTGAAGTGACGTCCCTTCTAGGATGTATTCCCACCTCACATGTGGTCTTCCTGGGACAGGCTCTTGATCCAGTCCGTGATAAAGCGGTTAGTAAAGATGAATGAATGAATCATATCACAAGACTTGAAAACATTCATTGCATGTATTGCAGTATTTATTTTTGATGAGGTTTGCTTGGTGTCAACAAAAATGATATAAAGTAATATGGAGATTTGAACATGATGTAGCTTGATTGGGATTAATATGGAGTTGGTCAGTGTAACGCAGGTATTGAGGATATCTGCAATATTCTGAGAAAGCGTATTGTGAGGCAGTTTGTCGTGATACGTATATTATAGTCATGGTGTCCAGCCCTATATTATTGTCTTTTATTGTATTAGTAACATTCATCACTGTTTGTCCAGTATCTGAGAGATTCTTTTGTCTGGTGAAAGAAAGTTCTTACAGTGTTGCACATGATTTAGGGTAATGGATTCCTTCTTGTGAAATTCCTGTATGATGTGTATTGTGTTGTTCGTTGATGACATGCCCTTTAAAACAAACATGCTAACAAGACAAAGGCAGCGTTAAAAGACTCAAGTCTTACAGCAGAGATCACACTGTAAACACTAGACAAAGTCTCCTAAATTGGCGTATGATTTATACAACATTTTTTAAAAGTTGTGGCTATTAACTGTGTAAGCCTCTTGTACCTTGTTTGAAATTATTTTGTTGTTAGCCTTTGTACTACTAGGTGCTAAATCCCACTGATATTTTTAAGATATTGTGGATACTGTTAGAGTACTGTTGTTGATGCTATTAAATAATTGCACAGAGTGGGTGAGATGGCTTTAAATAATGGATAAGAGACATGGCTGTTTCCTCTCTCTAGTCCACTGGGAGATAACAGTGGTGACTAGTACAACTTCTGAAATGTCCTACAAACAGGAGCTTTGTATTTCTTGTTTGTTTGTTTTTTTTTTCATTCAAGATCAGACGTAGCTTTCTCTATGAAAGAACTAAAATGGCATACCTGTTATTAGGGCTGTATAGCGAATTTCTTGTCGTGCAACATTTTCTAAATATACATCTCTCAAAGTTAGTTTTGCTTTATTACAGGGCGAATACATCAGGCCATGGTAACATCATTAAATGAAGATAACGAAAGTGTTACTGTGGAGTGGATAGAAAATGGAGACACAAAAGGAAAAGAGGTAAGCCTAAAGGTCTTGTGTAAGCTTATAATACTCAGCAATGTATGGAAGAACAGTGCCAGTGTTCAGAGGAAGGATAAGGGCAACAAGCTACACTGCACAATAGTGGGCATTGTCCTTTGCAAGCGCTGACGCCCTTTTCATGTATACAATAAAAGTGAAACTCTGTGAAATGGAAAAAAAAAAATTTTAAATCTGAAAATCATTTATATAGTATTCTGAGGTCGAAGCTCTCATTAGAAACTTCAAGTAGTTAGGAGGGAAGCTGGAGTTCTCCTACAATCAGTCCTCCAGCTTAGAGCTTTTTTAGGTTTATGAAAGAAAAAGGCTACCTCTTGTGCTTTGAAGTCATAAAAATTCAGGTTAAAAAAGATTACTTCAATATAAAGTGCTTATTTGCTTCTTTAGGGATCAGTGAAGCCTTGGCCATCTTTCAAATGGTTGCCTTTTATCAATAAATTGATATTTTTTAATAATCAATAAAGAGTTCAACGGAAAAGACTTTGCTCTGTTGTCAGAAAAACGAGTTTGAATCCTGATGATGGCCTGAAGTTCAAGCGAGCATAATTTGCCCAGCTGTCAGGATGTGAAGGATAGCATTTGTCATAGCCCTGATGATTAGAGGAACACTAGTCAGTCATGGGCTTCTCTGTAAGCTTATGTATATGGAAGAGACCAATTACTGCTCTAACTAATGCCTTGAAGGAAGCAGTGTTATCCCGCCATCCTCCCCATTTGGTAGGTCATGGGTAGGAATGGACAAATGTCTGACTAAAAGAAATAAATACATACAACTATTAAAGAATTCATTGGTGAATTTTTTTTTATATTACTGTTACTGATAACATGAATGATCCTAGTATATTCTATCTTATGGAACAGACCCTATGTTTTCTCCTTAGAAAGCATTTACATTATATTATACATCCCATTATTTTTTATTTATTTGGCAGATACCTTCATCCAAAGTGATTTACAAACTGAGACAAGATACAGTGCAAGTATAGAGCTGAGGACTGAGGGTCTTTCTCAAGGACCCGGCAGTGGATCTGTGGCAGGCCTGGGGTTTGAAAACAAGCAGAGATCTCTATACATACAGAGTATTTTATTTTTTCAGACATGAAGAGATCAGTCAAGTGGGAATGTATATTGCTAAAAGCTTGGTGGGAGGGCAAAATCACATTGGCCCAAGATTAGGACCACAACAACTTACAATGAAAGGGGGAAACTCATACATACATGTAGACATAAGAAAATCACCAATTCTTCCTGCATATTGTGTTCCACAAGGCCAATATTAATCTCATTTGAAAGCAATCATGAATTTAGGTTTCCTGGTACTTTAATTTTGTACTTTAGGGTAAGACTGATTGAATGTGTTTTCTCTTTAAACAGATTGATCTCGAGTGTATATTTTTACTAAACCCAGATGTTGCTCCAGAGGAGGAGATTTCTCTGAGCCCTGTAACACCACCTCCTCCCACACCTACTTCCATGAAGGTCAACAAAATCCCCAAGGTTTGTACAACCATCCAAGCGCAGCATAAAACTTCGCTTTAATATTTATCATTATATCTCAGGTTGAACAAAAGTGCTTCTGGTTTTTCTTTCTAATAAACTCACAAACTAAAGACATTCACTTGCAGTTTTCCTGATCTGCGATTTATCTGGATGGGGAGAGAATAGTATGCTCCTTATATTTTAGTCTAAAAAGCTTTTTGCATTCCTAACTGAAACGCATTATAATTTCTTATTGCTGTGCAGAGTCGAAGGACTATTGCTCCTGGAAGGGCTGAGATCCCGTCCAGAGACAATAGAGGTATGATTGTCCCTATAGCTCTCAGGCTAAAAAAAAAAAAGTATAGTGTTTTAATTGTGAGGAGTAAAACCATTGCTCACAGCTGTGTGTCTTTATGCATGTGCGTGTTACGCTGTCAGTCGTATCAACTCGGGCGCGTCCTGGCCAGCAGCAGCCGGAGTCAGCCCTCCCTCCACCTGCTCAGCAACCAGCCCAACCTACACAGTCCCAAACACAGCAGAGCCAACAACAGCAGCAGAATGGTAATTGCACACCTTTGATTAAAATAGCACTCTTTTCTTGACACACAGTAATGGCCTCCTGTGGAGTGGGTCTTACTGCAGCTTCACAAGTGTTTTTGTAATGTAACTGACAGACGGCTCTGGCTACAGACTGCTCTAGGGGAGACCTTAGTTCAGCACCTTAAATTGGCTTCATGTGGTGTTTTTTCCTTATTTATTTCTCTTTTTGTAGCTCTGCTGAGAAATAATTTCTGCAACAAAATTTTAGAGAAGAAGAAAGAGTATTGTTTTTGTTCTTTTTCTTTTCCTCCTAGTTGATGGTGATTTGTACACTGAATTATTTGAATTAATGGAGCATTTCAGAATGTGGCTATTCACCTAAATTGGTATTTAGTCTGTTCCTTCATACACAATCTTTAGCAGTTGTAAATTAAATACAGGCAATATAGGCATAGGGACAGAGAGAGAAGAGGAAAAGATCCTTTTACAAAGGAAGCGAATGACGCTATTGTTTAGTCAGGATTGTCTGACTGTATTGTCATGATGTTTGGCAGCGAGGAGGAAGTCCAACTGTGTGAAGGAGGTAGAGAAACTGCAGGAGAAGAGAGAGAGGCGGCGACTACAGCAGCAAGAGCTAAGGGAGAAGAGAGCGCAGGTCAGTACATGCCTATGACTTTCAAAATCCCATAATCTCAATATTGCTTTGATTATCATTTCTTGTCTTGATGTAGCAGTGTGAATGCTACACGCTCACATAAAAGCCCTAATTTAATAAATTTGATAAATTTGTGTATTGTCTGCCCTGTGTTTGGTCACTATGATGTATTATTTATGTTAAAGACTAGTTTTGCAGTTTCCTGCATAGTGGTCATTATTAAGTTCTGGATTGGGGGGAGCTGGTCTCATGTTAAATGCAAAAGACAACGTCTATACCTATAGTTTTGTTTTGAAGGAGGTAGACACGACAGTCCCCAACTATGAAATAATGCAGATGATCAGAGATTTTAGGGCAAGCTTGGATTACAGACCACTAACCACAGCTGATTTGGTGAGTACGAACTGAAGTGCATTATTTATTATCTTGCCAAGGATGTTTGCCTGATCATTTGTGAAAGTTTTGTGTGCTGATTTTAAACAAGGTTTTAAAAAAAAAACTGTGGTACTGTCGCTGTAATAGTAAAGAGAATCTTAATGTTGGCAGATTGAAGAGCATCGAATATGTGTTTGTGTGAGGAAGCGCCCTCTTAACAAAAAAGGTAAAACAGACTTTTGTATATTTTCATGATAACTTATTAAAATGCTGTATCGCTGTTCTGAATGCGTGTAATCTCCATTTTCTTATAGCTACCAGTTTAGGCTCAAAGTATTTTAACCCATCCTAAAGACTACTAATAAATCGAAATTGACAGTTGATACTGAATAAGCCTTTTGAGCCCCTTTAATAGGAATAGAAATCTCAAATAGCATAAGATAAACATAAAGACTGAATGCAGCAATTGTTTTCAAATCAGTGAGTGTGTGTGATGAGCTGTGGTGTTAAAGAATGTGTCATTCCTGTATTGTAGAACTCACTGCAAAGGAGCTAGATGTGATCACCATCCCCAGTAAAGATGTAGTCATGGTCCATGAGCCTAAGCAGAAAGTGGACCTCACCCGATACCTAGAGAATCAAACGTTTCGCTTTGATTATGCCTTTGACGACAGTACAACAAATGAAATGGTTTACAGGTTTGTCTTTTCTTTTCTGTGTATCCACAACTTAATTGTAATCGACTAATTATAAGAGTTTGTTGTTGTCTTGGGTGGAAATGTAAATTAAGAAGTTCTTCTGTGCAGGTTTACAGCAAGACCTTTAGTGGAAACGATCTTTGACAGAGGAATGGCTACATGCTTTGCGTACGGCCAAACTGGAAGTGGAAAAACGCATGTGAGAGACATATGTATTATATGATTGTACAATGCTTGATAGTAATATTCAGGTATTTAAATATTGGTTCTATTTCCTAGTCCTAATTTTAGTGCACATTGCTAGACCTAATTGTAGTACATGTTGCTTATTACACAGAACCACACTTATCCTTGAGCATTCATGTTGATGTCTTTGGTTTTTCAGACCATGGGTGGAGATTTTTCAGGAAAGAACCAGGATTGTTCAAAAGGAATCTATGCGTTAGCTGGTAAATGTTTAAGAATTTGCAAGGTTTTTTTTAAAGCCACAATTAATCTTTTCAAATATAGTCATGTGAAAAAAATAACTACTCCCCATGGAAATGGTTGGCTTTTTTGACATATTTGGACAAGCAAACTTTTGATCCTCTTTGAAATAGTGCCTATTAATAAAGGTGATACACTGTATCAAATGACACATAAAATTGACATTTTGTAGTAATTTTCACAATTTACATTAACAAAAGAACAGATCAGTCACATGAAAAAGTAAGTACACCCCTGCATTTATCACACCTTCAAATCCATAAAATTCGTGTCAGGTGTTCAAGATTGGCTGCCAGTGATTAGAACCTGCTTAGGGAGTGCAGGAGGAACCTGTCTTATTTATACCCCTCTCATATCTAGTGTCTGCTGTTCCCTTTGTTATTGAGGTGTGTGGTGTCATGCCAAGATCTAAATCTGGCGTGAATCTGTAAGGCCTTCAGAAAAAAGGTTGTGGATGCCTATGAGTCTGGCAAGGGATTTAAAAAGATCTCCAAATTATTTGAAATGCATCATTCCACTTTAAGGAAAATCATTTCAAACAACTGCCAATTTGTCCAGGACTGGCTGTCCCAGAAAATTCAGCCCAAGAGCAGACTGTCTGGTTCAAAACGAAGTCTTCAAGAACCCCAAAATTTCATCACAGGATCTGCAACTGTTGGTGTCATAGTGCATGCTTCTACAATCAGAAAGAGATTGCACAAATTTGACCTGCATGGGAGGCATGCCAGAAAAAAGCCTTGACTACAGGGACACATGCCAGAAAAAAACTGCAAGACTACAGTTTGCCAATGAGCATATAGGCAAAGACCAGGCCTTTTGGAATAATGTGCTCTGGACAGACTAATCAAAGTTAAGAGTTTTTTGGCCACACTAACAGCAGACATGTTTGGCACTGACCAAAGACAGCTTTTCAGGAGAAGCATCTCGAAACAACTGTGAAGCATGCTGGTGGAAATGTTATGGTTTGGGATTGCTTCACTGCCTCAGGGACTGGACAGCTTGCATTCATAGTTGAATCAATGAATTCTGCATCATATCAAAGAGTGCTTGAAGATAATGTGAGGCCATCTGTCTGAAAGATCAAGTTGAACCAAAAGTGATACTGATCCTAAGCACACTAGCAAATCCACCAAGGAACGGCTCAAAAAGAAGAAATGGAGGGTTATGGAATGGCCTAGTTAAAGCCCAGATTTGAATCCCATTGAAATGTTGTTGGGTGGATTTTAAACCGGCAGTACATGAAAGAAAATCCTCAAACATCACAACTTAAAGAATAGAATATTGCATAGAAGAGTGGTCAAAAATTGCAGCAAGCCTGGTGGACAATTACAGTTATTTCTGCCAAAGGGGGCAATACTAGCTTCTGAGGCCAAGGGTGTACTTACTTTTCCCACAGATGACTATCACATCTATTGCTATTTCTGTTAAATAAATGATTGAAAAAGCTATTTTTTGGTTTTGTTCAAGTATATCAACTTATTAACAGGCATGCTTTCAAAGCTGATCAAATGTTTGCTTGTCCAAATATGTCCAAAAAGCTAACAATTTCCATGGGGTGTACTTATTTTTTTCACATGGCACTAAGCTGTAAGTCTCATATGTTTGTTCTGTTTACTCCGTGCAGCTCGTGACGTTTTTCTTATGCAGAAGAAACCCAACTACAAGAAGTTGGATCTTCAAGTCTACGCAACCTTCTTTGAAATTTACAGTGGAAAGGCAAGTGACTCGAACACTTCTGGTCATCCCCCAGAAAACAGTGCTTTGGATGTTGTAAAGCATTTATTTAGTGGTTATAAAGGGTTAGTGGATGTGGGAGATTTTTTTTTATTTGAAGTACATATATTTTGTGCCTTATCTGGCCCAAGTCACTTACTTTTTGTGGATTTTGGTGCTGTGCCCAGGTGTTTGACTTGCTGAACCGTAAAGCAAAGCTACGTGTACTAGAGGATGGGAAACAGCAGGTGCAGGTGGTTGGGCTGCAGGAAAGAGAGGTCAGATGCACTGAAGATGTCCTCAAGCTCATTGAGGTTGGAAACAGCTGCAGGTAACTCTATATATAGCAGCTTAATGCTCGCTGATGTAATAAATATGCTGTGTGATTATGTTATATATGTGATCATTTCTTTTCTTATTCACTTATTTCTTAATTCTTATTAACCTAGTAGTAATTCTTTTCACCTCTTGATCCCCAGAACATCAGGACAGACTTCTGCCAATGCTCACTCGTCCCGCAGTCATGCGGTCTTCCAGATTATTCTGCGCAGGAAGGGGAAGATGCACGGCAAGTTTTCGTTGATTGACCTGGCAGGGAACGAGCGTGGTGCTGATACATCCAGCGCTGACCGGCAGACACGGCTGGAGGGAGCAGAGATCAACAAGAGCCTACTTGCACTGAAGGTCAGCGAGTTACCAGAGAAAAGTGTAGTTACAGTTACATCCAGATTCAGAACCTCTTTTCATAAAAGTCAGAATATTATGATTAATACATTGTGTGTTCCTGATTTATTAAATGGTGAATTTGAGCATTGAAATACATCCTAAAGCTCCTTGAGCTGGTGTCTAAAATGTCTGGTGTCCTGTCTCCATCAAGGAGTGTATTAGAGCCCTGGGGCGGAACAAACCGCACACGCCGTTCAGAGCCAGCAAACTTACGCAAGTGCTCAGAGACTCGTTCATCGGCGAGAACTCGAGGACGTGCATGGTGATTAGCCACTCCTTGTTTCACAATCACAAAAAGTCACAATCCTGTTTTTAATGCAAGTGAACCTTGGTTTATTTATGGACAGCTCTGATTATGATTTATTTTTCCTGATCAGATTGCCACCATTTCTCCTGGAATGGCTTCCTGTGAAAACACTCTGAACACACTACGATATGCCAACAGGTAAAAATGCAGTCTCTTTGGTTTTCTATATGTAAAGTATTTACTGGCTTTCATATTTTGCAATTTGTGATTATGTATGAAATACAACCAAGTGAACTGTTCTTTTTAATGCTAAAAATAATTACTTGTTTATTAGTGATATATTTTGTGTGCAGGGCAAACGGTTGTGTCCTGATTCTTCCTTTTACTCCTCTCTCTCTCTTTACGTGTCTTTCCTGCTTATTCCTTGCTGCTCCAGAGTAAAGGAGTTTGGGATTAGTCCCTCAGACATCCCGTTTTCTCAGGGTGGAAGTCGCTCTGGGCTCTCTCCCACTTGCGAGTATGAGCACAAGCTTATTTATCCAGCTTCCCATCTGCCTTAGCAGGAGATACACACTGTTAAATCTTTGTTTGCATCTAGTTGGCTGACTGTGACCCATGATGCATGAGAAGCAGCTTACACCTTCATGCTGAGTCACATGCATAGATAACATGCATGGCCTCCCATTAGAGCATATACAAATGCTGCTCCTTTTTCTCATTTTGAGTGGTGTGCTTGGTGAATATTTTTCATCAGCCTCCCACCTTTTTATTAATCTGCTTTCATTTCACTTTCTAACCCTGGTAATGCATACTGTGCTTTTGTTGTGTGCATTAATAAAGATTCAAATGTAATGACACCATAAGCAGTAAGGTGAGTGGTGGGAATCTCTAGGCACCTTGAGGCTTGATTAGATATAAAGTCAACGTGTTGTGCTACAATTACAAAATGACACTTTATGCATCTTGATGCATCTCAGATTTCTATAGCTTTTTTTTCCCTTGTATGACCACTTGCTGCTTTTCACATGTTATAATTTGTCACTAGGCTTAGTGTATTTAGAGTTGTCAGA
This sequence comes from Cranoglanis bouderius, assembly GCA_023630585.1. Classification (NCBI taxonomy): domain Eukaryota; kingdom Metazoa; phylum Chordata; class Actinopteri; order Siluriformes; family Cranoglanididae; genus Cranoglanis; species Cranoglanis bouderius. The sequence goes on along the minus strand of CM042556.1, from coordinate 13,050,437 downwards.
ACACATTTTACCATTTGAGTACTATTTGAATTTATATTTAACCATTCAAGGGCAAAGGAAAAAGCATTTTAGTTTAGTGCCCTAACCGAGGTATCTGGCCATAACACATTATTATTGAAGATGTCTGTATTTCAGTAAAATGGAAAGACACTTATCAAATGAATCAAATCCAGACTACATTCATGCCTAAGAAATGTCTATGCAGCCCCTTTTTTCTGTTCCCGGTGTTATTCACACTAGTACGTCCCCTGCAGACGAATTTGAGCATGCTCTCTCCTGTTCTCACAGAGTGAAGGAGCTGACCGTGGACCCGAACACCATGGCTGAAGGAGTCCGACCCAACATCAACGCCATCACCCAGCTGGACATCATGGAGGAGGAGTGGGAGCTGGGTAGCTCCCCTCAGAGAGATGACCTCAAGCTGCTGTGTGAACAGAATGTACGAAACAGACTAAAGCTTTCTTAGTCAGAAAGCACTGAAACATCACATGCTTATCTTCAGCAATTTTAGATGTAAAGTTTTGGATTAGCCTGACCCAAAGATAAAGTTTTGTTTTCATGTGTCTGGAAACAATGGATGCTATCAGTAACTTTAATGCAGAAAGAGTTCTGTTATTTTTATTTATATTTTTTTACTGTTCTGATGATGTTTTTTTCAGGAAGAGGAAGTGTCTCCTCAGCTTTTCACCTTCCATGAGGTGGTGTCCCAACTGGTGGAGATGGAGGAGCAGGTACTGGAGGACCATCGAGCAGTGTTTCAGGTGACACAGTTGCACTGTACACTTATTCTGCAGGCTTAATTTGGGTTTCATATTAATATTCCTCTGTAGTGTGAAATTTGTGTTCAGTCTTAAAATTTGTGAAAAGTATTTACCTAGTGTCTAATCATGATTTGTCAATGGCTTACATACAGTGCTGTGAAAAAGTATTTGCCAGATTTGTTCTGTATTTGTGTATATCTCATGCTAAATAGTTTTAGAACTTCAAAAAATACAACATAAAACAAAGGCAACCTGAGTAAACACACCAAGTTTTATTTATTTATTTATTTTTATTGAAGCAAAAAAAGTTGTCCATCACCCATGTGAAAAACTAATTGCCCCCTTAAACTTAAAATCTGGTTGTGCCACCTTTAGCAGCAGTAACTGCAAGCAAACGCTTCCGATAACTGGAGATCAGTCTTATACTTACTTCTAGGACTAGGACTTACTCCTATGCTTTGGATCATTGTCTTGCTGCATAATCCAGTTGCGCTCGAGTTTCAACTTACGGACTGAGGACCGGACATTCTCCTTTAAGATTTTCTGGTGGAGAGCAGAATTGATGTTTCCCTCAATTATTGCAAGTTTCCCAGGCCCTGAAGCAGCAAAGCATCCCCACACCATCACACTGCCACCACCATGCCTGACCGTAGATGATGTTCTTTTTGTGGAATTCTGTGGTTGGTTTACTCCAGATGTAACGGGACCCCTGTCTTCCAAACAGTTCCACTTTCAACTCATCAATCCACAGAAGATTCTCCCAAAAGGTTTGAGGATCATCAAGGTGTTTTTTGGCAAAATTCAGACGAGCCTTAATGTTCTTCTGGGTTAGCAGTGGTTCGCCACTCTTCCATGGATGCCATTTTTGCCCAGTGTTTTTCTGATAGTGGAGTCATGAACAGTGACCTTTATTGATGCACAAGAGGCCTGTAGTTCCTTTGATGTTGTCCTTGGCTCTTTTGTGACTTGCTGGATGAGTAGTTGCTGTGCTCTTGGAGGAACATTGGAACTTTGTCGGCCACTTCTTGGAAGGTTCACTACTGTGCTGAGTTGTTCCATTTGGAGATAATGGCTCTCACTGTGGTTCTTTTGAGTCCCAGAGTCTTTGAAATACATCAGTCTGGGAAGGGTTACAAAACTATTTCAATCACCTTCTTTCTCATCATTTCTGGAATTTCTTTGAATTTTGGCATAGTGTGTTACTGGGTAAGACCTTTTAACCAACTTCATGCTGTTGAAAAAGTTCTATTTAGGTGTTGATTTGGTTGAACAGGTTTTTCAGTAATCAGGCCTGGTTGCGTCTAGGCTAGCTGAACCCCATTACGAATGCAGTTTCATAGATTTGGGGAATTAGTAACTACCGGGGCAAATACATTTTCACACAGGCCCAGCTGGTATTGGATAGCTTATTTTGCTTCAATAAATGACTATCATTTAAAAACTGTATATTGTGCTTACTCAGGTTGCCTTTGTTTTATCTTAGATATTGTTTTAATTTCTGAAGCAATTTAGTATGAGATATACACAAACCCAGAATAGATCAGGTGAATACTTTTTCACAGCACTGTACATGGACAATAAAAGTGTGTTTGTTTTACTGGTCATTTCAAGTAAGACTTTTTATTTTATTTTTTATAAATCATCCTGGATTAATGTTTCTGTTATTATTCATGTGTGTAATGGTGGATGTGTTTTTGGGTCCAGGAGTCAATTAGGTGGCTGGAGGATGAGAAGGTTCTGCTGGAGATGACTGAGGAGGTAGATTATGATGTAGACTCCTACTCTTCCCAGCTTGAGCACATACTGGACCAGAAGATCGATGTCCTGATTGAGCTCAGAGGTAACCCACATTCTAAAATCCTCAGATTGTATTTTTTGATTTTCACGACAATGGGCATTAATCACATCTAAGTTTCAAACTGAAGATGTTCACAAATACTCACTGGGCTAAAGCCTCAGGGAACCTAAATCTGTGATTAATTTCTATCTTTGTCTTGTGGGCACACATTATACCGTACAAAGTGTATAATTATATAACTATGTAAATGGTAACTTCCAAAATACCAGTAACCAGCCAATTGTTAGTGTATACATGTGCTTCTGTTAATATTGGGTGAAGCTTGCACAAGGCTGATGTTATTATTATTACCACATAGCTTTTATCATGACTAAACATTCATGTTTAAAATTGTGTCTAAAGTCTGAGTAACCTAATTAGTGAAAACTAACCTAAGACCACCCATAAACATCAGCTATCTGATTCTCAAACTCTTATTCTTATAGCTCTGCTTGAATGACATGATGGCTGGGAGTCGTGAAAAACCAGACGTCAATCAATCGTGCTTATTAGAATATTAGGATCACCACCAGACACTTTTATTTATTTATACCCCCCCCCCTTCAAATATTCCTTGGGGCTGACCCTTATTAAAAATAAAAAAATGTTTTAAAACCATCTACCTGTCATACTATGAAATTGTGTAATATTGTATATTCTTTTATTTGACAGATAAAGTGAGGTCGTTCCGCTCAGCCCTCCAGGAAGAGGAACAAGCCAGTAAGCAGATCAATCCCAAGAGGCCTCGGGCTTTGTAGACTGGGACTAAGGTCATAGACACAAGCATGATGGCTGGACACTTGGCAGCAGTTTCAGCAAATACCAAATAACCGTAATGTGTGTCCATGCTAGATGACCTGCTAGTGTCCAGCAGAGTTACTCAGAATTTGAATGTCTTTTTGGCTCACGTGAAATATTCAAAATTTTAGACCATTGCATTGATGTACTGCATTGCTTTAAGTGGACTGCTGATCTTCAAGCAATGTCAGGCAGAAGTGGCAACCATGCCCAACTACTAATGAAACATCGCACACAAAATTACACTGAATTACGTTTTGAAGATCAGCATGTGCCTTAAGACAACTGTACAAGCACAGCCATTCAGATAAGCAAGTGAAATTTGTATTCTGTTAGAAAAATTGGAGTGAAACTCTGCAGTAGACCTGGGAAATAGATTTCTTTTGTTCGTATTTTATTTTTATTTATTTACTTTTTTTAAGTTTAGGTAAATGGCTGTTAACTACACGGTCCATTTTTTAGGGTCTTTACCACCTTCTTTGATTGAAGCTGTTCTAAACTGAATGCATGTGCTTTTAGTAATCTGTTCCCCCATTCTCCATTACCAGCATGGCAGACCAGGCCCATCTGCACTTTATATAACCCTGTTTCTCTAGTGGTCTAATGTTGGACCTCGTTGTATTAATCTATCATTTCCTTTCGGAGGGTTAGTTATGTCTTTTAGTGTTTGTTTCAGTCACACTGTTCAACTTTAATTGTCTGAATGAATGATCTCAAGGAGGTTGCTGCTGCTCTGGGGTGTGAGTAGAGCTGTATTTGGTCAATAATAATGAATTTTGTCGTTTCTTGGTTTTACTAGGACTTTGTCCTCTTAGACATTTTTTACTCTGTGCTGTGGCTCTTTTTAATCAGCTGCAGAATGCTTCATTGTGCATCAACATTATCTTAGCTGGTGTCTGGAAAACATGTTGCTCAAAACACTTCACCTTTCATCTACTTTCAGGAAAAAAAATAAGATGCTATAAACAGACATGGATCAGACCCCCTGTCACTACAGCTGATCTTTTCACTGTTAGCACCAAGCTCTGGTGGCTAAATATAGACCGATTTGACAAGACCGTTATGATGTTTGCAGTGTAACAGCTGGTGCTTTTTTTTGGTCTGTGTAGAGCCTCAGGAAAGTGGGACAGTGCAGGGATAGACCGATCACCCAACCTCGATTGAGCCAGGCACTAGGGAGACGACTTTAGAACCAGGTAGTCAGAGAGACTATATATATATATATATATATATATATATATATAAATTATAGCTACACTATTAATAAACTCAGTTTTGTGTATGTTGTATTTTTAGATAAGCAAGAGTACTCTGACCCTATGCCCTATTGCTTCATTGAAAGCAAGACTGTTATATTTGGTATGGAAATTTTTAACAAAAATAAACATCTTATTCTTTGATGCATCTTCTGTAAGCAAAGAGGACAGTAACATTAGCCAGTATTTTAAATTGTACCTATGCTACACATCACGCATTGGTACCAGTACTTATTAGTACAGGTATTGAGAATTTGATGATACTGACACAACACTATGAAAGCCCTTAAACAATATTTTTGTACAACACCCGATTTTCCTGGGATATTCCTATAAAGCATTATATCAATCTGACAGACATGTACATGTAGGGTTTGTTTCCAGAAGGTGGCTTTACCACAGGAAGGAACCAACACCTTAGTCCAATTACAGCCTGCTAAAAGAAAATTCATACAAAGGTTCCATGTGCCACTTTTCCTCTTTTATGGAGGTAGCAGAAGAGAAGTGTAATAACCTCACTGTCTCCTTTAGATAAAAAAAAAAAAAAATCAGTTACGTTTGTGGTTAGCACTTCAGCTTTTCTTCCACTCCTCTGCCTCTTCTCTCTTAGCATTTAATGTTTTTATTTCAGTTCTTTTAAAATTAGAGGCGAGAGACTTCAGGCGAAATGTAATTTAGATTCAGGCCGCAACACTGCGATAACAAAATTCTCATTCTCCATGCATCTTGATGAATCTCGGTTCTATACATCGAAGCTTCTATGTTGAACAGGAAGAGCAGACCGTTTCGTGCAATGCAATTTAATTTGTTAGTTGTATTCCCAAAATAATTTCTAGGTATGACAGAGCTCACACATGGCATGCCTCCTGTCCAGATTTATACATTTTTTTTCGTAATTCATAAAATCCAAATTTCAAGTGGAGGGCATGGATTAGAGTTTGTTCATCTTCACATTTGTTAGCTAGTTTCCAACATACACATACCATGCTTGGTTCACAGTGAATGGCAACAGTTTTGTGGCTTTTCATTAAACATATAAGAATATACAATACCAAATCTGACTGTGCATGGATGCAGAATCATTTAAAAGAGAGAATCAAGATGCATCTAAATTGTTTTCACCCCTATTTAAAACTTAATTCACTGTTTTTTTTATTTACTGTTTATATATGAAGTTCTCAAACTGGCTTAAAACACAATTTTGGTGAAAAAGGTTTATTATTGTACATTTTAGGGTAATGTAGCACCTTGAGATTAACATCTAAATGAAGGTGCACTATAAATAAAATGCGTTATCAATATCAATATACAATCCATCCCGTGTTTGAGCTTCATGAAAAGTGGATCCCAGCTGAGTTGAATGCATGAAGTAGTCTGAGGGTGAGAAAGGAACAAGAAGTGATGTTAATCAATTTTAATTAAAGTTAATTACAACTGTAATTATTTTAGCTATATCAGAATAACTGCAGTGAAAAATGTATTTGTAAAGTATATTCACTTACACCATGAAGTCATCTATGTCCATTGATCGTGCCCGTTTTTCACTAAACTCAGCTTCCTGTAGAACGCTCTCAAGTTTCTGGGTAATGCTGAAGTCCTGTGGTACTTCCTATTAATATAGGATTAGAATTGCAACAATCAAATGTCTGACACCAAATGTGCCAAAATATATTAACAGCACTCCAGAGAACCTACAAGCAATTTTAGATAATCTACCATAAAGAATATTGTGATGAATAGTGGGAGTAACTGTTTACTTACTATGTTGTGCATGGAGCAATGAATTCTGTAGTTCTTCTCCAAAAGCTGCTCAACAGCAGTAGACCTTGGTGGGGGGAAAAAACCCAGTACAAGATAGAACTGAAAATGTTTGCTTTTAGGTACAACTGACAGATTGAGTCGTTAAACTGAAATAAATACTTACTTGAAGGCTGCGCTCAGAGTTTTGTTCTTTCTTACAAATGCAATTCTGACAAGACCATCCCATTCCTACAGGTAAAAAATAAATAACATTTTAATAAATAATACATATAACCATAATACATAAGTGCATATTCAGTGTTAAATAAACTGCACTGACACAATAAACAGTGTTGTGCAACTGAAATAGAAATGATTGCATGAGGTTGTACTGAATGTTCAGAGGTGAAAAAGTTTACATCTATCCCCCTTTTTTTTCTTTTTTTTTTTTAAATGTGGATGTGGTTTTGCTTATATTGGGAGTGGTTGCCTTTTCTGGCTACTTTCTACGGCTACAATTAAAGCAAAGGAACCTGTTAAATATTTCTGTTTACGTGGAAAAAATATTCTGTAGCTCGACAATGAGAAACTGGAACATTTGCTACATTATTCATTATAATAAAACACATCAGGCCTGCCTTTCCTATGTCTCTGCTCATTCCTGAGGTCATATATATTTATAAAGAATCCTGGCTGTAGGTATTCAGACATAAACTGTTGTATATCTTTGTTAGCACTCTACTGACAAAAATAGCACATTATATTTGTGGGGTCATGCCAGTATTCTTCATAATAAAACGCTAATCAAGTGTCACCTACTAGCAGTGAGCGAGTTTGAAAAAAACAAAAACATAAATATAAAGGTAAACAAACCTGAAAATTGATGGGCGGTGGTGGATTTTTTGGTTCTATCCTGACCACACTAGATTCCACTTTAGGAGGAGGTCTGAAATTGTTTTTCCCAACCTGAAATAAGAAAGCAGTGTCATGTGACCCTTCCATTCCCTGATTACATGATATAAGTAAAGATCAAAACACAGCAGGGAATGCTGTTTTACGATCCTGAAGTTATTTTCCAGCAACAGCACGCCATGTATTATTCCTCTTGTACCACGGAAATTTGCCAATGCTAACAATTTCTTATTTATTGAAGAGCAAAACATCGTGTTTTATCCATGTACAGTTACGTTTAATGTTGTGGAATGTCCGTGAAACAAGTTAAGACTTTTGTTACAGCAAAAGTCTTAACTGAACAGCTGAACAGTCTCTTTTTTCCCCCTTTCTCTTGATATTTATAAGACCAAAAAAAAATAAAAAATAAAAAAAAAACAAAAAAAAAAAAACACCAACCTACAAATTTCAAAGCCCTCCCTCCTTACAGCTTAACCTCTGACTGTTACAAAGTTCTGACACTGGAGACTCTCTTTCCAAAAATGGTAAATAAAACATCTCATAGAAAACTTGATATAAAAAATTACACACATTTTAAAATCTGTTTATGTGGCATGCCTGCCCTACAAGTCCCCGTGTACATTACTATAGAAATGATAAAGTATTAGAATGAGTGCATTAATATAACCCCGTTATTAGCCTTGAAGTGAGAACTACTGTCAGAGCTGCTGTTATAGAAAATTACCTTCTGACCAATCAGATTCAATAATTCAACAGAACTGTGGTATAAAAACAACTTTCACTGGTTAAATCTATAAGAACAAGGTCTTGAACCTGAATTAATTACCCCAGCACCCAAATTCTGGAAGTGTGAATAAAATATACATTTCAGTAGCAGGGGGACATCCAGTGATTACACCTTGAGTTGCTACAATATTATTACAGAATTTCTCTTGATTCTTGTGATATAAAGGCTTGTAATCACTGGCCAGTGTGAGCTGTGGAGATGCCTAACCTTCATGAGGTGGTCCACTCTGGCTAGTAGTTGTGTGTTGATGGACAATCTGCAGTAGAGCTTATCTCCAGGCTTTGCCACTAGCCGCATGGCAAACTCCCTCTGGAACATCAGCACTGCACATCTGTCCACACACACACACCACTCCAAATTAGCTTAACATTACTGGAACTACAGCAAAGAGCCATAAGGTTCTTAGCTAGGTGCTCATTGTTCTTTTCAGATTAGAAACATTTTGGGAACTGGACAGTTACAAATTTGACTATAAAATAACTTCATACCTGAAGAAAGGTCTGTGAAGTAGCAGCTTGAAAACAAAGGGTGATGATATCTGCAAAATAAGTAATACTGCATTTAGACTTAAAATGTAAAAGAAATGAATTCATATTATATTAACAAAAAATACAATTCTGGATCATTACCTGATAAGGTAAATTTGCTACACAGACATCAAAGAACGGCAGTTCGGTCTTCAAAACGTCACCAACCAAAATCTGAAGCTTCGTCTGCATCGGTCTGGAAAAGTTTACGCATGGTTTAAGACTGGATCAATTAACAAGAACAGCCAGTCAATAATACTTGATTAAGCTCAATCACTCACGTGCACTGCACTCGTTTCTGAAGTTCAGCTACGAGCCTGGTGTCCAGCTCACACGCTACTACCTTTAAATGACAGGAAGTACGTGGTGGGTTATGTTATTGTTCAGAATCAGGACATAAAAACAAGCACTATTAAAGCATAGCTACTTTTTTGGCCTTTTCCAGAAGCTTCACGGTCATGTTTCCAGTTCCAGGTCCAACCTCCAGCACCACATCTGTCGGTCTCAAGGCTGCCTGATGATACACAATCAATAAACAGCAATCATTAGATCACTGGATTCAACCATAGAAACTCACTCTATTATGCAACTAAGGAAAAATCATTATGGGGTGAGCTGTTAGAGTAGAATAATGCCAGGGTAGTGTCAGAGGGCTGTTACCACCAAGTTGATTATTTTCCAATAACAGCACATCCTGGTGTGTTTATTCCTCTTATAGCACTGTTAGTAATAATATCACGTTAGTAATAACTGGTACTATACTCCGAGATGCCAATATAGAAGGTGCACATATCTAATAGTGTGTTGTTCATCCTTTGGCCTTCAGAACAGGATGAATTAACCTGGACATTTATTTTACAAATCAGCTTAATGAAAACTAACCACTATGTTCCTGAAACCATTAAGTGTGAATAAACATTATCCATGAAGGGATTAACTTCGTATACAACGTTTATACAGTCCCCTCCAAGACTACTGGAACATCAAGGCCAATTCATTTGTTTGTCAAAAAAATGGATATGATACGAGAGTTTAGGATTTCAGATTTTATTTCCCGGTATTTACATCTAGATGTGTTAAACAGCATTAAACATAGAACCTTTTGTATCAGACCACATAATTTTTAGGCAAGCAAAAGTATAGGAACAGATGAGTCTTGAGGTAAATTAAAGTAAATAACACTTAATATTTGGTTGCATATCCCTTACTTGCAATAACTGCATCAAGCCTGCGACTCGGTGACATCACCAAATTGTTGGTTTCTTCTTTTGTGATGCTTTTCCAGGCTTTTACCACAGCCTCTTTCAGATGTTGTTTGTTTCGGGGTTTCCGAACCCTCCAAATGGTGGACCGTGATACCTTCACCCCTGCCCTGTGGAGGTTGCTGGTGGTGTCACTGACTATTGTTTTTGGGTTTTTCTTCACAGCTCTCACAATGTTTCTGTCATCAGCTGCTGTTGTTCTTTTACTTGGCTAACCCATTCTGTGTTCGTTGTTCAGTACACCAGGGGTTTCTTTCTTTTCAGGACATTCCAAATTGTTATACTGGCTATGCCCATTGTTTGTGCCATTACCTCTGATTGATTTTCCCTCTTTTCTCAGCTTCACAATGGCTTGCTTTTCTCCCATTGACAGCTTTCCGATCTTCATGTTGGCTTATCCTTTTTTAACGACAAATGCAGTCTTCACAAGTGAAACTGAAGACTAAAACCAAGAGTAGATGTTCAGAGGTATTTACTGTTTATACTATCAATCTAACAGGACACACCTGGGTAACAAGAAATATTGTTGTCACGTGTTCCAATATTTCTGCTCACCTACAGACTGGGTGGTCTGATACAAAATGTGCTATGTTCCATGTGATTTGACACATCTACATATAAATACCAGGAAATACATTTCTCATATTCATCTTTTGATCTCAAACCCAAACGTCTTCAGTTTACAGCAAAAAAAAAACAATTGAATTGACCTTGTCATCCCAATAGTTTTGGAGTGGATTGTATATAATTATTCCCTACGTTGTTTTGTCACTACACTTTTAGAAAATAAACAACCCTTCAAGGATTCTTTGGATAATTAATTCTACAGTGGGTCATAACGCTGCAGTTTGGTCATTTCCCTCCCCAGACACCTTCAACTGACAGAGTTTAGTAAAAGTCTTAAAGCAAACTGTGGCACAGACTTGGACATGCATGTGTTATGGGGGTTTCTTGGTGAAAGATGTGATGAGGGACGCAAACCTTCTCAATAATGCCGTTAACCACCAAGGGATTTTTCAGAATATGCTGTCCAATACCAGTGTTAAACATGATCCCTGAAACACAAACATGATTTACTACATTTATGCTCTAAACATCACTAGAGTCTTTCTTGACAAGTCACAGATTTGATGTCACAACTCTGATCATGATCAGCTGAGATACAAACAGCTGACTGACTGACATACACAGCTCTCTTGGCTAGTACACCAGCAATAAAACGACTCCCAGAAACAAATCGCACTCACTGACCTTGACTTTTCACCTCTTGGTGTTGTCGAGATTTCTTTTCCGCTTTAACTTTAGGCATTTTGATAACGCAGTCGATTAAATCCAGAGAGATCTTGTAGAGATATACGCAACGTTTTTATCCTAGATATCAGTTCACAGCACGTGTGTAACATGGGAACTACGTCAGAAAGGAAGTTTAGGGTTTCTTCTGCTGTAAAAACAGAAGTGGTTGCTTTTATTGATTTACTGCCGCCTCGTGGCGAAGGCGAGACACATGGGCCGGAAGTGACGTCTGGCTGTTGTCGTGCGGGTGATTTTTCGCGGCAATCCTGATTTGTCATTTAATACACCTCAACACCGCCGGAGCAAAAGTGATGACACAATACGGCAAATTGTAACACGACAAGCAGGTAAATTAGTTTCGGAAATGATTACGTTTTGAAAAATATAGACCTTCCTGAGGTTTAACTGAGCACCAGGTTTAATCTTGTTCCGGCCAGCGCGCGCTGTTTGTGTTACTGTAGCTAGCTAGTTCTTAGTGTTAACGTTAGACGTTACCAGGCGTGTGGTATTTACACACACTCGTTTCTTATCTTAGTTAGTGTGCGATAACAAGTTTTCCTACTTTTCCAGATTAAAAATTTACCCGCAGAGTAAATAATAAAAGCGCTGAACTAGTCCTCGAGCCGGTCAGGATGACAGCGGTGACCGCGGAAGACTTGAAACTGGAGCTGGAGACGTTTGATATCGCCTGTGAGGAGGACTCGGTGCTCGATAGGAGTGAGGAGACACAAACACACCTCACGATTAAGTTTATACTCATGTTTTACTCCGTCTCTCATTTCTCTCTTCTCATTTTCTTTCCGTGTGTGTGTGTGTGTGTGTGTGTGTCAGTGCTGGAGCAGTGTATGTGCCACAGAATGAAGGGGCAGGATATTGTGTATGAGTGGGTCGCGTTCAGCACCACTAAAGGCCAGTTAAAGCTCAGTCTCAACAACCTGGAGACCTTCGAGCATGAGGTGAGCACACCATGATGAGTGTTTTATACTCCCTATACATCTTACATACTGTGCCCATTGTCCTGTTTAGGAGTTAATGTACTGTCTTGTGTTGTTTGCACGTGCACTTTATGTAGAATGTGTAGCTCTTTAGTTCTGTGTCGTCTCATGTGGTGTTTTATGTAGCACCATGGTCCTGGAGGAACGTCGTTTCGTTTCACTGTGTACTGTACCAGCTGTATATGGTTGAAATGACAATAAAACCACTTGAACTTGATCTTAACTCCTTTGTATATTGTTAAGTCGCCTGATGACGCAGTGGGCTCAGGGCATATCCATTGGATCGTCCTGATCATCCAGCCATCCATTTTTCCATACCGCTTATCCTACACATGGAGCCTATCCCGGGGGACTCTGGGCACAAGGCAGGGGACACCCTGGACCCATCGCAGGGCACAGTCGCACATCCATTCACACACTACTGCAATGCCAATCAGCCTACAACACATTGTCATTGGACTGGGGGAGAAAACCGGAGTACCCGGAGGAAACTCCCGGAGCATGGGGAGAACAGGCAAACTCTGTGCACACGGGGCTCAGGTGCGAGGCTAATGACTAAGCCACCGTGGCTGTGATTACCTGCTACACTCGGGCCTACGGCCGAAGGACAGCCGTGCTTATATTCAGTGTAACAGCACTCTCGCTCTTCCGATAGTGTTGCATGAAGCAGGAAGATTTTCTTAAGAAACTTGTAATAGAATAGAGGTTAATCAGAAGAGAATAGTTTTATTAGAATTGAATAAAGATTTATTAGAGTAGAATAGATTAGAATACTGTCTTATAAGAGTCGAATTGGGTTTTTATCATAAGAGTTTTATCATAGGAGAATAGACTTTTACCAGCAAAGATTTTTTTTATTAAGATGAAATAGAATAATGTTTTGTCAGAAAAGAATAGATTTTTACTGGAATAGAAAGTAAAAGATTGATCACTGGTCATTGGGAACATGCGCTTGGGTGAGCGTAACTCAGACTTTACACACTGGGAAAAACGTCTGGAAATTCAGAGACCATTTTGGAAAAACTATGAAAGAATAGAACATATGGAAATGTTAAGTGTTGAAAAATAATTTTTCATTAAGGGGCAAGAACTGTGGCTTGTTTAAAATAAACCTTGTGCATTTATATTTCACCATAAAATGCTAAACTACGACACTGCCTGAGAGAACTTTTCATATATATATATATATATATATATATATATATATATATATATATATATATATATATATATATATATATATATATGTGTGTGTGTGTGTGTATAAAAATACTTGTATAACCTCAAAGCACTGAGGGTTTGTTTGAGTAAGGCTGACTACTGCACTGTATTTTACTTTATTTTTTTTTTTTGCAGTTCTTGAACAAAAGGCAGAAGACCAAAGGCTCATCAAAGAACAAGTTCAGCAACACTACCAGAGATGTTCACTCCATCCAGGACCTGTATCCTTCTTTTTTTTGAGAATGGTTCCCACTCTGACTTTGACAATAATAATGTAACACTTCACAATATATTGTATGCTAAGTCTTGTCTTTTTTTTTCTTTCTTTCTTTTTTTTTTTTTTTAAATGACCAAACTGAATTCCAATATCCCTGCTTATACTGTATGTTCTTTAGTGTTTCTCTTACCGTTAAAGTCATGAAGAAAAAAAATCCCACCAGTCAATGTTCAAGTGTAAATGAGTCGTATGAATAGTACGTAGTAATTAGGCAAGCGCTCCAACTTACAATAGTTAAATGTTCAGGAAAAGTCAGATAGTTAAAGTTAGTTAGATAGCAGGTGTGTGTGTGGATACACAGCAGAACTATGTGGTCTGTATGTGCATTGGTTGAGCAGCTTTTTTCATTTTGGTATACATTCTATGAGTCGATGGATTTCTTAACCCCATCTGACCAGAATCAAAGCAGAAGAGGAAGAAGAGAATTTGCTGGACTCCTACTCAACACCAGGGAAGGTGGGGCGTGTTTTGAAAAATGGCAGTGTGTTTTAAAATTGTCCATTTTCTGTTGCTGTAGTGTGTGTGTGTGTGTGTGTGTCAGGGCTCTCAGAAGCGCGCTCTCACCACTCCAGAACATCCTAAGTCCAAACGCAGTGCTGCTCGTCTGTCCAGTCCGGGTCTGCTGTTCTCTCCTACCAGCTTCTCGCCATGGTAAATAACACATGTTCACACACACCATTCGCACTGTTCTTCACTCCTGGCACTGATTATGCATTTTCTGCAGCTTCAGCTTCCTACAGAACTTTTGATACCTTACAATAATGGTTAGTTTTGCTAGTGCGAACGTGTCAGCACTGAAATTGTCAAACTGTCACGTTAAAAATTGATCTCATTAGTCAGAATGGCAGTTTTCCTTAAAAACATTAGCAGCAGTTTATCTGTGCTTTTCTTCCTGTATAGGCAGCGCTTACTTTGCTTTCTGATAACTGTGTGTGTGTGTGTGTGTGTGTGTGTGTGCGCAGTGCAACTCCTTCTCAGAAGTACAGCATGCGTAATGCACGTGGGGAGGTGGTGGCCACATTCGGCGCTGTGCAGGGTCCTCGCTGGACAGGAAAGGGCCAGACTGCAGTGCAGGTGGAGCTCCTCGAGTGCCGGGAAGACTCGCTCACCAACTCCTATAAATACATGTTTCAGAGGCTCAGAGATGTACGAGATGGTATGCCCACTACATTACACTTTCCTGCCCAAATGCCATAGTAATACTAATGTCATAATATCATTAGCATTAAGTAAATGAGTACTTTTTACTCATGCAGTTCAAGGTGCAGTTCAAAATGTTTCTGGCCAACAAGAATGTATAAGTTGTGAGTTAGAGAAAGAGACTGGGGGTGGGAGATACAGCCATTTTGTACATCACCATAATTCCCCCGTTTGAACAGTAACAGTATACATCAGACTAATATAAGAATTACCACCAAAAGATATACTGAATATTAACTGTGTGTTTTATTCCTTCTGTGTGGTGTCTTCAGTTCTGACTGAGAAGATTGACTTGCTGGGGGAGGAGCTAAGATCACACTTCAATATAGAGGAGTTTTCTCCAGTCTCGCTTCCTGCTCAGGTACATCAAGCCCCTGCTTCCTGATCTGACTGCTAACTTTGCCTTTTTATTTTTACAGAATCAGTGTTTAACTCAGCTTTGTGTCTCCTGCAGGACACCGTATCTGTGTTGGGTCAGGTGTGCTGTGACGGTAACGGGAAGCTGAACGCTCAGTCTGTGCTGTTAGAGGCGAGTCAGGAACACGGGGCCAGACAGGTGCCTGTGGATGTGTCCGAGCTTACAGACTACTCACTCTTTCCTGGACAGGTGAGCAGAAATGTTCATAAACATACACATGCATCATAGAGGTGGATTACTTTTACAGGACCGGGTTGCTTAGATTAGATACATCAAATCAAATTAATGTTAATTGTCACACATCAGTATTACAAACTAGAGGCATTTTTTTGCCCAGTGAGGATATCTCTTGATTGTGTACATTAACTAGACACTGATCTCTTGTTTTAGGTTGTCGTCATGGAAGGTATGAACACCTCCGGTTCAAGGTTTGTTGCTTCCAAACTCTATGAGGTACGTGTCCAGTACAGAATCAACAATATTAGTTTAGTTTTGTAATATGAATACCTTTTTATGTTTTATCTTGCTTGTTTTACTGTGTGTCCTCCAGGGTGTTCCTTTACCCTTTTACTCCAGTCCAGAGCTGAAGCAGGAAATGAATGAAGGTAAGAAATCAGGTATTTGAATTTTTCAGTTTTAATACATCGCAATCCACTGTATTATATAACTTGTGTGTGTTTGTGTGCGCAGTCTCAGAGTCTGTGATGGTGTTAGTGGCCTGTGGGCCGTACACCCCTTCTGACAGCTTGGCCTATGACCCTCTGATCGACCTGATTAACATCATTAATAAAGATCAGCCTGATGTCTGCATTCTGGTGAGAGCGACACGCTTACAAAGGAATCGTTCATCTGAAAATGCTGACTTTGCTAAAAATGAAAGCGTTTTTGGCCTGACATGACATATGACTTATGTTGTGTTATTTCATGTCTAACAGCTTGGACCGTTTGTTGATTCCAAACATGAGCAGATTGAGGTAGGTTCTTTTTTTTTTTTTTTTTTTTCACTTTTTGTGTGCAATATTTGAAACATCACAACAGCAGACTGTCTGATTTGCGCACTGTTTTACAGAAAGTTCAGGTTACGGAAACATTTGAAACCATCTTCTCCAAATGTATAGACAGTGTCGTGGATGGAACCAGAGGGTGTGTATTACAGAAACCGGTTCATGGTTCATTTCGCTGTATCTGATCGTTCTTTTCCTGCTCTCAACCTTGTTTTTTCCCCCCTTTCAGGACGGGCTGTAAGTTGGTGTTTGTTCCGTCTCAGCGAGATGTACATCACCATTACATTTATCCTCAACCTCCTTTCACCCTCCCAGACCTGAAGAAAGATGATGTTCAGGTGAGCCATTCAGTTTCTGTGAACCAGACCCTGCTGTATAGCAGTAATAAACTCCTTCACTAACCTCACTAATTTCTGATTTTGCCCCCTAGCGAGTGACCTTAGCCCCTGATCCCTGCACACTCCTGATTGGTGGTGTGACATTTGGCATGACCTCTACAGACATCCTGTTTTACATGGGAGCTGAGGAAATCAGCTGGTAAGATAGACATGGGATAATTATATAGACTATAAGTACAAGGATAGCCCTGATTCAAAAGTGTTATTACTTGCTTTTCACTCCTAGCAGATAAAATGGTACATTTCATCTTTGGAAGTTTTGGATTTTAACACATTTCTTTATTGTTGCAGTGCCGCAGGCTCGGACCGATTCTCACGGATCATGAAGCACATGTTGACCCAGAGGAGGTTGGTTGAAAATATTGATGACAAAGTTTTGTTCCTTATCTCATAGCTTGTTCTCAAAGGTTCCCTATCATTGCAGCTATTACCCGCTGTACCCTCCTGCTGAGGAGGTCAATATGGACTACGAAAGGTTTCAGCAGTATGGCCAGCTGCCCCTCACTCCTGATATTCTCATCGTTCCTTCAGAGCTGCGCTATTTCATCAAGGTAATGCAGCTCAACCTCTGACTCTAATGTTTATGACGGCAGCCTTTACTCACAAGTATATTTAATTACGGTTTTAAACTCTTCTCTGTCAGGATGTGATTGGCTGCGTGTGCATCAATCCTGCACGTCTGACCAAAGGGCAGGTGGGAGGAACTTACGGACGGTTACTGATCCAGCAAAACCCGGTGCAGGAGGAAGGAAAAAGAGTGAGCCCTTGCATAGCAGCACAGGTGGTGAAAATATAACTGGGAGAGTTTACTATACTATGTTTACTAAAAATTGATTTGCATTTGTATGTATAATTTCATTTTATGCCTGTATTCCATTTTTACAGTAAGGATGAAAAAAATAAAATGTATAGTAATGGAACGATGCACTTGTCCATGTCCAGTTTTTGAAATTGTAGTTAGAAGCAACTGTTTCTGAACAAGACGTGTCGTGAACAACGTGAGAAAATTGTGATACACCTTGCATGCAACCCTGAGAGTTTACATCTTCACTCAAGTGGGGCGGAGGCACAGTGGTGCAGTGGGTAGCGTTGTTGCCTCAGTGTTCCAGGGTTCCTGGATTGAGCCTGAGCTGGTTTCCTCCCACAAGCATGCTAGGTTAGTCTAAATTACTCTAAAGTGAAGCATTCCATTCAAGCCATAGTTCCACCTCATGAGATACTCCGGATTCGCCGTTACCCTGACCAGGACAAAACGGTTACTGAAGATGAATGAAATGTCTTAAAACACCAAGATGACACAACAGCACTAACTTATGTGCTAAAGCAAATACATGTATTTATTAAAGGGAAATTCCAGTGTAGCAGGTATGGTTTGTTTAGTAAGAAAACATGGTTACCTAAGCAGACTATTTTTTACTCATTTTACAAGACATCAGGACTTTATATATATATTTTTTAAATCTACAGTGTCTATAATACATAAAACATACTGCATATATTGTTTATAAAATGAGTCCTCCTCAGTTAGGGATGCTCTCCAGTCCCATTGCAATGTCTCTCAGGTTAGGATCATCGATCCAGTTGACCCTGCTCGCAAGGATGATTCCCTGAAAAACAAAACACAAACATTTTTAGGAAAATACCTGCTGGTTTGATACAGAACAAGTTATAGTGTTTAAACGATAGTGTTTCTTTAGTATCTTTAATGCCATGAATGCAATCTGTTAATGTGGCTGTAGAACAAAAGTAGAGTACCAAAACAAAACATACTCGAAGGACATTTTGGGAAATGGTGGCGATCTTTTTGTACTTCTTCAGGATTTCCTCGGCTCTTTCTATGGCCCGCTTCTGTGCCTTGCCCTGATTCTCCCCCATCTGTTTCAGCTCATTAATCTCCTGCATCCTGCTCTTAATGAGACCTTTCAGCTCTGGGGATATACAACACACACCAAGAATTCTCAATTCTGCTGTAAAATATGTAGAACAGGCTTTCCCTGCTCAGTGTTCCAGCATTAAATGATTGAAATAAGAACGTTGGCTGTGCAATTTTTTTTTTTAGTCTAGGATTGACATCTGAAGTATTTTGTGCAGAAGAATCTAATTGAAATGTACAGCAGAGGGGCTCGCAGAAATGTAGAAAGTAACAGTAGCAAGTACCAAGTCTCTCCTTTTGAATGTCTGTGATTTGGTCCTGAAGTTCTCGAGTTTCCTAAATCATGTGGCACATAAACAAATAAAATACAATCATTTCTTCAACAGCAATTTCGTTTTCATATTCTTATTAATGTAATGTATTATTTATTCAATATATGATTAATACTTTGTCATGGATTTTAGGCATTCTAAGCCTAATACTATTAAACTATTGGCATAAAATTAGCATAGAATTTTTCAATGTTACAGCACTATTACTAACATATATAAACAATAAAAAACAAATAAATAAAACAATACCTTTATAACCTTCATTGCCTTTTCACAGAGGTCTGCATTTTCATCAACAACTGCCTTCAATGACCTACAAGACAATATTGTAACATTATTTGTTATATAAAAAATGATAATGCTTTTATTATAATCAGAAACACCATTCATTTAACAAAACAAAACAAAACAGAAAAAAAACAACAAACATTTATTTCTGGTGATTCTGCCAACTTAGATTTCCCCTTGGGAATCAATAAAGTATCTATCTATCGAACTCTAAATATGGAACAGCTACAACATGTACTTTACATTTTAATGAGAAAGCTGATACATAAGACTGCATTTTAATTGTATCCATAAATTCACTTACGCCGCTCCAGCATCATCCTGTATCAGTTTCTCAATGATGACGTTCCAAACCTGCATCCTAAAACACACAGTTTACCACATTACACTTCCAACCTGAATTTAAGTTCACACTGACATCCAGAATCACTGTGAAACAATCGCAACAAACAGGAAACTTGGTCGCAGGCAGTGTTACCTGTGTAGGGCCAGTGTTTTGTTGAAATGTGACGTTCTTGCCTGTTCTATTTCTTTTTCATATTTGGACCTGTGGATGATGACATGAAGAGAATACATATCCTTTCAAAGCTGTATCATAGACAAAGATGCTCATTTTCACCAACCGGGCAAAGATTAAGACTTACAGATCTGCTTCAGCATCCAGTGTTTCAGAAGACTTAAGTTTGTCTGCTGATGAAACAAAGATGAGAATCAGATCTCAAAAACAAATGTTTAGAAACATTAACAGAAATGTATGTGCTTGGCAGCTTACCCATACTGACTTTAATATTCATGTCAAAGCACTGGTTGGCCATTATATCTTTCATCCTGATGGAACACACACACACACACACACACACACACACACACACACACACCTTAATTACATTTACATTTATGGCATTTGGCAGACGCTCTTATCCAGAGCGACTTACGTTTATCTCATTTATACAGCTGAGCAGTTGAGGATTAAGGGCCTTGCTCAAGGGCCCAACAGTGGCAGCTTGGTGGTGCTGGGGTTTGAGCTCATGATCATCCAACGCCTTAACCACTGAGCTACCACTGTCCAATTACAAATATAGCAGCGCTCTGTCCTCAACATAAAGCCATTATATAGTTCTAAATATCTACTTAAGTCCACAGTAATAACTGAACTCTGATTTCCAGCTCACCTTAGTAAATGTATGGGTGAAATGGATGATGGGAGATGATCGCTCACTGCACCAGGATCAGTATCTTCAGAATCCATCTGAAATAACAAAATAAAAAATTTGCTATTAACTTGAAATATTCTTAGATGGTTCATTTGTCCCTTTGAAACTTTTCCAAGACACGTCAATCATACATTTGGGTGCAAAAGTTTGCACATCCTTACTTTGAAATGACATTAATACAGGTTGGGTTGTACAGGGATAGTGGATTAGCCAGGTATCAGTTTTGGGGGAAGAGGGGTGTGGAATTGGGAATATGCTAGACTCGATTTTTGTAGTATTTATGCCATGTTGGTAACTGATAAACACCATCTGATAAATACCATGATAAACACCATCTCCATAAACATGGAATTCTGATTTGTAAATAAACCGCAATATAAGGTTAAAAGCGACGCAAACGTTTGCACTCAGCTCGACTAATTTACAAAAAAAGTAAATTAATTCTACCTCTAGGAGACAATTTTATACAACGATACACACAAACACTCGAATGAAACATTAAATAAATAAATGTCCAGCTTACTGTCGTTTTCAGCCAAATCCGGTTTGTTTTTATCACCTCGTTGTCTAGTTAGCTAGTCTTTGCTAACAACAAACAACCGAATCTGCCGCCGCCTGGCTGTCCTTCGTCACGTGACTAGAGTTAAACGAGGCCACGCCTTCTAAAACGCCACGCGCTTGTGTCACCGTACCGTAAACCACAGGCTGAATCTCAAATGGCCTTCTGCTTCCTATATAAGTGTACTAAATATACTATAAAGTAATAAGCCAGTATTCCCTTCCTAGTGCACTATATATCCAGTACGTGGCTATTTGGGGTTCAGCCACTAGTCACCCTCCTCCAGACCACTGTTGTCAGTGCTGGATGTTATTTTACAGGATGTTGTGGGAAATTAATTTGTCGTAGATAGAGAGATATGTTTTGGTAAGGATGGAGCTTTGTTAAGTCTGCTTAATAGGCGTTAATCGCGATTTATTTACATTATTTAGCACTGGCGCTAGCTGGCTAGCTCGTGCCATTTGTTAAAGTCAAGTGCACCATGACAGTGTTGGCTAGATAGTTCTGGGTAATATGCTTTCGCAGGGAGGGTTGTGCTTGACACCTAAACTTGGCTAATACCCTAAATAAATGTCCTACTACGACAATGTGCAATATAATGAAATTATTCTGAGCTGTAAATCCATTTATTTGTACAGTCAAGTTGATGCCAGTGATGTTTGGCTTTCTTAAGTATTTTTGCACGTTCTAATGTATAAAATACTTGTATTATATATTTAAAATTAGAAAGAATATTTAACGCACTCTAATGCAATATTTTTTGTTTTTGTGTGTGGTGTTTTTTGTTTATAAATACACTGGCCTGTATTGCAAATACAAACAATAAAGCATTTGTCCTCTAGCTAAATCTAGAAAATGTCAACAGCTGCACCATATAAACCGGAAGCAGTTCGTGGAGGTCGCTATGGGAAGTAAAGTTAGCAGTGGCAAGATGGCTGCCGCCAGTCGGGTCGTGCAGGTAAATGTTCTCGATTAACAGTTTAATTCATTGTCTCGTGGTGAAAATATTCCTCTCATTCTAGTTTGTAGTCTGTATTTTAGTCAGCGAGGCGTTTTGGCCTGTTCACGTGACCTTGAGACGGTTACCAAATGTCCTTGTTGGTACACTGAGCTGTATTCAAGTTCTCTTTTTCCATAAATAGGTTATATATTTAAAAAAAAGAAAAGAAAAGACAAAAAACCATGAGAAGACATTTGGATAATGTAGCTCTGGCGTCGTTGAACAGCATGGCTCTGCTATTTCTGTATTGTCGGAGCTATGTGTAAAACAAATCGAGGCTCAAAAGTAAACCTGTACCATTACAGCTTGTATCTAATGTCCCATCATCATCATTCCACTTTTCACAGGTTGTGCGACCTCATGCACCACTTATCAAATTTCCAAATCGGCAGGGCATGCCCAAGCCAAACGGTGAGCATGAAAACTACACTTCAGTGTGTTTCTTTCATACATTAAATGCATTACAACTAATACACTGTCACATTCAAAACACCCAACACATCTCATTAGGTCATTATTAAGATAAACGAGCTAAGGTTGCATCAAGGCACTCCTTTCAGTGTAAAAACAAAAACAAAAAAAACTATAGATTACAATATTAGACACATTACACGCATAACCATCATATATGTTTATCGTTCTTTCTTGAGTCTGATTGGTCAGAAGGTGTTGATTCATTTTAATTCATTCGTTCCTAAATGGCTGTGTTAAAAGAGGAATAAAACTCTTTGGGATGTGTTGTTCTTGAGAACAGTAATCAACTTTGGGATAGTAACGCCAGGCTGCATCAAACCACCCTGTCGCTGATCCTTAAACAACATGCCCCAAAGTGTTTTATTCCCTACTGTTGGAACTCTCTAAACTTTCCCTATTTTTATTGTGGTAACTTGGGTGCAAGTTGCCATTTAATTATTGTTTACAAGTTAATGTGCTTTAGATGAAACCGATTCAATTAAAGTGGCCATTACATTCGTCTCCTAATGTGCGTCTCCCAAAAGTCTCCATGCACAGGGGACTATGTTTGCCAGCGCCGTGTCTGTTGTGCCTTCGTCAGTGCATCTACTTCTTGGGTTGGTCTGTAACACTTCCAGTCTTTTTGAATTTGTTAAGTTTGGTAACAGTGTCGTGTGTGTGTGTGTGTGTGATGTGCTTGCCATATTTCCTGTTAAAGTCCATCACAACCTTGCGACAGCGTCCCGATCCAGCCATGAGAATGATTTTAATACGTTGTTCTTTTGTTGAAGGCGTTCTTAAAAGTTATCTGAAAAATATATAATATAAACTAAGTATGAAAAATTTTGGGAGACATTTTGCTAAAAAGTGTTAATTTCCCCTATGTATGGAGACTTTTGGGACACCCTGTTTAATAACTCTAACAGCTCTAACAGTAGTAGACGGTGACATTTTCTACTATAATATTTTTTTTTTTAAATTGCAGAATGATGCCTCACAGACCTCCCAGGGTCACCAGACCCCACTCTGAGAACCACAGTGATAGAAAGTGGAGAGCACTAGTTATGTGTAGCCTTTTATGTAGTTGGAATTTTACTTGGGTTTCAACAGGTGGAAAAAACATGGCATAGACTTTTCTTTTAAGAGAGTGAGTCAGATGAATATCTTGAAAGCGCAGCATTAAATGTGTAGTTGCAAAAATAAAAATGTACAACTGCTGCATTTTTCTCAGTATCCCCTTCTACTGCTACTTTAAACCTGATACACTTTGGTGACACCAATTTGCAATAAACAATGCAAAGTAAAAAAAAAATTAAAAAAAAACCTTAATAGAAACTTTTGATATATTTTTATTTACATATTATTTACAACTATTGCTTTTTTTTCAGTACAAGAAGCACTAAAGCTGCTCATAGTCAACACCCCACACACACCTGCACCTGCACCTGCAGCAGCGCCGTCAGCTACACCACCTCCAAGACCTGCAGGACCCATCAGTCGGCTCCCTGGCACACCAGACAACATCGCTATCGTTAAAGAGCTTCCACAGAGATACCGGCGACGGGCCCTTGCACTCGAGGAGATGGACTACATTCAGGTTAGTGCTGGGTCTGAGCCATTTTGCATGTGTCTATTTTTATTTGTTATTCAGAGTGTTACTTTGTGGTGCAGTTTGGATGTATATCTTTTTATATTAATATTTATTAATAGTTAATATATTCATATTTATATTTCATTTTAAAAAGTACAGTAGATTTTCATGGTACAGTCAGTACTGTTTATTTTTGTAATACAGTTCAGCAGTATTTTACTTTGAGTGTTACGTTTTCATCAAGTATCAGTTTTAAAAACTATCGGTTGATTAATCGGTTATCGGCAGGTACTGTATCGGTATCGGTCGAATCGGTCGACCTCTAATACTTAACTCCCAGTGCTTTCAGTGTACAATCCACAACAACAGGGTGTGATATTATGTTATAGGAAAATAATCAAGAACAGGGTAATGTGATGCAACTCCACCCCTCTCTTGGTTTATTAATACCTGAGCTTATTAATACCCGAAAACCAAATATTTGAATGAATAAAATCAAAAGCAATTTCATCATAATAATTCAAGACAAATTCTCTTTTCTTACTTGCTCTTTCTGAGTACTAGTCATGCCTGCACCATTACTATGACAGCCAATGTGGCAGTACAAGCAAATGAGACTAAAGACTGTAGTCACCCTAAATATCATTTCTTAAAAACGACTTTAAGAAATGAACGTGATTTACTTTGCTATCTGAGCCTGAGAGTCCTGAAGAATACAAGCTAGG
The DNA here is from genome assembly GCA_023630585.1 of Cranoglanis bouderius. Taxonomy (NCBI): domain Eukaryota; kingdom Metazoa; phylum Chordata; class Actinopteri; order Siluriformes; family Cranoglanididae; genus Cranoglanis; species Cranoglanis bouderius. Next base: position 13,025,716 of record CM042556.1, on the reverse strand, counting down.
ACAAAACAGGCCATGGGTTAATAGTGGCTCTTATAGACTTGTATATTGCTGTATTTTCGTCATCGCTAACAGTATTGTTGTTGTGTTTGCAGCGCGGCGGGCCTGAGTGACGGGTCATCATTAAATCATGTCAGCGCTGATGGCTGTGGAGAAGGTTTTTATCGTTTGCCCGTGTTCTCCTTATCAAGAGGATTTCACCATAAAGAATTAGTTATTTTTCAGATGTACATAGGGGTGATCTTGAAATATAATTGTTCAGTACGGGCCGGGTCATTTTTCTCATTATTTCAACTGCGGTGTTATGTTTGCAGCATGGATTTTTGACAGCGAGTTAGTACTTTCTACATGCGCTCTGTTAAGCCAACATAACAGTTTATTATTATTATTATTATTATTATTATTATTGGGTGATTTCACTAAGCCAGGCTGCTCAGTTCACGCTGCAGTCGTTCACTTTGTTCCCCAATTACACATCGTGTCAGTGTGTTCATTTGGCACAAGAAGGAATAACAATTATCCTGCACTGTGTGTAAATCTGGGTTATTAAATTTATATTAATTTAAATTAGTTTGCTTCGTGTTTTACTTCACAACCTAAAGGAAAAATCCACCCTGAATGACTTCCATATCAATATGTACAACTAATATACAATCTTTGATTGTGTGAAAGATTTATTTTATGATTATTTCATGGACATGTTGATCACTTTGGTTAAAGGTTTCCCCACATGACCCACAATGCAGTTCAACTACTACCTGATAGTGGCGTCAGTGGGAATTGTACTGCGTTCCACTAAAGATCGTAACTTGGAATTTCTGCCGTCTGACTGGGAAAAACCCCCCAACTCGACTTGGAATTCCTACTCGGAAAGTCTTTCCTCAACCCCAGGGTCGGCATATGACGTCGTCAACAAGGCTGCTTGCAACATCAACAGTAAATAAAATATCACTTCACTCATTTAAGTGAGTTTATAGTAGTATTTACTGTAGATCAGACACAATAGTTGGTTAAATCTGTAACTCTGACCATACAGTTGTTTGAAAGAGCAAAACGTACGCTCTTTTAAGCTCATTATTACTAATGTTAGCTGGCTAGCTTGTGCTACAGGTTACACATGCTACACTTTCATACGTTTTCATGCTTTCTAGAACGTGCCTGAGCTCAAAAATGGCACACTTCCTACTTCCGAGTTGAGACAAATGCAGGATTGGCCCTTGCTTCATCTCTATCTAAAGGGAGCAATGCAGCAGCGCTTTAGTCCTTTACTTTGTCTAGCTGTTTCACCCCTTCATCTGTATACTCTGCTTAAACAGATCAGCTTCCAAAGTGTCAGCTTTCATGCTTATACTGCCATCATCAACCCCATTGCGCTTGTCATCTTGTAAATCGCTAACTAGTTTAGCTGAGTCTCTGCTGTAACTCTGCGCAACTGCATCATCTAGCTGCATTGCATTCTGGAACTTTGTGTCCGTTTGCTGTTTCCATCAATTCTGTCAAGATTTCTCATTGATATGGCTGGCGTTGAATGTCGCTGGAAAATGGAGAGCGAGAAAATAAGCGTTTCTTTTTAGGAGCAAACGGCAAATTTTCTCAATAAAAATCTTCGTATTTACATCTAGATGTGTTAAACCATGTAGAACATGGCACCTCTGGTGGCAGACCACCCAATTTAGGAACAATAGGAACAGTAAATAACACTTTCTGTTTGCATATCCCTTGCTCGCAATAACTGCATCAAGCCGGTACTCCTTGACATCACCAAACCGTTGCATTTTTGTTTTGTGATCCTTTCCCAGGCTTTTACTACAGCTTCTTTCAGTTGTTGTTTGTCTTGTGGGGTTTTCTCCCTTCAGTCTCCTCTTCCAGAGGTGAAATGCATGCTCAACTGGGTTAAGGTCTGGTGATTGACTTGGCAAGTCTAAAACCTTCCACTTTTTCCCCCTGATGAAGTCCTTTGTTGTGTTGACAGTTAACTAGGGCTCAAACCAAGAGTAGACATTCAGCTATTAATTCTTTAAATGATCGATTTAACAGGGCACACATGGGCAGCGAGAAACACCTATCAGTCTTTAAAAAAATAGGTGGGTTTAAATAAAAGGTGCCATGGTGTAAGTTGTTTAACACGTATAGATGTAAATATGAAAGCTGAAATTCTGACTTATCGTCTCATTCATCTTTAGATCTCAAACCCAAATGTCTTCAATGTATAGTGAAAACAACAGAACTGGCCTTGCTGTTCCAGTACTTTTGGAGGGGACTGTATGTGGCAGGCTTTAACACATTAAATGGAACTTGAAGTTGGGTGGCAACAGCTCAAAAATGCCTACATTAATACTTTTTTTTTTTTTTTTTTGCCCTTAGGCTTCCATTATAAAGCAGTTTTTTGTGAACTGGTTTTTCTGTTCTGTCCTCAGTACAGACAGATGTGTAAAAATTCTCATCTGTGGTAATCACACACACATGCAGGGGGGGAAAAGAAAGGTGAGAAAGTTTTAACAGAAACAAACACCGGAAGACTTTAAAAACTCTCACAACTGTTTCCAGAGCTTTATTTCTGGATGTTTTACATCAAGTAATAAAAGTACAACAAAAAATACAAAATAACCTAAACAAACGCATAAACAAAAAAAAAAAAAGCAATATAATTGTATTTACATGTTATAAACATTATGTTGGAATAATTCGGTTATTAAATGTTATGATTGTCTATATTTCTGGATAAACATTTATAGTTATATGTCACGGTTATTCACGATTGTATTTTCCCTTTTTTATAAGTTTCTCTGATGAATGGATCAGAGCTTATTTTCTGTTCGAATTCAAACAAAATGAAAGTGATAAATACACAAACCCAAAACTACTGAGAATATTTACCAAGCAATTTGGGAAGGCTGGATATGTGGAACTCGATATGACTTGTACATTAAGCTTTCTGATATTCAAACATGAAAAACTGGGGTCATTGCCTCAGTGCACATCTGACAGGGATGTAATGTGGCAGTGCACGAGAGGAGACGTTTCTAGACACTGCTGTCTGGAAAGTGGATTAAAACACATTGATATGATCAATTGAGCCGCTTTCACATGCAGTGAATGGGAAAAGCAACATCTCACTCATCTTGGATCTTTGAAATGTTAATATATTTTAAAAAAGTGTTGTGTTTTTTTTACAGACTCCAGCAGAAAATCTGGAGTTGGTGCACTGAGAAAGCTTGCATTTGAGGCAGCAGGGAAGTTTTTCACAAAGCATCTCTCAATAAGACATAAAAAACCAAAGCCACATCTCTTCAATAGGAATGTCTTTGCCTGGAGTTATCTAGTACATCTTGTATTGTGAAAAATCCCAAACATCTGCAAGGCTATTTCTACTCCAGCATGACTCCTGGACGTACACACAGCAGCAGCAGTGCATTTTAACCCTCAGCTCTGTGATTCTGTACTCATCAGGTGCAGTTTTTCACATTGACCGATAGCAGCTTATTTGATGAGAAGAAATGAAATGCGTTTCCACACCCATATGAGCTGAGGTGAATCGTCTTGCACTTGTAGTGGGGCGTCCCAAAAGAAATCACTAGAGAATGTGCCATGCAAATCTCTATACATCTCCCACTTGAAACATTTTAGTGGTACTCTGCAAAATAGCCACAGCTGGCGTGTAACATGGACACGTTTATTACAGCAAAATTATTATTAAAAAAAAAAAAAACGTATAATGTCTTTAAGGAATAATAGAAGAAATACAACAATTAAACAATCTGTACATATCTACATGTTATTGCCATAATAAACAAGAACCTTATTTTTTATATATATATTTTGCATCAACCATTCTCTAAAATGTGTTCAGGGCTAAAAGTATTCAACAGTATTTTGTATTCTGGATGCACAGAACAAAAAGAGCGCTTGTTTCGAGATACGAGTCCCATCTGCTCAGTGCATACAGTATACAAAAATGGCAGAAAAGGGATCTTTTTACAGCTCTGCAAGCCTAACAAATGGGCTATATATAATCGGTATATATTCAGTACATCAGGTGCAATGTCTGATGCTGAATAGCTGAAATAATCGCAATAACTTTCAAAGCATCAACTATTAGATTTACAAAAACCACGAGTGACCCGTAATAGCAGATTGGTGTCTGTACTTACTGTAAGAATCCGTAAGCTGTTAAGCTCGTGATAGCTTTGGGTCTACCTGACGTAGCATATACACAACGGAAAATGTATAATATAATACTGTCACCAAACTTAGGGGGAAGTCCCACTTAATAAATTTTCATTTTAGGGCACAACAGCAGCTCGAAGTCAAAATGACACTTTTCCTCATTCTTCTCCTAATCCCAAAGGGGCCAAACCTCATAAAACAAGTCAGACTGAGTAAAACAGCAGGGGTGGATCTGCTCTCACGTCCTGGTTATAAGGTGTACCTAATTTTTCAGCTGCCTTTTTCCTGGAAGTCTTAGAACAGGAAATACTCATTCTTCCAAACCCTCAGCAAGAGGTTCATGTAAAACCCTGATGATATGTGGAGTTGCACATTGAAGGGTGAATTTTTAAAGCTTAAATACACTTAAAACCAGCCACACTAGAACGATCACAGCTACCAACAAACTGGACAAATACGCAATTCTCTTCGTACAAAACACTAACATCCAGTGGCAATCTCACGGTTCCTAAAAATGCAGGCATGACACATGGCATGCATTCACAGCGCAAAAACAAAACAAAAAACCCAAAGGAAACATAGAAGCCAAAATTTTCTGATAAGAAGTGCTCTTCATTGTAATAGATATGTGGTTTTGCTGCAAATCCCCAATTTTAAGAGAAAGGTTTCCTGATATACAAAATGCTACATTTGCCGAACCTCTGTGTCTCTCAGCTTGTGTAAACATCAAAAACAGTACCAATTTAGAATAACAATAAACTTACAAATGATAAAAGATACAAAACAAAAAGAAGTCAATGCAGTTTCCGGCAACAATTCTTTTTCACGGGAAAGTGAAACTGAAGGCTTCGGTTACAGGGATGGGTATACGATAAGAGAGCAACTATCACAGCTCTCTACCTCCAGCATTTATGTTTAACTGTAAATCGATGCTGATATAGCGTTATTATCTAAAGAATCAGAAAAATAAATGGCTATTTAAACTCTTGAGAAATCAAGATTTCGTAGCTCTGTACAATAAAGACATCACTGATGTCATATTACCGAAAAAAAGTATATTTATACATAATTAGAAAAGAAACTACGGTTCAGTCAGTGGGTGGGTCTGTACAGGTTAGGAGGTGTGTGTGTGTGTTGGGGTCAGTCAGACTGCAGTGCAGTGTGTTGGTGATGGCGTGAATGTGAGCTGAGGAAAGCGTTTGCGTCTCCGCTCGCTATGCTGCTGAAGTCTGTGAGCGACACGGCCATCTTGGCTCCCGTGATGCGGTGTGTGTCGTTGATGAACGAGTCGGCGAGGCCCATCCGGAGGCGTTTGGAGGGACGCTCACACTCCTTGCTGCTGCACATGCTGAGCTGGCTGAGCTCCGAGCGATACAGAGCCGAGTCGAGGACACCGAGGCAGCTGGTGTCGCCACTTGCTCCGTAGCCCAGAGTAGCTTCATCGTGAGTCAGCGCTCCACGGTGGAATGTCTCCAAAGGGGGGAAGTAAGACGAGTCCAAGCAGCTCACATCAGCCTGACTGCACACGGATGCCACGCTGTTACTCAGAGCTGGAAATGAAGAGGGAAAAAAAAAAAAGTTACTGGAACTTTTCTGAGGCGGTATTTGTGTAAATTAAAATAAGACTATAGCTGCTTTCACACAAAAAAAAAAGAAAGTTTTTGGCATCTGTGATAAAATGTACTGATGTGCTGCTGGTTTGTTCAGCGATTTCTTTCCCTACCATATACTTAAAGTTTAAAAAAAAAAGAAAAAAAAAAAAAAGAAAGAACCATTCAAATTTGTAAGACATGCTATGAAATATCCAGAAATAAGAATACCAGTTTATCCTTTAGCCATTTTTGCTTAAAATTGCAGAATGAGCTTATATAACCTTTTATATCAATATATATTTTAAATTACAAATATAATTTTACGACTAATATTTGGAAGTGTTTATTCTCAATATTATAAAGTATATAGCCAAGATCTCAGCAAGAGCCGGAAGCGATTTTTACTTATTAATTGACGTGTCAATTAATACTGTATTACTAAAAAGTGTAAAAGCAGGTAAACTGACTATGCAGAGCTTCTAAATCACGTACTGTATCATATCCGCATAATTGAGGGAGTAATTACTGATTTCGGTGCTCACAAGACAGACAGATGCTACAGATGGAATGTAAAGTAAAATCGTATATAAAAGGAACATTTAAAGATGCTTTAGGATTATGCTTTGTTTGAAGATTTGGCTCGTGCAACTTTGCGGAGGGAGGAATGTGTTTTTAGCACCACTGGAAACTCTATGCCGAAAGTAATTCAGTCGATCATCAGTCGATTTCATTTGCCCAGTGCAGTTTTAGTTGATCTCTATTCTAGTGCTTTTAGCTACAGGTACATTTCGTAGAGAAACTGGAGATGGTAATGGTATTTCTAAACCAACTACAAGTTGAATAATGACACGTCTCACCTTCATTCATATAACTCACAATGCAATACATTACATTTCCAAAACCAGCAGCGGAAAAGACAGCAAAAATGACGAATTTTCATGCCATCTCAGAGTTTCTAAATGTAACTGGGAAAATAGAACGCACACACGCATTCATAAAATATACATATTTTTTAATTGTATTTATTAATTTTTTTGTAGTTATTTATATAACAATATATTTGTATATAAAAGTATCTTTACTTCACTGTCATTGAAGTTCACCTCCTTAGACCTTTTGGCATGCTCCATGTCGTCTGAAACGAACAGCACCGTGTGTAGGCTACCCTTTAAAGGGAAGTCGTTTACCATATATGGTGATTTGAAAGCATTTCTTTATGCAAGTAAGTGTGGCCGTGCACAGGCACGTCAATATTGAATGTGTGGGATTCATCAATGGCCATTGTGTACAGCTGTGCACACGCATGTTTCATGAATACCAATTTCCTTGTGAGTACGGGCGGCTCTCGCGCACAAATTTAGTACTGCATCAAAGGATGCATAAAACAAGAACCCCGAGTTTTTTCCAGTTGAAAAAGCTACATCAATTTTAACATCATATTCACACAACAAATCAATACAATAAAAAAAACATTAAAAAAAAAAAAACAATATAACTTCAGGTTTTGTTTGCAGTGCTGCTGTGCCTTTGCCTCAATTTATTTACATAAAAGGTCACGGTGTCTGCAGTGTGGTGGACGATGCAAAACAAGTACTCGTCTAAAACCTTTGCATTTCTTCTGTAGGATACTTGCAGAACCATTTAGTTTCTTAAAATGTTGTGGAACCTCTGCTACAATAAGCTTCCTCCATTATGAATCTGATGTTCTATGAAGGAGCACTCCAGGGCATCTGAAGTCACACTGCTATAGGTTCACATCGCAAGAGTTCATGCAAATTGAACTTGAAGAATACGTCGCATGCAAACTTTAATCAGTACAATGAAGCAATGATTTTCACAGAAAAATATAATTTCTTAAGTAAAAGGGAAAGTCCTGTTTAAGTAATAATGCTTAAATCCAATTTGGTTAAAGATCATAAATCTGATGCTAATATCTTGTCCAAAATTCACCTTCTAACTTCGCATCAAAAGCTACAGAGGTAAACTGGGAGACCTTGCTTGCGGTTTCCTAAGAGCGTGACACTCACCTGTGAGGTCACTGGCAGTGATTGTGTTGAGAAGGCCGAGCTGCTGTTCGGCAGACACTTCCATCCTCCCTCCTGCTCCACCTGAGCACATGGACGAAGAGCCGTCCACTGCCAGACCCTCTGCCTCGTCCACTAACCGGTCCATGAGGTCTCTGATGAGGAAAACACAACTGTGACTATTGTGTAGAGGGTTTTTTGGGAGCATTTCTTATTACTTTATGTACAGTGGGTATAGAAAAGAATCACCCCCCTTTAAAATAATCACATTTTGTTTCTTTTCAGCCTGAAATGAAGACAGTTTTTGTTTTATCCAGCTGTATTTACTCAGTACAACTTATAACATCCAAGTGAAAGATACAACACCAACATGTCAGAAAAGTTTTAAAAAAAAAATCACTGAGTTGGAAAAAGGATCACCCCCTTGCTTTAATTTTTTTAATTACAGCCTTTAGTCTGTTGGGATATGTCTCTACTAACTTTGCACATCTAGACTTTGCAATATTTGCCCACTCTTCTTTGCAGAACTGCTCGAGTTCAGTTAAATTTGATGGTGACCGTTTGTGGACTGCAGTCTTCAAGTCATTCCACAGATTTTCACTGGGGTTTAAGTCTGGGCTCTGACTAGGCCATGCAAGGACATTCACCTTTTTCTCCTTCAACCACCGTGTGGTCAGTTTTGCTGTGTGCTTTGGGTCATTGTCATGTTGGAAGGTAAACCTTCTTCCCATTGACAACTTTCTGGCAGAGGGCAGCAAACTGTCCTCAAGAATTTGACGGTATTGTGCCCCATCCATTTTCCTTCTATCCTGACAAGTGCTCCAGTCCCTGCTGCAGAGAAACACCCCCATAACAGGATATTACCACCTCCATGCTTTACTGTAGGAATGGTGTTACTTGGATGGTGAGCTGTATTGGATTTCCGCCAGACATATCGTTTGGTGTTGAGACCAAATAATTCAATTTTAGTCTCATCTGACCACAACACCTTTTTCTCAGTCGTGGGTGGCTTTTTTCTTGCAAACCTCCCATACAAGCCACATTTGTGGAGAATTTGTGATATTGTTGTCACATGCACACAATGACCACTCTTTGTAATAAATTCCTGCAACTGCTTCAGAGTTGCTGTAGGCCTCTTGGTAGCCTCTCTGACCAGTTTCCTCCTGGCTCTTTCATCCAGTTTGGAGCGACGTCCTGATCCAGGGAGGGTCTGTGTTGTACCAAATACCTTCCACTTCTTAATAACAGACTTCACTGTGCTTCTAGGCATTGATAAAGCCTTTGAAATTTTTTTGTATCCTGACTTGTGCCTGTTCACAACTTTATCCCGGAGATCTTTTGACCGTTCCTTGCCACCCATAGTTGATTGTTTGCTTCAGTTGCACTACAAAATGCTCCAGGAAAGCGCTTCTCATGCTGAGCTAATCAAAATGACCACAGCTGAAAGTCAAATGGCTTTGTGTGCCATTGAGAAGGTGATTAGCTACACCTTATTGAGTTTACAAGTCATTTTTAGGAGGGGGGTGATCCTTTTTCCAACTCAGTGATTGATTTTTTTTTTTCCCCTGACATGTTGGTGTTATATCTTTCACTAGGATGTTATAAGTTGCACTGAGTAAATACAGCTGGATAAAACAAAAACTGTGTCGGTCTTCATTTCAGGCTGAAAAGCAAGAAAATGTGATTATTTTAAAAGGGGGGTGATTCTTTTCTATACTCACTGTATATAATTAGCTGTTTATTTGTGGCTGCTATGGATGATGGTATGTCCACTACATTTTCTTTTTTTACTCCTGCTAATGTAGGTACCCTGAAAACATTTGCTTTTCTGGGTCATTGTTTTGCAATAGGAAGTAAGCCCCACCTGTCTACAGAAATTTTCCTAACACAGTGAAGCTTTGATTCTGCTCACCATTAAAGCTTAATAATTAGGTACTACGATCTTTTTATGAACATTTATTCCAAGTCAAAAAACCTTGAATGCATGACCATTAGACACCTTTCTCTTTTTCAGGATTTGCTGTAATTTTTTTGTGTGTTAATTTTCACAAGAAGGACTTTTCTATTTTCCTATTATATTCAACAATGATTTACTGTAAACAATATGATTTACTTACGTCACACCAGGGTAAATGCTATATTTCTTTTTCCCAAACCGGTTCTGCTGAACAAAATAGTCAAAACGTTCAGACTTTTTCCACATGTAATAAAAGGCTACACACTCTGCCACCGTCCTCGTTGGAACCTAAAAATGACAAAAGTGTAAAGTGAACCACATTTTATTATTATTTTTTATTTTTTTCTGAATTTTCCCAAACTAGCAAAAACTTAATAAACAAAATGAGCAGGGCTTGACATTAAGCATTGGCATGTGGTTGTCCTTCGCCGAGCTTGGCCGAGCTGCAGAGTCTTGAGTGACATTGTGTTTTAGAAAATGAAAAAGACGAGCTCCGCTGCTGTTGCCTGAGGTAAAGTCGAATCAAATTCTGATTGGTCAAGCTGGTTTCTAAGCAACCACTTGTTTAAACCTGCACTTTCCTGGTTTCCACAGAATGTGCCAGCCTATGCGCTATAGATTTTCAGCAGCAGAAGAACGTGAACTTGGTTACAACTGACTATATCACAAAGGCTATATCAGATATACAGTCAGCTATTATTATTTCTTAGTTGTTGTTATTGACATTTTCCAGGCTACTTGTACGGTCGGGCAAGTAAAATTCTCTTTCACTTGTCCATCCAAAAAACACTTGTCCCGGACAAGCGTTAATGTCGAGCCCTGATCAGTGTTAAAACTTGGTCCAATTCAAATGAAGTACCAACCTTGTTTTTCTGAATTAGATGGAAGTTCTTTTCATAAATCTGTAGCGCATGCTCAAAATTTCTACATTCTTCTTCAGACCATGGTGGCGATTCTTCTACACAGAAAACAAAGTGACGGATTACCTTCAAGTTTCCAAACGATCTGAACACAACATTCTTGTTTAATGTTTGGGACCATACCTTTTGAGGATTTAGGATTACTGCAGTATTGCATTAGGGCCTCAGACGTACTGTAGTTACATTTCACAAGCTCGTACAAAGCCTAGAAAGAGACAGATATTAGGTCAGTCAGTAAATATCTCTTATGATATGAGACTCACTTGAGACCATATGAAAATACACTGAAACATATCAATTGCGCTTAAGTTGGAACTATATATAATGTTTGAATAAATCATCATTGTTCTCATAAAGCTTTTCTAGAAAACTAGATAAAGTGTGCTCTGTGCAGCCTGAAGTTATAAACCTGTTCATTGTCTCGTATGTGTCCTCCACATGTAGAGATCTCTATGCTACTGTCTGCAGTCTGAGACAGCGCCTTTCTGAGGTAGTCCTCCACTTTCCTCTCTGACAACACGTCAGGACACCAGAGCAACTGATCCTCCTCTTCAAACACTGCAAAACATGCAACACCACACAAACACACTCATTTAACTGACAAATAGTATAACCACGAGGTGACTGTGTGAGACAGCTTTGCCCTGGAATTTTTCAATTCTTTTCCCAAAAAGATCATCCGTGCATGCTAATTAATCTGACTAATAAAAAAAATTCTACCATCATCTCTGCTGATGTGTGCAGTGCCACAGGCAGTGAGATTTGAAACAAGTAGCGTGAGCTGGTTACAGAATCGAGATGCACTGCACCAACATGAAGTGTGTTAAGTTTAAACACACATAACAAATGAAACCTTTTGCTTTACAAGTCAACAAGGAGTAGGTTATTTCTGTTATTTGAGAGCCTATGAATTTAAAAAAAAAAAAAAAAAAAAAATCTAACTGCCACATGAAATCTGCTTGTTCTGGGTGTACAAATTACTGATTTGTCCATTCCTGCAACTTATTTTAAACTGTTTTAAAATGTCATACTATTCCTTATTACACATGAAATTATTTATATAATTATTTTCAACAGTCACACTTCTTAATTTAGGAATTAAATTTTTTGACAACTCAACTAAGTCACTCACCCGTGTCATCAGAGTAGAAGCTCAGGCCCACAGGAACCTCTGCTTGGTACTGCGATCCAACCATTATCTCCTGCAAGGGAAGAAAATCAGCTCCATTTTAACCAACACAACAGTAAGGGTTTCATACATGTTGTGAGATGCTATAAAAGAACTTATATTAGCCACTTATATTATTCCAGTTTACTGTTTCAGTATGATACTGACCTTCCTTGAATCCTCTGGACTAAGACCATCCTCCTCTCCCTCAGACTCCTTATCACCATCATAAGTAGCGTTGGCTGACATCAGACACAAAGCACATCATGAATGGATTACTGGCATTATAATAACACAATGAAAAATATTTAACTAAAACCAGATTAACAACGAATTATCATAAGAACCTTCAAAAACACACAATTATGTAATGAGAGGATTAGCACCAACATAAGATCACAGACTCAATCAGACTCACGTGATAAAATAATTTCCAGTGTGGTTCTGATCTATTTTTCACTAAAACTCCCCAAACACAGATTAAAATTATCCATGACATTTAAAATATATTCATCCATGATTGCAGACTTTCATTAAGTTCTTTGTTTACTTATAAGCTTATTATTTTTTATAGCACATTGAGATTTTAAACTCAAATGAAGCATTGCTACTACTAATAATAATGTTTTTCTTTCTTTTTTTTTTTTTTTTTTAACTTTTATTGATTGATCAATTTCATTATATAATTACTAACAATAATAATATACTGTATGTTTTTAAATCAGTATTATACTGCTGGGTCTACATAAATAATTCAATATATGTAATGCAATATTTTATAATAATATTTTATGATGAATGAATATTTCTATTTTGAAGTAATGCGTTCAGGAAGATGAACTCTCTGACACTAGTGCAGAGAGCCATCAATCTTTTTTTTTTTTATTTCATATTTCTGCTGACTCACATCTGAGTGTTCTTGGGAAGAAGTCAGTGGCTTCATGGGAGGTAACAGAAGGGGTCAGATCATCAGCTGAAGACTGTGTCTCTTCCTCATAGTCTCCTGACAGCAGATCTTTGGCTATCTCTTCCTACAGAAATGTCCAAAAAAAATTATCTAAATATATATATATTTTTCTTGATTATATGTTCTCTCTGAATTATCCAACCAAATTATCTGGAAAATCAAAGAATCTGGCAACACCGCTAACACCACACAGGTTACCTTATCCAGTGTCATGTCTGGAAGGTCATCAGCCAGTTCACCAGAGGAGCTGTCCATGCTTGACCCTGCAGTCGTGCTGACTGATGGGTCATAACGATAGATAGCCAACAGTTCCTCCAGAGGCATATTTCCTTCCTATAAATCAAAGCACATCGGACATGGCTTATTTAAGATGCTTTTAACAATTATGCTGATTTTATTCGCGTTAACAGTACACATGCGTTACACTGAGCAGACGTGCAAGACAGCAGCACCCAGCCACTTTGGTTTACATGGGAGTCCGGCTCTGGTAGTATACTTTAATGGCAATGTAAATAATTTCTAATAAAAACCTTCACGGATACTATTAAACTGTGATGTGATGAATCGTCTAATTATTCAAGTCTCTCATGTTGCTCTTAATATTAATAGCTCAATTAAATTCCACAGTTTTAATCACTCCTGCAGTTTTACAGCATTTCAAATACTGTACATGTCACCTCAACCTTAATTAGTTTAAATTACACGGAAAAAAATAATTTTTTCCTGCTTTAATGTCAACTGATGTGATTCCAAAGTATGTCATCTCTGCTGAAAAAAAAAAAAACAACCCGTCACTGTGAAAACTGCTATCTAAAGTAAGCATACAGTAGAATGTAATGTATTGTTCAGGTGGATAGATTTTAATTAAATTTTACCATAAATTTATTCACTTAGCACAGAAACAAATATTGAAATCTTTCTAAAATGACATTTACATGAGGAATATAACATGACAGGGGTGGTATGCTGATTATTTTCCAGTAACAGTAAGTTCTGACGTGTTTTATTCCTCTTACATAACAGCAATTTGTCAGTGATTACAGTTTTTCATTTATTAACAACACATTGTGCTTAAACATTTAAAGTTTCATTTAATGTTGTAGAATGTCTGTGTAACAAGTTAGTTCCTGTTATCACTTATGTTATATCAGCTATAAACAGCCATTCCCTCATCAACTTCTCTTTTTCCCCTCTCTTTCTAAGACAATAAACGCAGCTTAGTATGTTACGGAGAAATCTGAAATCGTCTTCTGTTCAGAAGATTTTCCTGTGGCAGAAAACTGTTACAAAGTGCTGAAACTGGAGACTCCTTCCATAAATGTTAAGTAATGTCTTGTTACAGAAAATTCCACCATACCAATTATTAGTTATTTTCTTTGGTAAATTAAATGTTTTTTTTTTTATTTGTTCATTATTAGGCTTATATTATGTGGCGTGTCCACCATAACACCAAATCCCATGGAATGATTTGTTACTACAGAATCGATATCATATTAGTATGACCATATTAATATAAACCTACAATTTGAATTATGGTCGTTAGGTCCGATGAAATATGGTCAGAGCTGCCATATTCTGACCAAGCAGAATCAAGCACCGTGGTAGAAATGATATAAAAAGAAATACAGTCGAGGTCATAAGTTTACATACGCCTTGCAGAATAAAAATGTTCATCGATCATCATGTTCAAAATTTTACACCCCCCTGGCTCGTAATGTATCCTGTTGCCAGGATAATTAATGAATGTTTGCACCTTTTCCTTCAGTTGTCCTCCATGTGAAAAGATGGATCTCAAAATCAAATAGCAACTGCATAAGATACTGGAAAAGTAAAGAATGTGCAGGACCTGGAGCATTTTTCTGAAGAACAGTGGGCAGTTTAACTACTCAGGACAAACAAGGAACTCATGAACAACTATCACAAAACATAAAAAGTCCTTGATCATCCAGGTAACAACTGGATGAACTTTTGAACTGGTTCATTTGTGTAAATTCAGTTATTATTGTGCCTGTGGGCTATATACAAACATCTGTTATGAGAAAAAAAAAAAAACGTATTCAGGGCAGTACTAAATAAAAAACAAAATGCAATTTTCCATTTTACTTTTTAAACTATTAACATTCTGAAGCATCTGCAAGGCGTATCTAAACGTATGACCTCAACTGTAAATCCCATTGTTGGCACCCATTAAAAAACGCTGCAATTCCCCACCTTCGATATCTCAATTTAACCGCTGACAATAAAATTCATGGTGTCAGATTATACAGCTGCGATAACACACCTAATATTTATAGTGGACTGAATGTGTTTAAAAGCTCACCTTCTCCAGATCCGCCAGTTCAGCGCTGAAATTCTTGTCTCCTTCCTGCGCCTCTTCCTCTTCTAAAGTCCGCTCATCGTCGTACTCATGAACCAGCATCTCTGCTGTCGGGTCAAAGTCATGATCCTCCGAGGACAGAGAGCCAACTGTGCACAGAGGGCATTAATAAGACACATTCTGTGTATATACTGCAACTTTCAACATGCAAAAATAAACCATGCATAACATTCAATACAATGTATTAAGAAAAGAAAAAAACTTTTTTTTTTTTTTTTTTACATTGGTACATACCAGGGCTTGAACTCCCGAGGGAAGCCTAAGGAGACAAAAATAGATGTATTAACAGCAAATTAATTAAATATAAATCGCAAGAAGATCGACCAAAGTGTCGAAGAAATAATGTTTCAACGCAGTCCTGGTAAAAGCTAATGGTCTATCGGGGGGCATTTACACAGCGACTAGTCAACAGGCCCGGGTGTGAACGGAGAAGCATCACTGGAGTTCAAGAAATGCTTGAATTACAATTTATTTAATGCATATAAAACACAAAATTTGAACATTTGCATTTGGCACAATGAAAACGTCTATCAGGAAGTATTTGTGTTAGCATTTACGCTTTTTTTTTTTTGGATAACGGAGCAAACCTGCTTAAGTCCGAGATGCGGGGAGAAAACATAAACAAACCTTTACTGCACGAAATACAGCCGTACTACACAATTCCCACATATGCACAGCAAACAAACGGTTCCTTAACACGCAAATAACATCTCGTCACTTTAAGCTAATTCGGTTCACGTTTTTTAGCTCGAATATTTAAACAAATACAATAATAATTAGCGAGCGCAGTTTTGTCGGCCGTGTTTTTACCGCGGCTCTGAGCGGACAGCTAGCGTTAGCTAACGGGACGCGATAGCAAAAAGGCCTATCGAGCCCTGTTACATCCCTCTATAAATAAACCTTTCTATAGTCTATTTTCCAGACCTGTAAGGAAAAAAACAACCCGGTACAACAAACAGGAATTGCTTTACATGATCTATTTCTACAAAATAAAAACCCGTCCCTCGAAATTGTCAAATAGACGGATTTTAAATCTGATACTTCTTTCCAGCTTTCCCACTTACCTCCGCCATATTGGTAGCGTTAGCCTCATAGGCCAGCTCGCGCCCAATACCCGGATGGACTCGTGTAGCCAATGGGAGGCCCAGGCGGCGGTGCGGCTCAGTTTAACTCACCATCATTGACCACTGAATTTTAAATGCACTTATTTTAAAATGAGAGGCACGATTATTTGATGTACTGTTCGGAAACTGCTGAGCTGATGCAATACTTTTCAACTTTGTGTATATATATATATATATATATATTGTATTTCTGCACAATGACAATCTGATATACTGATATATCTCATGCTGCTACTATTCTTTTTTCTTCTTCTTTTTTTTTTTTTTGCATTCATGTCATACTGACACTGTAGGTTGCTTGGAGGAAACCTACATGAACACAAGGAGACCATGCATGCAATAAACTGAGCTCAGAATAAAACCGGGGACCCTGGAGCTACCCGCTGCACCACCGTGCTACCCTTTACTACTGTCATATTTATATTTATTTATCTACACTTTCACATTATGCATTATATTCTTACTATCGTGTTGATGTAACACAACCTTTCCCATGAGGGATTAATAAAATTTAATCTATTTTTGTCTTAAACACAATAAACTATTCGAAAAAGTGTTTCCTTAGTGGTCCTTTAAATGATTAAGGGTTCCACCTTTCTTAAGGGGTTCTTTTTCAAACAATGCTTAACAGTGAATGACTGTATGGGTCTATGATTTCTAAGACTGTATGAAAACCCTGCTGGAAAATCCAGCTTGATCTGACCAGGAACAAGCTTCCAAAAAACAGGCCAAGCTGCTCAAGCTGGTAGATCATCAGGCAACAGTTTCTGAATTACTGCTCCTTAAGACAAGAAGGTGGTGCAGAGTAAGGCTTTTACACCACCTATAGCACAATGATGCATGTGCACAATATCAGATTTCTTTCATGGTGCAAAATGAGTGGATAAAATGCTGCTGCATGGGCCTTGCTACTCCATAATCTGTAATACTAAAGGAATAAGTTTCTCAACTCCAGTACCAATAATCTTTCAATACTTCCTACCTCTCTAACCTTTCGGGTTAGGTGTTGAAAGCAGGGTAACCTTGAAACTGTGAGGGCAGTGGTCTTCATGGCTGGTTGTCAAGAAATCCTGGAGCCATGCACTGAAATTTTTTATGTTAACAGATTAAATTAGAAATTTTCAATACATCATTACCAGTCTGGAAACCTGGCTGTTTCCTGAAGCTTATGAATTGTAATGATATAACCCAACTGAATAAAACAAAGATACATAAAGATAATAAAGGAAAAAGAGGTAAATGGCCTGGAATGAACATAAAAGATCACTTTTATAAAACGATATATGTATATATATTTTCATTTATTCATATGCTTTACATATCACCTAAGTACTCAAGTGTTCAAAAAAAAAATATTAGAGGGTCATTAGTCAAGTCAAAATGATGATGTATTATTTAGCCTTTTTCACTATATGTAGAAAGGTTTTACTAAAGTAGTGGAAAGACACAACTGCCAAAAATGTTCCAGAATTTTGTACAGGAGTTTGTTTTATCCATCCACATGGTGGCAGTAAAACATATTACACTGGATCAAAAACAAACGGCATCAAACTGAAAGGTTTTTCATTCCAACAGGAAGACAGGCATCCTAGCCAACTATTTTTAAAATGTGCATATCTCCTGCTTTCCCAATGGAAATAGCTTTGCAGTTAGAGACCTTAGCTATAGGCCACTGGTCAAACACCTAAGGAATTGTTTATGGTTTTGTATGTGTGTGTGTGTGTGTGTGTGTGTGTGTGTGTGTGTGTGTGTGTGTGTGTGTGTGTGCGCGTGTGTGTGTGCGTGCTTGGACAGGTGTCTTTTACACAGGTAATGAGCTGAGATTAGGAGCACTCTCTTAAAGGGAGTGCTCCTAATCTCAGTTTGTTACCTGTATAAAAGACACCTGTCCACAGAAGCAATCAATCAATCAGATTCCAAAGTCTCCACCATGGCCAAGACCAAAGAGCTGTCCAAGGATGTCAGGGACAAGATTGTAGACCTACACAAGGCTGGAATGGGCTCCAAGACCATCGCCAAGCAGCTTGGTGAGAAGGTGACAGCAGTTGGTGCGATTATTCGCAAATGGAAGAAACTGTCAGTCTCCCTCGGTCTAGGGCTCCATGCAAGATCTCACCTCGTGGAGTTTCAATGATCATGAGAACGGTGAGGAATCAGCCAGAACTACATGGGAGGATCTTGTTAATGATCTCAAGGCAGCTGGGACCATAGTCACCAAGAAAACAATTGGTAACGCACTACGCCGTGAAGGACTGAAATCCTGCAGCGCCCGCAAGGTCCCCCTGCTCAAGAAAGCACATGTACAGGCCCGTCTGAAGTTTGCCTGAATGATTCAGAGGAGAACTGGGTGAAAGTGGTGTGGTCAGATCTCTTTGGCATCAACTCAACTCGCCGTGTTTGGAGGAGGAGGAATGCTGCCTATGACCCCAAGTCATAACACCATCACCCCCGTCAAATATGGAGGTGGGAACATTATGCTTTGGGGGTGTTTTTCTGCTAAGGGGACAGGACAACTGCACCACATCAAAGGGATGATGGACGGGGCCATGTACCGTCAAATCTTGGGTGAGAACCTCCTTCCCTCAGCCAGGGCATTGAAAATGACCTTAATGACTTGGAGAGGATCTGCAAAGAGGAGTGGGACAAAATCCCTCCTGAGATGTGTGCAAACCTGGTGGCCAACTACAAGAAACGTCTGACCTCTGTGATTGCCAACAAGGGTTTTGCCGAAGGGGTCAAATACTTATTTCACTCATTAAAATGCAAATTAATTTATAACTTTTTTGAAATGAGTTTTTCTGGATTTTTTTGGTGTTATTCTGTCTCTCACTGTTAAAATACACCTACCATTAAAATTATATTTACAACAACAACACTATTTACATTCAGTGTACATGCATGGTGTGCTGGTATCCCATCCAGGATGTATTCCTGCTTCACACCCAGTGTTTCCAGGATATGCTCTAGATTTATTGTAACCTTGACCAGGATAAAACAGTTACTGAAGATAAATGAATAAAAATGAACTATTCATATCCATATGATACATATCTCATGTACAAATTAAGCAGTTTTACAGATAAACGTTCCACTTAAAATCAAAAATACTCAATAAATGAAGAAAAAATATGCCAAAGACTGGCCTTAATTAAGACCAATGAACCAGTGTGTCAAATGGTGTGTATGTAGTTTCTTTGAAGGCTGAGAAAAAGGACTTGACACATGGAAAACAGGATATTTTGAGACAGTGGGCATTAATCAGAAGAACCCTTAGCTTACAGTGACTGGCTATACACTACCTACATAACATTTTCTTGTAGGTTGTATAATTTTTACAATGTTACAGGTAGAGATGTAATAATGCCAGTGTTTCTAAAGGGAAACAGTACAACACAAGGTAGGTTATCCATAGTTTGGATAAAAGTATTTATCAAAGTACTTATATCAATAATTAATAATTTATACATATTGCAGTTGAAAGCTGTAGATTAGCCAAAAAAAATTTGAAGGAAGACATGAAAGAAAAAAAAAAACAAACCATTTTTGTCTGGCCTTAAATTAGACAACACAGTTTCCTTTTACAAACAAACAAATAAATAAATAAAGAAAGAAAGAAAGAACACAAAATGGCAAACACACCTGCTAAGTTCTAGCATTTTTAGGCTTTTAAAGCTTAAAAAAAACAGTCCTCTTCCATTCTGACTAAATATAGACCATATTTGTCCATTATTGGCCATTCTGGAAATTCCTTAATATTTCTCCACTATTCAGAAACTTTGGGATTTGAAGTAAATTAGCTTTGCTTGACTCAGTAAAAGCATAAATACGTCAAAGTATACTTATAAGCTTTTTGCGTGGTTAAGTTAAGGCTACTTACGTGTCTCAATTCAAATGGAGGTGACTCACATCATGATTTCCACTGATGATGTAATCACGGAGCTCAGATTGTTACCACTTATTACCATAGGAGCTTTGTTCCGGACTCGGATGTTCTTGAGCTTCATGACTGCATCCAGAGTACCCTGACCTGGGTGTTACCTGTGTTTCACATGATTGTGTTCAGCGCATAATAATCTCCCATACTGTTCTACTGTTAGACCAGGAAGTCCTAGTATAGTGTGTGAGACAGGCCTTAGCTGTGCTCACACATGAGCAGAGCTGCCTCAGGATGCCTCTCCCAGAGTCTGATTATCCTCTGTAGGAGAGTCATGCAGCCATCAGCATGTTTACAGCTATAGATAAGCAAACCATCACACTGTTCTCCTGCTGTATCGCTCAACCAGGCTTAACAAACAAGTTTTAACAAACAGCCAGCAAGAATTGAGGATAGAATTATCATTTGTTACTCATCTAAACAAAAGATGCAGATCTTTTTTTTTTTTTTTAATTGCATGATAATGAGCAGATTAAATTACTCAAACCTGTAAGAACCTAGTCTTTCATGACTTTTCTGGATGAAAGTGTAATGCTGAAGCAGAATGTAACCTAAAATATGTCAAAGATGGTGGTGCGAATTTCTCACTGAAAATATGGATTACCTTTGGATATCACATGCTAATATCCTTTCCCCCCCCCCTTTCCTTTACTCTTATCAGAATTAAATGTAACCTGTTGAAAGTGTACATCAATACAAGAAATAATTGTGTTCCAATTTCTTTCAAACATTTATTAAATATGTAAATGAGACAATATATCATTATATACATTATTTTTATGCATTACCTTCGCACTGTTTTGCATATTACTAAATATTTTTTCTTTTGGTGTGATAACACACCCAACAATCGCATAATATACTGCACGTAACATTTTATCAAATTTATCAAACTTTTATCAAACACTATTCTCATTCATTTGATACATTGACAGAAAGGATGCAACAGGGATTTCATATCCTTTATAACAATAGAACAGGCAAAGGCCACTGCTAGTGGTGTGTGTGTGTGTGTGTGTGTGTGTGTGTGTGTGTGTGTGTGTGTGTGTGTGTGTGTGTGTGTGTGTGTGTGTGTGTGTGTGTGTGTGAAGTAGGTGTGCAGTGTATGACAGGATGATATTATGCTGACAAGAGCAGGCAATATGCTGTAATCAGTCAATTTACACAGAAGCTAAGAATAGATCCAACACCAACAACATATCACTGGCTTCCTGCCCACTTCCTTGATTTGTATTTTCCCAAAAACCTCTCCCAACACACAACGATGATTTGAATAATGCTGAAATCATAATGTTTTTGCTCCTAATCATGTCTGAAAACAAGCACAGAACTAAAAATAGCGGTTATTGCTGTAAGCGAAAATACAATTCCAAACTAAATTGCTTTTCAAGTGCAAATAGTGTAGTATTATCTACTACTGTAAATAAAATCCTAACAACCCATTTACAAAAGCAATATATATATTTGGAATATACTGTAGTATGCAAATATTTGAAATTGGTCCATTAAAAAACATAGATCCTATATTTAAGAATATACTGCAACATATTAATGCATTTGATTACGATTGTAAATATATACATTCATTCATTCATTCATCTTCAGTAACAGCACCATGATGGTCAGGGTCAAGGTGGATCTGGAGCCTTTCTTGGGAACACTGGGCGAGAGGCAGGGACACATTCCCCCAAATGAACTCCACTCCATCACAGGGCACCATGTGCATGCACATTCACACACTCATACCTAGTGACAATTTAGGGTAGCCAATCCACCTACTTGGGTGTTTTTGGATAGTGGGAGGAGACTACATAATCTATAATAAAGTTCATGATTTACACTTTGCTCTCAAAACAGCCTCAATTCTTCATGGCATGTATTCCACAAGATGTTTGAAACATTCCTTTGAGATTCTGGTCCATGCTGACATGACTGCATCATGCAATTCCTCCAGATTTTTCAGGTGCATTTGTAGGAAATCCGCCTCAAGGTTTGACATGTTGTGTATTCTGAGATGTTGTTCTGCTCGCCACAACTGTACAGAGTGGTTATCTGAGTTACTGAGTTGATGTGAATATTACCCGAAGCTGCTGGCCAATATGTTCATGATTTTATGCAATGTACTGCTGCAACACAATTGGCTGATTAGATAATTGCATGAATGAGTAGGTGTACAGGTGTTCCCAATAAACCGTCCACTGAGTGCATATTGCAGTATATTTTTAAATATAGGCTAAAATGTTGTTTTAAAACAACAACAACAACAACAACAACAACAACAAAGACTTCATGATATGTGACAGCTCTCCGACAAACCCGACAGCTCTGACAAATTGAACCAGACAGCTCTTAGTGTGAGTTACTGTTAGAGGACTTCCAGGATTTATTTTTGAGTATCTACGTCAATATTGATATTTCACCAAAACAACCCTTAAATAATGCAATTTAATATATACAGCCATTAATAAGTTAATTATAAATCTAGAAAATTACTAAAGAATAAAATGAATATAATGGCACAAAAAATATAAAGAATATAATGACATACAGTATAAGGTCCAGTAGCTATAAATACAACAGGCTAGAAAGTATTTAATTTGGATAGAACTTCCAATTTTCTCTGCAACACTATTCCAGAATTAATAAGTAAAACATCTTCCATGGGTTGAGCTGTGTGAGATCCTCAGGATTAACATTAAATCTTCATCAGCTGGGTGAAGAGCTCAGGAAGGGCACCTAATGTAAAAGAAATACGACTGTGCTAAAATGCTGTTGAATTTCTTTTTCTACTAAGGATGTCAGGTTGAGACATTCAGAACTATTTTCAGCTAAAAATTTGTAAGTTTGTATACATGAAAACATG
Source organism: Cranoglanis bouderius (assembly GCA_023630585.1). Lineage (NCBI taxonomy): Eukaryota > Metazoa > Chordata > Actinopteri > Siluriformes > Cranoglanididae > Cranoglanis > Cranoglanis bouderius. The sequence continues at coordinate 13,002,626 of CM042556.1, read as the reverse complement.
AGCATCCCTCAGTGTGCACCAGAAAATATTTTACTTTATTTTTACTGGGCCTTAACACAGCATCCTTTTGTCATGCCTCTGCTTCCTGTCTCTCTGAGGAAGGAGGCCTCCTACATCCTCTGCAGATGCTCCCAGCATCCTCCTCTCTCTCCCAGCCCATCTCGAAATGCCAACGAGTTGTCTGATCAACACTTAGGCCCTCTAGTTCCTCATTAGCAAAATATATGGTGCGATGCCAGAAACAAACTCATGTAATTATTCCCTTTGCTGTAATTCATTTATAATTAGTTTGATTTGACCTTTATGTCCAGTGGATTGCGTACAAGAATTTATCAACTATTGCTTTCCAGTTTATGTAATGTAAGTGGTGCGTCGACTATGCTGGCAGGAATATTACAAAGTCAGTCACGGAGGGTTAAGCACAGAGGCCAGCACTCTTCCAACGCGTCATTAATGCAGTAAAACACTGACTCAGTGGCTAAATGAAAATATGTTCTAAAAAATGATGAAGAGGAAGCAAACCATAGAAGGCAGGCCGGGGTTATTCCTCTGAGTGTGAGTCAGCATATGAGTGAGTGAAAACCCCTGCAATGATGATGGAGTTCCCTAGTGATGCCTAGCCTGAGAGATACATCTGCATTTTGGTATTGCTGAAGCACAAAAACAATATAAGGTTAAGAGATACAGTACACTAACTGGGACGGACACATTACACAAATAGCACTGAGGTCTAGTAATCATCATTCATTCATCTTCAGTAACTGCTTTATTTTTATCAGAATCGCAGTGAATCTGAAGCCTATTTCAGGAAAACTAGGTGGGAATAGAGCCTGGATTGGACACCAGTCATACAATGCACATATGCATAGCCAATCCACCCACTGGTATATTTTTGAGAGGTGGGAGGAAACTGGAGAATCCAAAAGACACCCACACAGACATAGGGAGAACATACAAAATTCTGCACGGGCAGTAACCAGAGCTCAGGATCAAATCAGTGACCCTGGAGCTGTGAGATGGCAACACTACCCCCTACCCTCTAGTTATCAACTCAAGTCAAGTCACATGGATTTTATTGTCATTCCTCTATATAGCTTGTATACAGTGGAATGAAATGTCGTTTCTCCAGGACCATGGTACAACAGATCACAGTATGCAAGACTACATAGTGCAAATACACAACAGTGTGAGACAAGTGCAGTAAAGGACAGTAAATACACAGGACAATAAATACACAGGACAATAAATACACAGAACGTGGGCTGTAACTGTAAACTATTGAACAGTGTAGCAGCAATAAGTACACCCCTCTTCATCTCCCTCCACTGGCTTCCTGTAGCTGCCCGCATCAAATTCAAGGTCCTGATGCTCACGTTCAAGACCCTGTCTGGAACAGCACCTCCATACCTCAACACTCTCCTTGAGGTTTATGTTCCCTCACGTAGCCTGCGATCGGTTAACGACCGACGCCTGGTAGTGCCTACTCAGCGAGGCACTAGGTCCCTTTCCAGAACCTTCAAACTGATTGTCCCTCGGTGGTGGAATGAACTTCCATCCTCAATCCGGACAGCAGAATCTGTCACTATCTTCAAAAAATGGCTAAAGACCCACCTCTTCCGTGAACACTTAACTAACCCCTAAACCCCCCACCCCCTCCCATTATAAAAAAAAAAGGAAAAAAAAGTGCACTTACACTAGCTCTTACATTTCTACACTGTGCACTTTGCTTCTCTAGAATTCAATTAAAAGTCTTGTATGGTAGCACTACTTGTATTGTTCTCCTCTTGATATATCGCTTTGCCTGTATTTCCTCATTTGTAAGTCGCTTTGGATAAAAGCGTCTGCTAAATGAATAAATGTAAAATGTAAATGTATGTATAGCAGCAATATTGGCAGTAAAACGAGTGCCATAAATATAATTCCTTAATTATGCAGCAGAGTACCCATCCAACCATTTTCCATACCGCTTATCCTACACAGGATCATGGGGGACCCTGGAGCCTATCCCAGGGAACTTGGGCACAAAGCAGGGGACACCCTAGACAAGGTGCCAACCCATCGCAGGGCACACACATTCACACACTGTGGACAATTTGGAAATGGCAGTCAGCCTACAACGCATGTCTTTGGACTGGGGGAGGAAACTGGAGTACCCCTTGAAGCATGGCGAGAACATGCTTACTCCACGCACACGGGGAGGAGGCAGGATTCGAACCACCAACCCTGGAGGTGCAAGGCAAACGTACCAACCACTAAGCCACTATGCTCACGGCAGCGGAGTATATTTTTAATTTATTGATCATTGTGTGGATCACAGATCTCCCGAAAGTGTTTTAAAGCACCTAGCCACCAGTCTTCTCTGTAGGTTTTCTCTGTAGTCATTTTTTGGATACAATTCATTCATCCTGCACTCAAAGAAGTGATGCACTGAATTAACATCATTCAAATGTGTACATAATTTCCACATTAATAAGATCTGAATGAACTAGGCTCCCTGGTGGCGCAGCAGAACAGTGCTCACCTGATTGTCTGGAGATTGTGAGCTCAAATCCTGACGATGACGTCTGTGGTCAGTAGTCAAGAGAGCAAAACTGACTCTGTGGAAGGGAGGGATGGTATTACTCTCTGTTTCCTGTCAATCAGCATGACATGAGCTAATTGTGGGTGTCTGTGAACTAATGCATGCAGAAGAGGGCAGATGGAAGTTTACTCCAAGTGTGTTATGCTGCCCTGTGATGCAGCATGAACAGCAGTTTGAAAAGATGCTGTTGTTTGGCTTCACATGTCTTGGAGGAAGCATATGTTTGCCCCATCCTCTGTGAGTGGAAGTTGTCATGTGTTATTGGAAAGTTAGCTAGTCGGTGGGAATTGGCAAGACCAAGAATTTATATTTTGTAATATAATATTTTTTATATTATATATAGATGGGATGTAGAAATTGATCAATTCAGTGCATAATTTATCATGAATATAGTTGAATAAATGATAAAACAAATATATAAGTATTAAGCATTTTTAGACATTTCTAGACTGGTTGCTCATTTCAAGCCTTAAATTGCTTTGTTCTGTCGGTAGATATTTTGCTTCAATCAAGTAAATAATCTGCCAATAAAAGATGTGTATATATATATGACATTAGTAAAATGCTTAGAAATATGCTTAATAATCTTATATTTGTTTAATCTTAATGTCATAATGAAAAATATATGAGATAAATTCAACTATACATCCATTTTTAAAAAAAATCTCTTGTTTTCATCACTCATATTGTAGCAGTAGAACTCCAAAGGTGATTGATTTGATTATTCATTCAGGTAAAACTTTGTTTCAAACTCAGACCTCAGCCACAGTGTTTGGAGAAATCATTTACAAGGATGTCTAAATATCAGCCATCTGTGTGTGTGAGGCATACTCACGCTCGTGGGAATGTCCTAACATGTTAAAGCCTGACTGTGACTGAAATTAAAATGTGCTATGACACCGCTTAGTCACTGTAATCGCAAATGGGGAAGCCAGTAAAAAGCTGATGTCATCAGTAGGTGCAAGTTTTGTTACCTGGCAAATGAAGAGAAGTTGAACTTAGGTTGCTTTATCATCATCGTCAACCATCCACTTTAAAGCAAAGTAAAGGGAAATCACCCCTTTTAGATGAATCAGAGGTTTGAAAGACATAAAAATGTATGAGAAGGTAAACAAGGAAATGCCAAATGTCTGTGGCTGTGCAATGTTTACTGTAGCAACTCAAGTGGCATGCAGATGAAACAGATTTCAGCTTACAGATATTTGCAGCTAAAAGAACATTCATCACTGAGATACTTGTTATTCTATATTACAGACAATGGTATGCAAAAGGATATTTGCATAAGCATACGCAAAACTGTTTTATGCTGTATTCATAATACATGAGAGCATGTAGCATGTCATATCTTAACATATGAGTCCAACATATCTGTCATAGAATGTATTAGTAATGCTAGACACAGATGCAATCTGTGCAAATTGTCACACAGGCAAAAAAGATACATGTGACATCCCCAGATGCTTCACGTGTGGTTGACTGTTAATCGAATTTCCAGACAGAATTTCCAGACACATTTTAAAATGCTGTTAATTAAAATGAGGTTGTAAAATGTAGTAGGATAGTCAATCTTTGCATTATTCCAACATGAATGGACTATAATTATAGGTTCAGTAAATAAATTATCTAAGACACACGTTTGTCTTACTATCCCTGTGAGGACCCTGCTAGGCCCTATTTCATCTCTTTTAGTTTTTAATCAAAAGCTGTAGTTTTTGTTACATTAAAAAAAAGTAGTTTTCCTTGTGTGGATCAACGTCAAAACAACGATAATCCTATCCTTGTGGGAACATTTGGTCCTTACCAAAATATAATAGCCCCCAGCACCAATACACACACACACACACACACCCAAAGACCCCCCACCCCCCACCAACCCATCCTGCACACACACACACACACACACACACACACACACACACACACACACACACACACACACACACACACACACACACACACACACTGTATATACTGTACATTTACAAAGTTGGAAAAACCATCATGCCAAATTTACTGGGAATGTGTAATAGTGAAGGTCAGGCAAGGTTGCCAAGTCTGTGAGAAAACCATTGGCCATTCAAAACCAATTCCTAACCTCAAAATTTAACCTCCTAAACATTTATAAAACTCCAAGATCATGACTAGCTTTTGCAAATGTATTTTAAGAGTTCCAACAAAATTCAGTATGATTTTTTTTTTTTAAATAGAGCAGTACTAAAACCATGCAGCTTTCTGTATTCATATACACACACACACACACACACACACACACACACACACACACACACACACACACACACACACACACACACACACACACACACACACACACACACACACAAACAAAGAATAGCAACAAGAATTAATAAATCATTTCACACACAGCAAGCCTCATCATAGAGTAAAAGTAGTCCAATATATTTATTAAATCTAATTATAGTACCTTATTACTACTGACACACCATTTCATTTCCTTTACAAAAAAGTGACTTCAACTTTACATATGAAATCTACACAGCTGGTGTTCCACACATTAAAAAAAAACAAACAAACATGTAGTGCGTGTGGTTTTATTTTTCACATGTGATTTCTCACATGAATAATTCATTGTAACATTTAATCACATATTGTTTACATGATGTCATGTCTCATGTTTTACTTGAGCTCAATACAATGTGCAATGTCAGAGAATAACATTGTGAAATGCACCTTGATGTGTATTCATATGGTCACATAATACTCATATAATCACATGTGGAAAAACATATCCTCACTTGTGAAATGTATGTGTTGTTTTTCCTTAAGGGATGTTAATTCACCACATTTTAATTGTAACCACAGCCCACAAACATAAATATTAAACTGTGCATTTACTGGTAACATTGAAATCCTTCAACTTAAAAAAACATTTATATAATTCATCTGAGGTAATCAGAAAAAACAAACAAACAAACAAACAAAACAAAACAAAGACAAAAGGAGCCCATATCCACAGATCTGGCAACCCTGCTCGGTCAATATAGCATGGCCAGCTGCTTCCCAAAACAATCAAGTGGAAAAGGAAAAACAGGATCCAAAGCTGGGAACTCCCTTTACCTCAGTTGAGTTTCTCATGATCAGGGTCAGAGGTCTTTACTAGAGAAAAAACAACAACAGCAACGTCATCGGTCATGTTATAGTGAAATATCAAAACATATGATGAACAAATAACACCTTTTTCACTGTTTGTTGTTCATAAAGTCCAGATTTTTTGCAAAATGAGAGCTGTTACTTTTTTTAAAGCTAGGAGCAATTTCATGCTATTTAAACACAGTCTAAATGCAGAGATGTTCCGGAGGCTCTGTTCGCAAAATGATTTGGTTTTCACAGTCCATCTAGCCCATTATTAGAAATACAGCAGGCTTCCGCATGACTCATCTCAGCCATAATTAGCTTGTGAGTTTTGTACTTAAAATTTACTTGGCAACTCTGCCTTTAGCCATATTGAGCTGTAATACTCAAAATGGAGAAAAGCCCATTAGAGACATTCTACTTTGTACTTTCACTGTGCCACTGAAATACCCTTACTCACGGCATTGCTCTCAGTGTGCCAAATAAAGAAAAATTCTACTGAAGGCAGGCTGCAGTGGACTATGTTTAGTGAGTTTGTATGTGCACTCTATGCTCATTTTTTTTTTATTAATCTATTTATCTTTAGGAACCATTTTATCCTGGTAATGGCCACTGTAGATCCGGAGCCTATCTTGGGAACACTGGACACAAAGCAGGAATACAGTGGATGGGACGGCAGTCCAATACAGAGGGAATGAATCCGTAAATGGCTTATAGACCTAACATCACTACCTCTTACTCTCCGTAACATCACTTCTCTGCCTAGTTTCAAGACCCAGCTAAAAACGTATCTGTTTGAAATTTATTTTCAATAAATTATTTTTTGTGTTGTATGTATTTTATGTATTTTTCATATATACTATGTAAAGCGAACTTGAGCTTTGGAAAGGTGCTATATAAATAAAAGTTCTTCTTCTTCTTCTTCTTCTTCTTCTTCTTCTTCTTCTTCTTCTTCTTCTTCATTATCATCTATGTAGTAGTAATCCTATGAGACTACAATGATTTATAATCACACTATCCAGTGGGGAAGGGTTCCCTTTTGAGTTCCTCTCAAAGTTTCCTCAAATTTTTCCTTGCCACTGTCTTTAAATACTAAAAGTATTTAAACAATTAATATTAATTAATTTCCATTTCCATTTCATTGGCTCGTGGGTGGGAAATGACAGGTGACAAACAAACAAACAAACAAACAAATAAAGTATGTTTCTAGACCTATAATGACTATATAGTTTCAGAGATATTCCCCCCACTTCAGAGATAGATAAGCCCACTCCCTTTTAAAAGCAACTCACAAGGAACAGAGTTGGTGGGGTCATTTGGGGAAGGTTTGTCAATGTTTTCATTGCAATTGCAATTATCCTCACAGGCAGCAGAGGGCCCTAAAAATGACAAACTGTTCCTTTAAACAGACATTATTATTGTTATTATGTTGAATAATCAGAAGATAAATGATTTCAGATAAAGAGATATTCATTTCAGATGAATAATTTCAGAGATAGGTGTCTAGAGACTTCAAGTATCTTAAGATTATCTGCTGGCTTTACTTAGCATTCTATGTGAGAAATGTATTCATTGTATATCACAAAGATTCCAGAAGAGCTGAAATTTCATTGGCACAATTCTGTAGCTCTATTGTGGTAGAATTGATGAAGTAGGACAGAGAAACTGAGAATTAGTGTTAGATTTTCCATGTAGTTTCTATACAAAATCCACATGACTTGTCCAGAACTGTCACATGTCACAGCAGAGTGCTTATTCACTTCCTCTGTATAGAAAAAAAAACCTTTTCCAATATCCTTCAGCTTCATTACACTGAAAACATCTTAAAGCTGAAAGGAATTTTTTTCAAGGACTCGTTGACTTTCAATGAACATTGGTGCTACCGTCCAATAATAATGACTCCTTCCTCTTCTATTTAATTACTTCCTGTTTTCCTTGCATGTTGTTTGAGAATACTTACCTTTCAATATGCATGCATGAATATGAATTGTAAATGGGATTTGTAAATTGTTTGTTGGTAATGAAGATACTCATATTGCCTTTCTTCTGAAACTGATAAAGAACGTTATGTGTTTTGGTGTGTGCTAGTGCAAATAGCAAGTGAGAGAAGGAGTTGGTGTAAAGGTGGTTGTGAGAACTTTGTATCACTTTGGTATATAATTATACATAGAAATTAATAGATTGATAAAATTGATTGATGTTTATAGCCTATAAAAGGTCCCTGCTACTTTATACTCATCTTCTTTCCCATTATTGTCTTGCTGAGGAAGCTGAAGAAGCAGATTCAGGAGAATACCAATTTTACTCAGAAAGCACAGTTTGTAGGCCATGGAAGACCTGCTGCCTATTCAGCAACCTCTCCTGACACTGCAGGAGTATCTGAACTAGAGTAATTCTCATCCTCACTTGATAACAGCATTGGTACTTGGAGTGATTACTGTACTTAGAGTATTGGGACTTTGAGTGAGTCCCACCCTCACCCAAGAACCATTTTAGTAGATTGATCTATTCACATCCTCAGTAGAGTACATTACTAATAGATGCAGAGATTCTCATCTCTGATAGAGTACAGTACTAATAGATTAAAGATTTTCATGATTAATAGAGTACAGTACTAATGGATTAAGGATTTTCATCATCAATAGATTACAATACTATTAGATTGAGAGATTCCCATCCTCAGTAGAATACAGTTATAATAGATTAAGGATTCTCATCACAAATAGAAAGCATTATCAGTACTTGAGTTGTTCTTACCCTCAATAAGGATCAGCATCACACTTGAGTGTCTATCATCCTCAAGAGAGGACAATATCATCGCTTGAACATAAGGGAGTAGAACAATAGCATGGCTCTCTGATTAAGTGGTGGACAGCCAGGCCATTTGGGTCACTCTTGTTGTTAAGATTGGCCAGAGGATAACGTGATGTAGTTGTGGAACAAAACAGCTCTGGCAGTCCTCCACTTAGTTGCAGAACCATGGTTACATGTGTAGCCTACGGATTTTCAAAAAAGTTTTTATGAATTTGAAGTGTGACACCAAATATTGAAAAGAAAATACTGCTGTCACGCTCTTTAGGTCCTCCAGACATCTTAAAAGTCTCCGTGACCTTATCAGTATCAGAGAAAACCATTTAAATGATCACCATAATGTCTCACCTGTCTCTCTAGTAATTATTATTAAACAGAAGAAGTACTTCAGCAGAAAACACTGCTTTGAAATCTGCACTGTTCAAAAGCTTCAAAAGGCTCCTCATGGACATGAGAAACTGTGAAACAGGCTTTTGAAGGTCTTTATTCTGCCCTCTTCAACCCTCATAAACACACACACACACACACACACACACACACACACACACACACACACACACACACACACACACACACACACACACATTTTTCAGATACACTCATATTGATATTTGTCTTATGTAACAAAGTATATAGTGTGAAGGAGTCGCGCTCCAAATATTTTTCATTTAATAAATGAAGAACATTAACACTTATGCTTGCAAATCTGTAGCAGTTCACACAATTTATATGAAAAGGCATGAAGTTTACTGTGGAGTTAATATTAATATCTTTTGTTCCAATTTCTTTTCTTTTTTCTTTTTTTTAAGTGAATGGAAACAAGCCTTGTTGATTAAATACATTTTCACAAGCTCAGACAAATTACTCTCATACATCTGATAACATAATTATCATGATAGTCTAATAATGTTATATGATGAAGTATCAAAGATCATGCTATGGAATCCTACAAAAGGCAGAATATTTTTAATTAAACAGGAAAACAGTTTTGCAAAACTGTCTATGCAGAAGTGACAAAAGGGGTGACATCCAGCAGGAAGAGGGTCAACAGACAGAGTTCTCCAGCATTTCCTCATTCTCGATACTGGACATCCATTCCTCCAACTTCATAGACTATATGGCCAAAAGTATGCGAACACCTAAACATCACAATCATATGTGCTTGTTGATCATCCAGTTCCAGAGTTTGATCCCCCTTTGCTACTATAACAGCCTCCACTCTTCTGGGAAGGCTTTATGCTATATTTTGGAGCGTGGCTGTGGGGATTTGGGGCAAACCATGTCTTCATGGAGCATGCTGTGTGCACAGGGGCATTGTCATGCTGGAACAGGTTTGGGCCCCTTAGCTCCAGTGGATAGAAATCTTAATTAGGACAGTGGTGGATGAACTGTTAAGGCTCTGGTTTAGTGACGAGTTTCACGGTTCAAACCTCGGCACCACCAAGCTGCCACCATTGAGCCCTGAACCCCATCTGTCCAGGGGTGTCCACTCTGACCCCTGCTTCTTAACAATCTGGGATATGAAAAAAAAAAAAAGAATTTCACTGTGCTGTAATGTATATGTGACTAAGTCTTCTTCTTCTAAAGCTACAGCATACAAAGACATCATTTACAATTGTGTGCTTCCAACTTTGTGACAACAGTTTGCTGAAGAACCACATATGGATGTGATGGTCAGGTGTCCACATGCTTTTGGCCATATAGTGTATTGTAAAAGTTCAGTGACACACTTCATTTTGTGCAGTGGTGTGGTGATAGCTGAGGGTTTGTAATCCTGTAAGATAACTTCACTTTGGTCGAGACTTTACGTACTTCTCTGTTATTAAGCTTTTAAATTCACCTTAATTAAAGGACCATTTCATTAAACTGGATGCAGATACTAAGAAGGAGGGGACATTTGGGAAAGGGAAAATAAACTATAATAAAACCCAATTTTGGTGAATATGGAAACACAGAGCTGGGTCCAGTATAGACCATCCCAGGAAGTGTTGTTTTAGGATATTGACACAGCTTGCTGTGTTTATTTTTTAACCCAGCAAGAAAATGTTACAGAGAAAACATGAGCTAATAATTAATTAGCTTGAAGTAATGATAATAATTTTATGTAGCAGCCCAAAACATGTTAACTGTAAATATAACAAAAAGTAGTAGTAAACCTAGCATACTTTTTGTCAGCAGGCTAACACTGGTTATAAGCCAAACTGCACGATAAAAAAGTTGTTGTTTACATAAAGTCTATAGAAATGTAATTTAAAAAAGGTTCTACCAAATTATAAATAAACTTAAATGTAAACAAAATCTTACATTTCTTGCAGTTGCACCTGATTTTTTTTGCTCATTGCTGATTTGACTCCAGAAGCACAACGGAAAATTCCAGAAGCAACGTGACTGTAACATTTCAGGTCCACATCCCCAGCCCAGCATGCTGGATTACCTATTGTCAACCCAATTTGGGTCATGTCGACCCAGCTACCTGATGTAACTAGCTAAATCCAGCAGGCGAGTTGTAAAAATAACCCATTTTTAGAGTGTGGGGAAAAAAAACAAGCATGTAATCAGTTTGAATGAAGAGCCATGTTGATGAACCCTTCTGAGAGCTGTTCTCTTCACACCCTTCTTACAGGAGTAGTCCACCTGATCATTACACCCGTGTCCTCTTACTCTCTAAATGCTCTCTTCTTCACTCACCTCCAGTTTCTTTTTTCTCTAATCCTATCATGTCCTGTCCTATCCTGTCATTTCCTTTGATCATTCTTGATTCAGATCTGTATAACTAACCAGGCACGACAGGGCCCTGTTTGTGATGCCAGTGTGCTGCTGACAGCAAAGCCATGTTTCATTACGATCAGACTGTTCTCTAAATGCCTACAGGAAATTGAATAAAAAGTCTGCTAAATCCAATCCGCACAGCTACATCTCACATTTAGGGCAATTGGCCTATAAGGCTTCAAATGGAAGGTGAGCTTGTTGTAGTGCAAGCTTTGGAATCTGATGTTTGGATATTCCACATCATATCATAACACCCTTGTAACACTGAGCAACATTTTTCATCATATTGCATAGTGCGTTGCTCAGATCAGTGCCCTGGAGAAGAATTTGGAAACAAAGCTTTAGCACGCTCTTTTAATCAATCTCCTCTGACTGCAAAAATTGAATGATTAGTTACTCCTAGTGTTCAAAGCAGCGATAAAAGGTTGTTTCCTTGTGCATGTCTTCCAAAAATCAGATGAGGCAATTTTCTTGTCAGCAGTTCATTAGCAGTGCTAAGCGCATGTTTTTTTTTTAAATATTACTTTCAGTTTCATTTGAAATTCAGTTGGCTCCCAAGTGTCTCAATAGTCTAAAGCACTCAGGCTGAATTTGCAAAGAAATTACAGTTATTATGTAGAGTCTACAAAAAACTGTAGCTTTGTTAATGTAACATTAATGCTGCAATACCAACATGAATATCGGGGGCAGTGTAGCAAAATATTGACAAAATACGTATCAAATGTGCACTATGTACTATTCTAGGCAGTTTTGGGAATCGGCGTCACATTATGCTGAAATATTGGGGTTGTTTCACTATTTTGGAAGGTTTAGTACTTCATTTACAAGCTACAAACATGTTCACACACTGAGAGACCTTAAAGTGACTGCTAATTTATTGGGCTTTGTTGGACTTATGTTTAAAAGTATATCCGAGAAAAAGAGGTTGTATCGGGAAATTTCAGAAGGATGCCAAGCAGTAGTGTATGGATAATAATGGTGCAGATCCTAACAAATGTATTTGGTTGTGGTTTGATTGATGGATGTGGTGGAGGAGGGCTGACAAACTGCATAGCAAGAGATGGTACAGTCGGTAATCGCAGACCTACCTATATGGTAGGTTTACCTAATAAAGTGGTCAATGAGTGCTTAAATTAAATAGCACTTAGTTAAATAGTTTTTTTAAAGTGTGTTTTCCATACTATACTACCTCCCCAACAGGGTTTTTAGACTGATCATACTTTTAGTCCCTGACCTAGTGAACCAGTATGAGGATGTATGTATTGATAGAGATGAGAAGCACTTCTGTAAGTTTTTTCTGGATAAGGGTCTGCCAAACGCCATAAATGTAAATGTAAATGTGTGTATATTAAATACACTGCTTAACTAACTCAACATTTCGGTAACAGAAACTAATTAATTTTAGTTAATTAGTAATTTTAGTTTCTGACACAATAGGCTGCTTCTTGTTCTACTATTAGGTGTAGGTATTAATTCAATTTACATTATAGCTTTATTTCAGTTTGCAGAAAATGTTTTTGTTGTGTTAGTGTTCATTAGCCATATCCATGGTATGTTCTCAGCGTGTAGGCGTTGCGTTTGTAGGTCTAGAGAACAAATTTGTTGATAGTTTTCATGGTATCTGTGTATCATGCTATAGTTTTCATGGTATCTGTGTGTGTGTGTGTGTGTGTGTGTGTGTGTGTGTGTGTGTGTGTGTGTGTGTGAGAGAGAGAGAGAGAGAGAGAGAGAGAGAGAGAAAGAGAGAGAGAGAGAGAGACATGTAAAGTGGGTTTAATAGCCCCATATTCATTAGTGTTTATTAGTTCATTAAACAGAGAGGGAGAGAGATGGAGCAAAGTGGTACTAGTGCAGTAAAGTACATTTAATAGCCCTGTGTTTTTCATTGTCACAGTACGTGCATGTTTGTGTTCTTCAGTGCAGAAGATTGGTGTTCTCTCTCTGCACCACGTGAGTATTGAGTAGCAGTACCACCCCCATCTTCCTGTCTGATACACACACACACACACACACACACACAAACACACACACACACACACACACACACACACACACACACACACACACAGAGTTGATCCTCCCCCGGTCCACCTTGTTCTATGCTTTCTGGCTGAAACAGAAGAATAGCTCGATCAGCGGGGTTACACATGGACCATGCAATATCACAGACAAAAAAGAACACATGACAATGGAGAAGCAATTGCTTTCCCGGTACCAAATTTCAGTCTTTAATCCTAGTAGCTGCAGGCTGAATACTAATTATGAAGTATTTTGCCCAGATGGTGGATATAATGAGGACAAATTGTCCTACCTACCAAGGGTTTCTGTGCATGCATAAAATTTTAAGTTTTTGCATTATGTCTATAAATTCATTCTTCTTCCTATAGTTGAAAAGCATTTATATAATTTCTCTAGTTCTATAGTTTCATGCTGAAAGCATTATGATGATTTCAGTGAGGCATATTAGAGAAATGACAGATGTTCGCTGCTGCATGTGCAAAAAGGAGGCATGTAAACACAAAAACAAAAACGTCAGACGAAAAAAAAACAGGAGAGGGAGGACCCAGTCGTGATGATTTAATACTGTCTGATAAGTCAACAATGCTATGAAAAAAAAAAAAAAAAAACAGTCAGCGGAGGATGCCAAGCACATGTGTGCATGTGAATGAGTGTGCTTCAGGGACAGAATAGTGATGGAGAATGAATGAGAGATAGAGAGAGAGAAGTTGCCTAATGTGAGTTTGTGCCTTTTCATTATCCCGAGAGTACTAGACAGCTTGAGGAGACAAATGCCAAAGTGTGAGTGTGTGTGAATATGTGTGATAGTGCTTTTTTTTTGTCTGAGGCGCTCTCTCTGCGTCATTTCTGACACCTGTTTCCTGCCCCCTGCCACGCTTCTGTATGACCCCCCCTCCGCCTACGCCATAACAGCCGTTCTCTCGTTAGCACACACACAGCAGTGAACAGGGAGCCGGCTCCTCCACAGCTCGCTGACTCACCAGCTTCAGTGGGAGAGAAAAGCCAATCACAGCTGTACAGGCAGGGAAAGTGTTGCTTTACGCACTGAATGAGAGAGCCACTACTGCTGCACACAAATGAGCCCAAAATAAGGAATGATTGTTGAGTAGTTTCCCTCAGGTTCATTTATTTATAGACAGCTTGATTGTTATGCCCCTGGCTTTAATATAAAAAAAAAACATCATCAATTAAAAGGGGATCACTAATATATGTCTATTTTCTTAAAGCTGGCAAATTATTACTTTGCTACTACTGATGTCACTGGCACGTCCAACATCATCACTCCTTTAGTGTCCAGAATGAAGAGTACCTGTAAATGTGTTGCGAATTTAATAGGTACACCAACACTGTGCCTTCACACACTGGCCACTTTATCACACCTACAATAAATGTACGCTTTGCAGGCCTACAGAGTTTACACAGACACACTCTCAGGGAAGATAGGTACAAGCACTTGTCTGTACACTTAACACACATTTTGTACCATTACATAAAAATAAATCAAGTTCTTGATATAAATGTTCTTCTGAAAAATGCATCTGGTGGCAATTGTCATTGTCACTGGTTGGGAAGATTTCATGCTAGTATCATGTAGATGGGTGCCTCTTAAAGCTATCGATCACTTGAGCAAAAAGAGTGGGACCATTACATGCTGTGGTGAAAAGCTTGCCTTGCATGTCTTGATAGTAAGATCACACTGGAGTGAACTTCTCCTAATATAATATCACTCAATTTTGTAACCCAATCAGTTGCTCTTTCACCATTACATGAGCGCTCCATATGGTGCCCAGTGTCCTACAATACTATTTAGACTGAATGTTAGCCATCTGATTCTCAGACCAACTGTTCATCTGTCATGGAGAAAGAATACAGAGGCTCCCTCATCTAAACAGAGACTGGCCTACTGTTTGGTGGACATCATCACCATGGAGTATAGAAGGGCTGGATGCTTGACTCCTAACATGACATGGCACTTTACGAGGAGTGTCTCCTCTTCATGGGCATGCTGCTTCAGGAAATCTGAACTGCTGGGCATTACCATGTACTTTCTCCAGGTTCTCCAAGATTAACATCATACTTCCAGTGGTATCAGTGTCTTAAGGTGTATCAGTTACTTATGACATTGTGGCATATATTATCCAGGTAATTCTCACTGCCTCTGCCAGTTAGGAGGGGAGAGATAGAACTCTAGTTACGTTTGTTGGCTTCCTTGTCATTCGGAACGAGCGGTGACCTGGTGAAAAAGTTCTTGGGAAAGAAAGCTGTAATGCACCAATATTTATTGCAAATACTGCATCATATCACTTTCTGACTTCTTTCTGACAGAAGGTTTCAGCATGCATGCACGCTCACACAAGAAAGTATCCAGGTTTTTCTCACAGCCCATTACGTTTATCTGAAGTATTAATAATTACATCAGTTTCATTGTAGGTTAAAAATAACAGTCTACCAACCAAAATATCCAGTCAACAGCAGTCTTGAGCTTGGAAAATGGGAACTAATGAAGGGCTAGTGAGAGATTATCACTGTACACCTAGAAAGTGTACCAACAAGGTATTAGACATGTCTTGTAAGGTAAAGATGCCAATAACGTGTATAATCAATCATAAAACTAAATTATCTATTTAAATGATTGTAGCAAGGTTTGCACTATCCTGTGTAATTTCTAGAGACTGTTGTGTGTGAAATTCCCAGGAGATCAGCAGTTTCTGAAATACTCAAACCAGCCCATCTGGCACCAACAACCATGCCAACCATGCCACAGAGATCTCCTTGTCACAGAGATCACACTTTTTCTTCATTCTGATGTTTGATGTGAAAATTAACTGAAGCTCTTGACTTGTATCTGCATGATTTTATGCATTGCATTGCTGCCACATGGCTGATTGGGTAACTGCATAAATGAGCAGGTGTACAGGTCTTCATATTAAAGTGGATGGTGAGTGTATATCATATTATGATATCATATATAGCCATTCAGCAAATGTTAATCTTCATAAAGTCTTAATTCACAACTCATACATACATTTTGCATTCCACTGAAATAATAATTACCTATTTTGAGTGACCTATGATTAAAAAAAAAAAAAAAAATGTTATTTTATAGATATAAGTCCAAAGTTCCTTTGATTTTTTTTATCTGCTCTGTTTTTTGATCTGCTCTGTTTAGTTCCATAGAATTATTATTGCAACTATTGGTCAAACTTGAGAACTGCAAAAAGTGCGAATAGAGGCCCATTGGAGCAGGGATCACTCTCCCTCATGCTCACTTTATGAATGTTTTCAGTAGAGGAGGAACAGCAGACAGAACAGTTAATGTCAGGGTTGCCAGTGTCATGATTTTTATGCAATAATTGGGATAGTTTAAAAATACTCCACAACCTCCAAGATCTTGTTTAGTAGGAAATAACTGGAATTAGATGTATTGCAAAGTTAGGGAGTGGGAGAGGTGGTGGATGTATAGAGTGGATAATGTCTCTAAATCAGAAATGCATGTGCACCAACGTGACTTTGTTTCCCATGCAAAGGCTGAGAAAAAGAAGAAAAATGAATATTTTGGGCTAGTTTCAGGTTGTTTATGTGGTTTTTGAAATGTAGTTGGGCTGGAAATGGTGCTCAAACCTGGCAACCCTGGTTAATGATAATAGCTCTTTGAGAAACTCACCTGCTGAATTGAACACAATTAAAGAAATGTGCATCTAAAACTGCTCAAAACAATCTGCTAGACTGTGCAGACTGTACAACTGTGTGTTGTACAAACTGAATTATAATTGAGACAGGACACAACTGAGTAGTTGAGGTTTAAGCGGCTTGTAAAATGACCAAACAGCTTGGCAGTGCTATGATGTGAAGCCATAAGCACTGAGCCAACATATCCACCACTAAGTAGTACTTTATTTGATTGGTTGTGCTGACAGATGATGCAAAATATAATTTTCAGTGTGGCAGGGCACCATCTGTGCAAGGGCCTTCGCCTGATCACTTGCCTGAAGCTCATTATTTGGTGTGAGTTCTTCTCACCACCTGGGTGCAATGCTTACAGGAACACAGAGCAAAATCACACATTGGACACTATAGTTAAGTCTGTGGTCTCTCTGCTCCTAAATCATCCAGATTACTCCATCCAGGTTTACAAAGTGAAAGGAGCCAATGTTCAAAGTGAGTGAGGGGAATGGAGAGAGGGAGAGGAAAAGAATTACACCCTGATCTGATCTGATCTGACACCTCCCTTGATCCTCCTTTGGCTTATAGGCAGATCTGGAGTTTCTTCACATTGTAAAAAGCCAGCAACAGCAGATCTGCTAACCAGCCTGCCCACAGACAGACAGACCCCGGGCGTGACTCACTCACATGCCCACAAGCGTGAGACAACACACCAGCCATACTGCTCAAAGAAGCATGATGAACAATAGGACATAGACACGTGATCTGTCTGTAGTTCATAAGAAGTGGATTTAGCTTCATGTGAGACTTCACATGAGAACATACTTCATACTTGAAGTATGCGGCATACTGACATATTTCTTCATAGTTTTCATTCCCCTTCGCCATTCAGAATTAGGACAAATTGTCACCCCGGAAGTTTATTTGTAAAAATACATTTAAAGTAGCCTTTCAGATTTCAGCATGGGTTCAACACTTTTTTATGATTATGGTCAAAACAAGAGCAAAAACACACCCACACAGTTGAAATGTTCACTTTTTTATGTCAAGCCTCACTGTAACCAGACTTCCTGTTCACACTATTGTTCTTCCATGCAACTGACAAAACAAGGGATATCCACTTGGATATGCGCCAACAACTTCATGATGTAAACACTGACTGACCCTTGCTCTTCTGATTACCTTTCACCATAGTTGACAGAATATGTCCAACAGGACCAGAGGTGGGTAGAGTAGGCAGAAATTGTACTCAAGTACAAGTAAAACTACTTCTAAAAATAATTACTCAAGTATCAGTAAACGTAATACTGTTAATAATTACTTGAGTAAGAGTAATAAAGTATTCAATGAGAAGACTACTCAAGTAGATAGTTACTAGCTACTTCGGATGTGATTAAAATGAAGGGAAAATCCTGAATCTCAGACTCCGACATTCAGGATCTCGGAATCTCCGAATCTCAGACTCCGTTTAGTAACTGATGAACACCACCAAATGTAGCGAAGTAAAAGTACATTTCTGTGATTAAAAATTAACTTGAGTAAGAGTATAAGTATGGCCAGTTAAACCTACTCTGAAAAAGTACTTTTTTTTTCTTTCAAAAAGTTATTCAAGTAAATGTAATGAAGTAAATGTAGCACGTTACTACCCACCTCTGAACAGGACCCTGCTTGCCTTGGGTGTAGCTAGATTGAGAGAAACAAAAAGACCTGTGTTTTCTGAATGATTATCCTTACCCTCTCTCAGACCCCTTTAATGGCTTGGTTTATATCTAAAATAATATCTGGTCATACACTATATGGCCATATTTTTGTGGACACCTGACCATCACACTCATATGTGCTTTTTGAGCATCTCATTCCAGATGTAGCCCCCCATTTGCTGTTATAATAACCTCCGCTCACCTCTAACCTCCTTTCCACTAGATTTTGGAGCATGACTGTGGGGATTTGTCCATTCAGCTCATCCCAAAAGTGTTCAGTGGGGTTGAGGTCAGGGCTCTGAGCAGGCCACTTGAGTTCTTCCACTCTAATCTTGGCAAACCATGTTTTCATGGTCCTCGCTTTGTGATCAGGGACACTATCAGTTTCAGTGAAGGGAAATATTATTATATTATCTCCACATTTTAATGTCTAATGTTCCTTATTTTATCCTGGTAGTTTGATCTGGTCAACAATAGCATGTCCACTCTGTAATGTGAGATATAAGACAATTCAATAAGAATTAATCATGTGTAATTCCTAACTATATATCATAATGCCCACCCCGTTATCCTGTTATCTCCATGGGTCTGGAGTTTTTGATCCTCTTTTAAAACAACAATATACCAGTGATTACAATTTTTAATTATTATAGAGACACACATCCTTTATCTGTTTATAGTTACATCTAATGTTGTAGAATGTCCACAAAACAAATTCCTGTTATCAGTTATAGCAGATATAAACAGTCATTCCCTCATCAGCCTCTCTGTTTTTCTCTTTTAAAAGACAAAAGTGCAGCTTTTCATGTTACTGAGAAACCGCAGACTGCAATGGCCTCTGTCCTGAAGACTTTCCTGGGCAGAAAATTTAAAGAAACAGTGCTGACTCCTTTCTTAAAGTTTAAACAACAACATATTTTTCTTTCTTAAATAACAATGTTTTAATCCGTTTATTATTAGTCATAGATTATGCAGCATGTCCACCATACAGGTCCTTATGAACTAGCTGTTACTACAGAAACAGGATGAGCTAATTAATATAAACCTGCGATTTGACTTTCTGCCAGAACTACCCCCAGAGCAGCTGTTATAGAAAATTAATCAACACCTTTTGACCACTCAGAATCGAGAATTCAATAATGCTGTGATATGTTACATTATAAGACCTTATAGCCACTGTTTTATCTGTGGATGAACAATTACATTGTTGTGGTTTTGGAGAATAAAATATGCAAAGATCAGCTATAACATTAAAAGCACTGACAGGTGACGTGAATAACACTGATTATCTCATTACAATGGCACCTGTCAAGGGGTGGGATATATATTAGGCATCAAGTGAACAGTCAGTTCTCGAAGTTGATGTGTTAGAAGCAGGAAAAATGGGCACGCGTAAGGATCTGAGCGACTTTGACAAGGGCCAAATTGTATTGGCTAGACGACTGAGTCAGAGCCAAAACGGCAGGTCTTGTGGGGTGTTCCTGGTATGCAGTGGTTAATACCTACCAAAAGTGGTCCAGGGAAGGACAACCGGTGAACTGACAACAGGGTCATGGGTGCCCAAGACTCGTTGATGCGTGTGGGAGCAAAGGCTAGGCCATCTGGTCTGATTCCACAGAAGAGCTACTGTAGCACAAATAGCTGAAGTTAATGTTGGCTATGATAGAAAGGTGTCAGAACACACAATGCATCACAGCTTGCTGTGTATGAGGCTTCATAGCTGCAGACCGGGCAGAGTGCCCATGCTTACCCCTGTCCACCACCGAAAGTGCCTACAATGGGCACATGAGCATCAGAACTGGACCATGGAGCAATGGAAAAAGGTGGCCTGGTCTGATGAATCATGTTTTCTTGTACATCATGTGGATGGCTGGGTGCGTGTGCATCGCTTACCTGGGGAAGAGATGGCACCAGGATGCATTATGGGAAGCAGGCAAGCTGGCGGAGGAAGTGTGATGCTCTGGGCAATGTTCTGCTGGGAAACTTTGGGTCCTGGCATTCATGTGGATGTTAAGTAGAACCCTTCATGGTAACAGTATTCCCTAATGGCAGTGGCCTCTTTCAGCAGGATAATGCACCCTGCCACACTGCAAAAAATGTTCAGGAATGGTTTGAGGAACATGACAAAGAGTTCAAGGTGTTGAGTTGACTTGGCCGCCAAATTCCCCAGATCTCACTCCAATCGAGCATCTGTGGGATGTGCTGGACAAACAAGTCCGATCTGTGGAGGCCCCACCTTGCAACTTACAGGACTTAAAGGATCTGCTGCTAATGTCTTGATGCCAGATACCACAGCACACCTTCAGAGGTCTTGTGGAGTCCATGCCTCGAGGGGTCAAAGCTGTTTTGGCGGCACAAGGGGGACCTACACAATATTCTGACAGTGTAGAAAATAAGTCAGTTTAGTAGCAGAAGTGTTCAAATGTGCATCAAATAGTACTTTCTGAAGGACCTTTTTCAGTAGTGTGTTGTACATGTACTCTGTGATTTTGCACTCTTGAAAAGCTGTCAGAACTCAGAGGGCCTGACACACATGGAGTACACTCTCAACCTTATAGTAGCTTATTTTGCTGATCAGGAAATGAGAAAGGACTGTCCATTATACGTTACAGTACTTGTATTAAAAATATAATGCCTTTATTTTATTTTGTTTTAAGAAAAAGTGTAAGAGAAAGATAACACTGCACCAATGGGCAGATCCGATGCTGACATCCTTTTAGTAACCATTTCACTCTTCTTCAAGCTTCTGTGTCATATCATGTATGTCCACAACATAAAGCACATCAGTGGATCGGATCATGAAATGTCAAATCTGATCCAGTACCAATCCTGTATTTCAGGAAAAGCCATATTCAGTATTGGATGAGTGTTTTTCTGTAACTACTGTATGTGAAAAAATAACACAGTTCCATGGTCTCTTGTTGCTTGTGGACCATTAAGGCATTTTATTGAATAATCAATTAACTGAAAAGCTTAATGATTGTGACGATTTTGCTCAGTGCGCATAAAGAAGTGTGAAGGCAGTTTGCTTGCAGAGTCGCTTAGGAAACCACTGCTGCTGACGTCAACTCAGTTTGCTACCTTATCGAAGAGGCGTGTGTGTGTGGGGAGGCAGCATTTTCAGAGCTATCAAATGGTTATTCATAGCCAATGGAGTCAGTTTGGGCTTGACCAACAAAAAAAAAATGCAGACAAGCATGTTCCCTCTTTCAATGAATCCAGAACAAAGACTTTTTCGTCTTTCTGTCAAGTCATACTTCCATGGCAGCCCAGCTTCATGCATCACTACATATTTGAAATGGACTATTGTTTGGAAAGGTTTCAATTTGAACGAACACTGTAGTTTTAAACATATGAACATTTCATTTCATATGGTAGATTTGCCACCTTACAGGCTCAATCCGTAACTCTGCATGGAGTTTCACATTCTCTGAGTATCTGCGTGGGTGTTTTTCAGGTACTCCGGTTTCCTCTAACTTTTCAATAATGTGCTAGTAGGAGCAATTGCTACTCTAAATTTCCCCTAGGTGTGAATAAGTATGTGATGCTCTATGATCGATTGGTGTCATGTCTAGGGTGTATTCCTACCTTATTCCTTGTCTTCCTGGAATAGGCTCTGAATCTACCACTATCATGAGCATGATAAAGTGGTTGGTCTAGATGAATGAACATTTAATATTACACCACACCCACCCTATTACCTCATTTTGTCTTGGCATGTATTTGGAAATCGGCAAAAAACTGCATGACCTCTTCTGTGCTTGACGTGATGTTTCCCATGGTGATGAGCAAGGTGAAGCCCACACAGTTATATACATGGGCAATGCTTCTACCTCTGTTTCTGTGGCTCCAGCTAAAGCACACACACACACCCACACAACTGTTGGCAGGCTTCAACAGAGTTGAAAAGATTTTTCCAAGGCCACTGAATATCACTGAACCACCCATACTGATGGTGTGTGGGCCTGTAGACCATCTGACAATCTCTTCCGTCTGAAGACTCAGCAAGACAGAAAGTGGGACGACTCTCATACGTACACACAGAAGACGTGAGGAATCCTAATCTGATAGAACACTTGGCAAATTGGCAAAGAGAATTATCACAATATTTATTAGAGTATATGAGTAGGTGTCAATGGTAGAAAGCAGCCTCAGTGAAATGTAAAGGAATACGTCACTGGATTTCGAATTAACCATGATGATTATCTTACTCATCAGCAATATTTAGGAGATTGCGTATGACTGATGTCATGAAATGACTGATAGATGTGTCTGGCTATTTGCTACAGGGCCTCTGAAGCAACATTGTGAGATTAGGTGGAGCTGGTACTCATTTTCCTGGTCGAATAATGTAATAGTTTATGCCTTTGTCATGGCTTCTTGGCTTTGTCTGATCTTAAGTAATTAAATAAATGGGTTGAAAGAGTTATTAAAAGAATGTATACAATATACTGTACCTTATGGTAATATGTCTATGTCAATAATTATTGCTCTACAGTCCAGTCCATTAAGGACTGATATAGATAACAGATTATAGACTGCATAACCAATATGATATGTATATATTGAACCAATATGATCTTATATTGTCATTCTGAAGGCTGAAACTTTAATACACCTTTTCCTGTATGCATAAGGAGAAAGTATTTACTCAATTTAAATACATCACTTCCATAAAAGGTCACAAACGTGACCTTTTATGGAACTCAATGACCGTTACTAAACATGACTGTATTTTGATAGGCACCTAAATTAAAAATGAGTCACGTTTATTTAATTAGACAGTTCTTCAGCTTTTTTTCCCCCCTTATACTGCATGGTGTTGTCATGGTTATAATCATGGTTGCTAACAGGCTTTTGACTATGAGACAGTTCAAACATGACTTTTGAACAGTATGCTTTTTCCTTTAGTTTGTTAGGGGTTCAGTCAATTATGCTCTTATGTGTTGAGTTTTACATGAAAGAAGACATCAAATAAAGACTGACGCTTTATGTAAATGTAATGTGTTTTTAAAAAGATATAAATGGATATTAGTGTCTTCAGAAATGTTGGCTGGGATCTAGAAAGGTCATCTGTTGTCACATCCATTGTATTATATACATTACATTATACAGTATATACTGTAGAAACAAATAAAACATTTAATTACACTGCAACAATTGAAATGAAAAACACAAAAGTCAGATTTTGTTTGAGTTAGATCAGTTTTTATTATTTAATAAAAAATAAATAAATAAATATGTACATAATAAATATTTTCTAATATCTAACAAATGAAGTAGTCTCACACATACACACACATTGACATGCAAAAAAAAACACTAATAGTCTCATCAACAGACTTTTCTTTTTTGCTTTATATCCAGCTTTCATCAATGAGTTTCTCCAAACCTGGTTACCTTCCTCTAGCCCCTGGTTCCAGCCCAGTCTTTCTTTTTCTTGCGCATTTTCTAATAACATAATGCTACATTCATTTCTCCTTTCCCCGATAACCTCCACTAACCACTACCATCTTCATTTCACGACACCTACTTCTATCCAATGAAACTTTCTTTAACAGTCTTTCAGCATTAATTACCACTTCCACACTAATTAACAGTTCCAGTTTGCTTCCATGCTTTAGCCAATGTTCAGTTCACAGATTTTTCTTGTGCTTGCACACACACACACACACACACACACACACACACACACACACACACACACACACACACACACACACACACACAGAGAGCGAGACACTGAGTTTCACGGCTCTCTTTTGCATCTCTGCTGAAGCATGTTGAGTGCATATTCCATACGGCTGCGTAGCTCTGATGTGCAGCCGGCCCTCAGGAGTGCACTCAGTTTGAAAGTGGCGGATGTTCGCTCCTCATTGATGTACGTCAGGAGGTAGTCGTCCTGCTGGGTACACAGGATAAGTTTGGTGTGGTCGTGGTAGAAGTTTACCTGTTTGGAAAGATAGAGACAGTTTGTCATCCTGGAAATGAAAAAGGATGTGGAGCATTGTTACAACAGTGGTGAGTCACTGTGATACCACTGTGTCCGTAGGCTTCTTCTTGATCTTAAAATAAGCTCACCGGATAAACTATTTAAGGCAAGAACAGTACACAATATTTGTAGAAGGAAAAATACACAGTAAGAGACTTGGAGGCCGTTCTACATGTAGAACTGTATGTTGAATAAAGGTGAAATACTGGAGAGCAATGGTTCGGAGAAATAAAAAAAATCTGAAGGACTTCAGGAAGCACGATTCAATAAATAGGTTTCTATGGAAAGGTTGTGACTACTGCTACAACTTTGCAATCAACAAACCTGCAGGAATGAGTTGCTTCCTGGATACCAGTGTATGACTGAAGAATAGACTGAAAATGTTTCTTTTGATTACCTGGAATGTGCCGTCATTGAAGAGCATCATGAGGGCCCGGTCTGACTTCAGCCATTGCAGCAGATAGAGTCTGGGCTTTTCAGCATCTGTGTCAGTCACCATATCACCTCCCTAACAACAAGAGGAAATGTTAATGTTAGTACAACAAGCAAAACATGTTTAGATCAAAACAGCACACTTTCAGCTGTCCCAAGTACCTTACTGTATAAATTTTTAAAAAAGAGTTCATTGAGAACCTTATTTACGTTATAAATGAAGAATTATACACAAATGCATAAATAATGGTTGCTATGTCTTCCTTGATTCTATCAAGATTCCATGTTTAAGGGTTTTTTTTTTTTGTTTTTTTTTTACATTTTAAAAAGTGTAAATGTAGGTTAATTTCCACTCACATCCATCAGGTTTTCTTCCATATAGTGAGCGAAGTACTTGAGAATAGTGACCTGGCCCACACAGTTCTCAGGAACATCTGTTGTGTACATCACAGCACACTGCCCCATCTCAGCATGCTGCAATACAGTCCTGCTCAAGAAAGATAAATAATAGACAGAGACACAGAAAGAGAGAACATTAAAACAGTCACCTAAAGAACATAACATCATTTAAGTGACAAGGCAAGGTTATGTATGTATCTATGTGATCTTAAAAAGATCTTTCTTGTTTTTTAGCAGTAAGATACCAGTTTCTTACTATTTGAATGTACTGTTACACTGAACTGTTGTTTTCCCTTTCTGTGTATCTAATGAAGAACCATTTTCTACTATTACTTGGTGATGATGCCCACATGTGCCTCGCATAATTATATTTTTACATTGCTATAACAATGCCACTTTCTTCAAGATCAGCAAAGTTCCAACTTACTTCTTTACCTAATTAACTATCTACCTAATTAATTACCTAGTGACCTAGTAATTACCTCTCTACCTACATATTTGAGTATGTTCCTACCAAAGAATGTAACTACCTACTAACCTAGCTAACTACCTAAGAACCTAGCTTACTAACTACCTGTCTATGTACCAACCTGCCCAACTATGTAACTAGCCTGTCTACCTAATTATGTAACTATTTACAGCACCTACATACTTACCTACCCAAGTATGTAACTAACCTAATTACAAAATTATCTACAATATTTAGGGTTGCTGACATACAGTACTGTGCAAAAGTTTTAGGCACATGCAAAGAAATGCTGATATGCCTTCAAAATAATGAAATTAAATGTTTCTACATTTAAAAAAAATACTGTAAAGAGCAGTAAACAGTAGTAAATGAAACAAAGTCAATATTTGGTGTGACAAAAAAATAAAAATAAAAATAAAAATAGTAGTCTCTGGTACAATTTGTGTAGTTTTATAAGGAAATGAGCTGGTAAGTTTTATTGAGCATCTTACAGAACCAGCCACAGTTCTTCTGGGGACTTTAACTTTCGCACTCGCTTCTTATTTTTGCAGAAAAACCCAGCAGCCTTCATTGTGTTTTTTGTCTGCAAAGTTGTCTCTTACGTAACATGCTGCTTTCTTTAATGACATACAAATATTTTTCTGTAACATTTAATTTTGTGCTAGAAAACTAATGTTTGGGAATCTAAAATGTTTTTTGTACTGACTTGATAATGTAGAAGTCATAAAATAAAAAATCTATAACAAAGTTTGTGCTAAAAATATAGGGTGCCTAAAACTTTTGTGCAGTACTATACCTAAGAGTACCTACTTACTTAAGAACCTAACTACCTACAATCTAATATAACTTACTACCCACCTTACCTTACTAACTACCCAACTACCAATCCAAGTACCTACCTACCCAATTACCTAACTGTCTACCTATTTTGTCTACCTACCCAAGTACCTAAATATGTAGCAAATTATATACTTACCTACCCACATAACTTCCTAAATACCCATCTACCCTACATACTACCCACCTATCTAATAAACTATCTAACTATCGTACTTGATTTTAATACAGAAATTTTATTTTCTTCTTTATCCCAAGTCCTTGTCCTTATTAAAACCATGTAATTTTCTATATAAGATATTGTTTTCACAATGTGTCCATTCATTCAGGCCATTTATACTTGCACTTGATCTTACAGAAACTAACAAGTGTGAGTCTACCATCAAAATCCCTCAACCTGTGTGTTGTGTAATTGGCATGTCTCGTGTGATAATCACAAACGACATTCAGCACTTGACAACAGCGCTGATTACATCAATTGATTTGAGTTGGCAACTGAACAAGCCCTAGCACCTACGTTTTGTCAGATAGGAGACTCATGTGCGTTCCGCTGTTGAAGAGGACGCCCACAGTGTTGTCGGCCAGCTGATAACCAAAGCCATATTTGTTGGAATAATCCACCCACTTTGTCACCCACTGCATACTGCTGCATCCGCTAGCCTTGGGTAATTTCTCAGCTGTGGATTAAGAATGGATTGTTATTTACGCGTGAATTTAAATTGCCTTCCACTATGAATGGATTTTATGAATTTGTGAATGCAGTGTGTCTGTTTGAAGTACCTGTGGGCATGTGCTCGAGGCAGTCTCGTAAAACACTGCCAATGGCTTCTGCAACAGAGCCTGTTGTACTGTCTTCCAGACCTACAAACCAAAAGGGAATGTTCTCAGCATTGCTAATGAAGTGATGTGAGGCAGGAAAATTACTGACAGTTATCTGACTGATGGAAGACACGCACAGACACACACACACGCACTTACATTCACTGCTGCTGCTGTAGCTCCCAAGGCTGCCTCTGACGATCATGAGGATAGTGTCTCGGGCTTCAGGCTGTGTGACTGTTGCCTGGGAAACAGGCTTTCCGGCCGGTAGTGACGGAGTCCCTCTTTCCTAAAAAGGCAAAAGGAAGAGAGAGGGGGAATGTGAGGACTGCAAATCATTGTCATTCACTCTGTTCTCCTCTGCTATACACTGTGTTCTCAATGAACAGTTAGATGCCCTAGCTCACCTCTGAAGATGGTGTGGCAGGCTGCTTATTAATAGAGGTTGTCTTGAGGTCATTGCAGAGTTTGTAGATGTCATCTTCTTCTTTGGCTGTCTTATCTATAAGTGGAAGGACTGTCTTAATTAAAGAGCCACAATGTTATTTTCAGTTTGTATATACATAGTAACAGTGAGTCTAGCACTTACTGAGATTCTCATAGTACTTGGCTTTGTCTCTTTTCCCACCAAACAGGGCGGCAGCGGCCTTCCTGAAAAAGCTCTTGGCAGGGCTGGAGATGTGGAAGTCCGGAGCAGAGAGACAGCAGCTGGAAGGCAGTGTCTCTGGCATGAAGCCCTGTGTGGACAGAAATCACCAGTTAAGATCTCAGTGCCAGAAACATCTGGCATTGTAGATACAAAGTCCACAAAACAAAAACTGACCTGTGAGAGAAATTCATGCTGTGCAATCTCGTCGAGTCGCGGGCGATCTGCTGGGTCACGGGAGAGCATGCTGGCAATGAGCTGCCTGGCTGCGAGAGACAGGGAGGAGGGCAAAGAGTAGCGAGCCTCTTTAATACAGCGATACGTCTCCTTTAGGTTATTGGTCTCAAATGGAGGTTTACCCTGGAGCAGAGTGTACCTGCAGGAAAAAGGGTGGATATCAGTCAGATAAACTCAAGTACATTTGGTGCAGTTATTCTTTTAGCAACAGTTTCGTCAATCAACAGTCCATGTTTTTGGTCATGCATTATGGGTGAAACACAGTTATGTAATGGAATATGTGCAGGTCAATTCTGGTCAGCACTGGATTCAATTTGCCCTGCAGGACAGTGCTCCCATTGTGCACTGGTTTGTGGTAGAGTAAAAGCAATGGAGGACTTACATAACGCAGCCCAGGGCCCAGACGTCCGACTCCCAGCCATGGCCCTGTTTATTCAGCACCTCTGGAGAAAGGTAATTCGGAGTGCCGCAGATTGTCTTGCGCCTGTTGCTCACTGGCTCCAGTTTGGCAGCCAGCCCAAAATCTCCAACCTTCAGCTCCATTGAGTCACTCACAAACAGGTTCCCTAAGGAGTAAACAGACAGAATTGACCACCAGTTTCAGAATGGCATGTACAAGGATTTCAGTGAGAAGCCTGATGTTTTTTTATGATTTATTTCAGAAGTGAGCTGTGTACCTAGTTTGAGGTCTCGATGTAGGATCTCTTGGTCGTGCAGATATTTCAATGCAGACACCGTCTGTTTGAGGTAGTACCTCACTTCTGGCTCCGTTAGCACTTTGCGTGCCTTCAGGATGTGTGCCAGTGACTGAACAAAGGCAGGATTGACAGAAAGACACATTAGTAAAACATTCACATGCCAATCCAGCTCCTTTCATTAAAAAATATTCCTGCTCACCAACCAACATTTCTCAAAATTTCACAAAAGAAATATGGCACTGATGGTTTTTTTGGTTTTTTTTTTTTTTTTAATACTGTGCCAAGGAGACAGTGCATGTGGTGTAATCTTTAAGAACAGGCATGATGAGGGGGGATGACTCACTCTTCTGCTGCAGTACTCCAATAAGATATAGATGTTATCTTTATCCTCAAAATGATGATAGAAATGAACGATGTGCTTGTGGCTCAGTCCTCTGTGCAACTCGATCTCCCTGTTAATCTGCAAAGCAGCATAACATTGCGCATTACATCTAGACTTTTGACATGAAGTGATTGACAGCTAGCTACGGGCGCGCGCCTTCGCTCACCTTCTCGCGCTGGTGCGGTTTGGCGACGCGCGCGTGCGGGATGATTTTGGCCGCGAAAACCTTTCCGGCGGACAGGTCAGTCAGCTCGTAGCATTTAGCAAACCCTCCCTGTGACACACAGAGCATGAATAAACAGACTGTAAAGCAAAAACTATGCAGAACATTTCACCGACCGACTTCTGTACGATGTAAATCCTCACCTTTCCCAGAACTTTCCCGCGGCAGTAACATTTCCCAGTCACGGGATCCGTGATGATACGTGAGAACTCCGTAGTGTTGGCACTCTGGTCTTCTTTCTTCCGCCGCTGCTCACTCGGTTTATTATGCTCGCACACCCTGTCGTTATTAGTCGGCTGTTGGTTAGAAACGTTCCTAGGGCTCTCCATCTCTCGTCTACGTCCCGACTCTGTCTCTGTCTCTGTCGTTGCCGCTCGGTTTTATACCGAGAACTCCACCTCCTGTCTAGACTCCCAACGCAAACACTAATTTAACGTCATAAGCAAAGACATCATCGCGCATGCGCTTTTTACACAGCGTTTCAGAACTCCCCGAAGTGTTACTACTTTTCTGTTTCCAATAAACCCGTTTAAATACTTACAAAAAATGACTCACCAGTAAATATTCTGACCCTTCATAGAAATTCATCTATCCATCCATTCATCCATTTTCTGTACCACTTATCCTACACACACTGGACGGGGTGCCAATCCTTCGAAGGGCACAATCACACACACAAACACAAACTATGGACAATTTAGAGATGCCAATTAGCCTACAATGCATGTCTTTGGACTGGGGGAGGAAACCGGAGTACCCGGAAGAAACCCCCAAAGCATGGGGAGAGCATGCAAACTCCACGCACTCGACTCGAACCCCCAACCTGGAGGTGCGAGGCAGAAATGCTAACCACTGAGCCACAAAAAGGAGTATATTAAATTAATTTAAATGAGATTTACATTAGTATCAGACACCCTTATCCGTAGCAACTTACAGAACTGCTTTGTATTCTCTATCAAAAACAGATCCTCATGCAACTTGAATAAGTGCCTGGGCAAGAGGTTGGGTTCAGGTTTTTTTGTTTGTTTGTTTGTTTTTTGGAAGACATCCAGTGACAGCTGTTCAGACAGCCAGGGAAGGTTCATTCCACCACCTGGGTACCTGTAAAGTGAACAGTCTTTGCGTATGTCTTCTGGGTACCTTGAGGGATGGTGCTAGTCATGCTAGTGACTCGAAGGAAGAGTGGTGCAGAGCAGGGTGTGATAAGTGCCTCCAGCTACGCTTTGGGCAAGCATCAGGCAGCTACAGAGAGCCAGCAGAGAGAATGCAGAAATAAGGAGATCTGGGAGAACTTGGAAAGATTGAAAACAAATATTGTAAGTCATGCAGCTACATTCTGTATTAGTTGCAAGGGAGTGATGGCACACAGAGGCAGACCTGCCAGAAGTGAGTTGCAGTAGTCCAGTCTTGAGATGACAAGGAACTGAACAAGCACCTGAGTGGCCCCCATGGATAGAAATGGCTAGATCTTCCTGATGTTATGATGAATAACATGTAATAAGTGGGATTTTATGTTCACATGGGCATGATGTTTTGTATAGCGATGTATAGCACATTTTACTTGCAAGTTTCATTCATTCATAAATCTTCAGTAGCTGCTTTTTCCTGGTTAGGGTCATGGTGAATTCGGCATGAGGTGGAAATACACCCTGGATGGTCCATGTTATGTTAGAGGAGAGATATAAAAGATTCTCCAATTTTCTATTTTTTTTAAGTTCATTTTTGTCAGCTGTTTTAAACCATTTTCTTGAAGGGTGTCAATAATTTTGAACTTGAGTGTATTTCTTGTCAGATATATCAGTGGTTCTCAATTACATCATGCTCTGCTCAATTTTGAACTAAACTGAAGCAACAGAGCATCACCTTGTGGTTAATGTGATGTAGGGCCACCTAAAAAAGGCCCATTCCAATACATACTGTATAACGGATCTATATAGATTTCTAGGTTTCTCCAGCTTCTATCAACACTTTATTAGAAACGTCCTATCCTAAAGCATGCAGACTCCATCTTATGTTATATTCTATGTTTTGTAAGGTCATGCTACTCCTTTGCTCAAGCCAACATTCCTAGAATGTTGGCTCCCCAACATTCCAGTTCCCCAATGCCCATGGTCTCATATAGCCTACTTTAGACCTGGTGTCCTGCCCAGGTATGACAACCATCCTCGTGGTCATTGACCATTTCTTAAAACAACCAAGACCCATGCAAACTCTATTCACAGCCAGGTGAAACACCTGAGTTGTTTTGGTAAACCTGAAGATATTGTGCCAGAGAGGGGTCTCTAATACATATCACATATCACAAGTCTTGAGATCGTTCATGGAGAAATTACGAGTTTTGGTTTGCTTCACCACTGGGTGTCACACACGAGCCAATGTTCAATTAGAAAGACCCAACCAAGCGATAGGTCAAATCATGAAATAGATAGAACTTTCTATGCAGACCAGCCTGGGTGATTTTAGAAAAGCGAAGAGGCTTGGGATGAGACCCACAGATATAAACTAAAGGCTGATGCCCAGATACAGTACATTAGCCCTTTCAAGATCGTGCAGCACATAAAGGTTACATATAAGATGCAATTATTACATTAGTATGGCTAGTCACCAACTTTCTATATTCCTCTCCTCAAACCCACAGTCCCTGGTCCATTGGATGAAGTATCTCATGCTGAAACACCACCACCTCCACTAGACGTCAAAGGACCACACACACACACGTACGCACGCACGCACACACACACACACACACACACACACACACACACACACACACACACACACAATAAGAGTCATCTTGGATCCTCATTGTTGCAGTGGCAAACTTCAGTGCCTGATTTACTAGGAGTTTCAAGGCCTTGAGGAACAACGCTGGGTCCCAGCACAAGTTATCTTGGATCCTACACTGATCCAAGAGTTCTACACATGACAACCAGACCATCCAGTTCTCTGACCCAGACGTGGTCCAAAGGAAAATTTTACTCTTGGGAAATTGGTGAGTGGTTACTGTTGTGCCAGCATTTTTGCCCATTCACAATTGCACTTAGTCGAATTACACTACCCATGGTTCTCAACCAACCGCCTAGTCAGCAGACAACATCCCATGATCAGTCAGAAGAATCCAGAAAAGAAACCAATTCCTGTTCACAATCACCAGAAATCTAATGTAACACACCAATTTCCAATCATCACACACCATTCATAAACTCTGGACAGTTGCTTTGCAAAGTCTTACATCAGCATTTGCACCTGTGACATAAATGAACTGTTGTTTGTGTTCCTGTATGTCTCTGGCTTTGACTCTAGCTTTGCTTATTACATTGTTCATTTGGGTTTTTCCCTGTTCATGCTAGTTTGCTGATCGCCTGACCTTTTGCTACTTTTGTTTGTTTACACATCCCTTTTTCTGTGAATCATGACAACTGGTCCTCCATCTAAACTTTTTGGAACTTTTTGGAGTTGTGTCACCGCACCCACAGTGATCTTATATCAGTTTAACCTTTATCAGAATAAGCATGATAATTATAAACCATTGTTCATGAGTGGTTGGTGGCGGCAGATGGCCCATGGAGAGAAGAGAAAACAGACATGCTGAACTGTGTCTGCCTCCTGCCCTGGGTCATGCACGTGAGCCACACCACTTGGACAGGATTCTAAATTATGTCCATGTGTTTTTTTTTTTTTTTTCTTGTTTTTTTTTTCTTTTTCTTTAGGACAAAGAGGTTCATACCAGGATGTTATTCAGTAAGATTTTTTAAAATCCCATTTTCCCCCAATTTGATTATTTGCCAGTTCCTACTCACTAGCTAGCACTCCCATATCATGTGACAGCCACCAGCTGAGGAGAGTTGCTAACACATGCTTCCTCAGAGACACGTGAAGCCAGCCACCACAGTGCTGCTCACAGGGCAAATGAACACACTCAGAGGAAAATGCTAGATGCCCTCTTCCACATACTGCACATGAGTTCACAGATTTGTTAGTGTTAGTCACTATGATTGTCAGGGGAGAGAGTAAAGCCATTCCTCCTACCCAGAGAGCATGGCCAAATTTGCTCTCTTGGACTCTTGGCTTTATTATTAGGCATATGAGTAAATGCTTTATCAAGCGCCTCAGGCATTAATGGAGTCTCAAGTATGTTTCTAATTCATTAGTCCGCTCTAGATCAGTGTTATCTTGAGCCATTTGTGTTCATTATGAGTGACTATATTTCAGGTTTACACACACCTCTATGAGAGATACAGTATTTACACATGCAGTCTTTATAATCTGTTGAGTGAAATGTTACTGACCTCTCAGCTACACAATGTTAGAGGATATTGAGCTGAGCTGATGGGCCAATGTATTGTAATAGCAAGATTGAAGTGGATCATCTAGGCTATGTAGTTATATAACAATATTTCTGAAGACAGATTTAGAAAAAGGTGAGACAAAAGACTAAAGACTAAAATTGTTTTTCTAGTAGCAGGAGCTCCATATGGAGCATCACAGTCAGTCTTTTTTGTGTTGTATCAAAACCATCAAAATACTGTCAGTGCTCCAAGATTCATTTCAATTTTCCACCTCTTAATTATTACCCATTTTATTTATAAATGTGTGTGTGCATGAGGGTTTGGAGACAGCAGATGGACAAAAGAGTGTGAGCTGTGTCAGTTTGATGTCTCCCATCTCTCAGTAAGAGCAAAACTAATTTTAGCTTGTGAGTTGCTCCCAACAATTTTGCATTTTATATTTTAACCTCCTAAACACATATGACCCATCAACTGATCTAGATTTACACTCCTCCATCTCATAGACATATTTTTACTATTAATTTCACTGTAGTTGCTGTACATTAGTAATGTGTTAATGGCATCCAGTTAATGGCCCCAGAGGTGGCCCAAAAGAAAATTCTGCTCTTTGGAAATGGGTGTGTGGTTACTGTCATGCCAGAATTTTTGTCGAATTACACTACCCATGGTTCTCAACCAAGCACCTAGTCAGCAGACAACATCCCATGGTCAGTCAGAAGAATCACAAGCAACCAATTCCTGTTCACAATCACCAGAATTCTAATCTAACACACCAATTTTCAGTCATCACACACCATTGATATACACTGGACTGTTACTTTGTAAAGTCTTGCTTCAGCATTTGCATCTGTGACATAACTGAACTGTTGTTTGTATTCCTGTATCGCTCTAGCTTTGACTCTAGCTTTGCTTATTAGCTTGTTCATTTGCATTTTCCCTGTTCATGCTGGTTTTCTGATCGCATGACCTTTTGCTACTTTTATTTGCTTACACTTGCATCCCCTTTTCCGTGAATTGTGACAGCTGGTCCTCCATCTGCACTTTGTCTATAAAACCTTTTGGAGTTGTGTCACTATGCCTACAGTGATCTAGTATCAGTTTAAAGTGATATACTTTAAAGTGAACAAAAAGCCAGAACCTTATAGGGTTAAAGTATCCCTGAACATATTACTAGCATCAAATCGAATGTATCTTGACCAGTACAAAACTGTTTTCATTAATAATGTTAGTTAATTTAGTTAGAAGGCAGGCTAGCTAAATTAAACTGGCTTGCATTTGTTACAATTAGACATAAGTGGGATTTCAGTAATTCAGTACTGATTTGCATTGTCATGAGCTCATATACTATAACAATCAAAACTATTTTATTCATCAGTAACCTTAGCTATGTTTGCTCTGAATTACATTTAAGAACAGATTTAGAAAGTTTCTCTTTTAAATTATGGAATCGTCCATCCAAGGTGTCACTTAAAAAAAAGAATCGTATTTTTTAAGTTTAGGGGTACCATGGCTTACCATGGTTTGTTCTCTATCCAAAAACTTGATCAAATCGTGAGGAAATCACACTTAGCCAGCAAGGGTTTAGACATCTTAATGCAGACTGACTGCATTTACTGTTGTTCTTGTTAATTTAGCCCCATACTCAACATAATTGTTACAGGTAAGACAAGGCTAGAAAGCCTAAATAAAACATTTCTATGTCATTAAATAAATATATTTATGTTTTTTTAAAGTAGAGATATCAAAGTATATTACTGGCAGGAAAAAAACAACAACTAATTTTTCATACTTTTGGCTATTTTCCAGAATTCAGCCACAGAGACACCTGACAGGTCTTCTCAATGTGCCTCAAATACAGTATTTAATATAAAACATTCTAAGATTATGCAACTTCCAATATTCTCACTTCCACTCAATAAAAAAACAACAACCTATGTTCAGGGCACTGTTTTAATGTTGAAATCAGTCTGAAGTCAGCAAGTTTTATATAACAATTCAATTCAATACAGTAAGTGTTGTGAGTTTGAAAATATCCATTTGGCAGTAGTGAACATTGCTTGCGGTGATTTGTTGGAGCTCATGTTGGGAGTTTGCGAACTGTAGCCATGTCATAGGCCCAGGCCTGATCCAGTCCTTGTCCCTCTGATGCTGAAGCATGCCAGTGAGGGAACGGGAAACGACAGGCAATCACCCTGGCATCATGAGCCAACTCCTGCTCCAGCTTCCTGCCTAGCACTTCCATCTGAGGTGAACCCAATATGGGGAAAAACATAAAACAACAATATGTGTAAGCATATGTGACTCATGCGCCAACTGTTATTAGTGTTATTTTGCTGTTGCTTGACTTTACTCCTAATTATTTACTTTGGATTCCGGGCATGTTTCGTAAGCACAAAATGGCAAATCCATCTGCTTATACATACCACTCCAGGTGCCAAGAAGACCGTCAAGTTCTTATATCGGGACAAATCAGTCTGTGAAATATGAAAAAATTAGATATACACTGTAGTTTGTAAGTTTTTTTGTGTTGTAAACCATATAGGAATCACCATATGGTATGGACATATACACATTCCTCCCATTTGTGGTTTACCTACTAGAGATATACTATATGGCCAAAAGTATGTGGACACATGACCATTACATCTATATGAGGGCCCCATATGGCAGCTGTTTCCACAAAGGTGGAAGCACACAATTGTATAATGCTGTAGCATTGAGATTTCTCTTCACTGGAATTAAAGGGCCCAAACCTGTTCCAGCATGACAATGCCCCTGAGCACAACGTGAGCTCAATAAAGACATGGTTTTCCAAGGCTGGTGTTGAAGAACTCGAGCGGCCTGCACAGAGGCCTGACCTCAACCCCACTGAAAACCTTTGGCCTTCTTGCTTGACATCAGTGTCCCACCTCACAAATGCTCTTGTAAGGCTGAATGGGTAAATCCCCTCAGCCACGCTCCAAAATCTAGTAGAAAGCCTTCCTAGAAGAGTGGAGGTTATTATAACACCAAGGAGGAATAAATCTGGAATAGGAAGTTCAAGAAGCATATATGGATGTGATGGTCAGGTGTCCATATACTTTTGGACATACAGTGTATAGATACACTCTATTTAAACCAGACATTATGCACTTCACCTCCATAGTTATTTTTTCCCAAAATTTGAGCCTAAAGGAGCCAAAAGGATAGATATTGTGACACTATACAATTATTTATGGACTGAACCCTTTTTGCAGCAAGAGACAAATACACAAAGAAATACCAACATAAATAAAATACCTTCCAGAAGTCCTCATTCGCAAATCTTACTGCAGAGGTTGGAATTCCCATCCACCTTGCTCTGGCTCTGGCATAGCCTATCAGAATGGAGTTTATTTCAAAGCCAGTACACTGGAAGCCCAGTGACGAGGCAGCAAACGCCTTAAAAAAAACACAAACACACACACACACAGAATGAGAGCACATGACCACAGTCTATCTACAGTGCCTGAATTCATAGGGGCACCAATAACTGTTGCACACACATTTAACAAAGATATATATTTTTTAGAAACCTGTGTTGTGTTTGCAATTGTTTGATATCCATGAGAACAAAGTATTTTTGTGAATTTTTTTAACAAAAGATCAAAAGGTTAAACAATAAAGACATATTTTCACAGCCTTCTTTTCTCATATTTACCAAGAGTGCCAATATTAGTGGAGGGCACTATAAATCTGATCTAAGACTATATATTATATTACACACACTTTTTTGGCTCTCACTGTAAAGTACTTTGAGCTGTACTTAAATAAATGCATGAAAGGTACTTTATAAAGAAATATAATTACAGCAACAAAGAACAAAATCAATTACAAGTATTGTTATCCAAAGAACACTAATCATGAGGCAGGAATACAAGACAGATTGGAAGCCAGTCCATTGCAGGGCACCACACACACACACTCACATATTCATTCACACCTGGAGATAATTCAGCATAGCTAATCCACCTACTGGCATGTTTTTGGGAGATGAGAAGAAACCCACTCAGACAGATACTGGAGCTCATGACTGAACCAGGGACCCTGGAGCTGC
The DNA here is from genome assembly GCA_023630585.1 of Cranoglanis bouderius. Taxonomy (NCBI): domain Eukaryota; kingdom Metazoa; phylum Chordata; class Actinopteri; order Siluriformes; family Cranoglanididae; genus Cranoglanis; species Cranoglanis bouderius. Next base: position 12,964,474 of record CM042556.1, on the reverse strand, counting down.
ACCACTATGCCGCCCAAGCTTATTATTATTATTATTATTATTACAGCTGTAAAGCACAAATACAGGGCATTTCCCTGCTTCTCACTGGTCATGTTGCTGAAATTGCACATGCAACTTGAACTTGAGTTAAATCTTTGATATACACTCTTACTCGGTTCTAAGCACTCACCAGTCTTCCGTCTCCAGAACCCAGATCTGCCAGACAGCCTCCTCTGCCCTGCAAGAGCCTCATAACATTCTGTGTCTGCACCCTGCTCGAGGGCAAGTACGGCACCTGCACAGTAGAGACAGGACTTTCGTGTCTGACTGGGACCTCTAAGACTGAATTGAGGAGGGCGGACAAGACAGAATTTCATAAATGCACTTTCAGGTCATGGGGGTAGGTAAGATGGATAATGTTTGCATGAAGAACAGAGCCTTTTACATTATTATATACAGTACCAGTCAAATGTTTGGACGCAGTTGAGGGAATGTTTGTTTTTAATTAACTTCGGCTACCTTCACATTACACAATTCATTACTCAGCGCAGCTCAATAACATCACATGCATGATCAACATGTCATGAACAACAACATTTTATCTTATTTGTAAAACAATTCATTATTGCTCTAGTGAGAAAGAGTTAGCAGCACAAGCCTTCATCAGCAGTCACAGTCTACTTTATTTGCTCTGAAGGTCAGCTAACATCTTGTCAACTATTGATCACAAAGGTGAGACGGGGAAAACAAGACCAGATGCAGAGATTTTACTGTTCTGCCAGTTATTATTGTCACTTCTGTGCTGACAAATATGCATCACTTGAACTTGTAATGCAAACATGGCCTAAAAGACATTATGGTTTAAAGGACTACACTTCAGATTGGTTTGTAAGTCAATCAGAAATGGTGAAGTTAGAAATGTATTTCCTAAAACTGCTCCCTTAACAAGCAGTAACAAGTTTATGTGGGAATTTATTTAGTACAGTTGGATGAAAACGGTCTAACGTGTGCAAAGCTGCCATCAAAGTTACTTTGTAGAATCTAAAATATAAGATAATATAATTCCAAAAATGTGGTGAACATAATGAAAAGCCTTACATAAGTTAATGTCCCCAAACATTTGATTGACATGTTACCTTTAGACTTGTTGGCACTTTTCGAAAACCAGGCAGTGCAAAAACTGTCCAAAGTCCGTAAGAGGCCATAAGCATAGTTCCTGAAGCAGCCATGACAATTGGCTTTTCATGAGCACGATGTAACGTTTTGTCCTGAAGGATGACGTCGACAGAGTCTTCCATGATCATCTTCTTGAAATGACCAAAATACTGAAACAGAGTTGATCAGACAACACAGGTGTTATATTAGCATCACCCTTTAGCTCAACTTCACAGTTCTCCGGTGAATAAATTACAATGTACCCAAATGCCTCGTGCATAGAAAATAAAGCTCTACTTACTGGACCGTTCACATGGGAAGAACTTGGGAAGGAGCTCTGCTGTCAAATCTGCAGATTACCTCTGGCACCATTCTATGAAAAGCTTTTGTAGTTATAAAAAAAAACCCTAATTAAACTACATCATACCATAAAACATAAAATGCAAATATTATCTTTACTTCTCAGTGTGGGGGAATGTGAATCATCTCTCTTAGACTCAAGTGGAAGTTAAGATCATAGAAAGTTAGAATAAAATATATGACGGCAAAATAGGCATACATTTAGTGTGAGTACATAAAAGTGTATTTATTAATATAAATAAACATTTAATTTTATTAAAAATTTGTCAGTACCCAAGCCCAACTGGTTTTATGTATGATTCTTACACAATTACAATTTCAGTCAGTTAGAAAAAAAAATAAAACAAACACGAACATTTGTTGTGAAGAAGTCAATAACAGTGCAGCGTTCATGTCTAATGGATATGATGTAAATATCATATTTAATCCAGAGGAGGGCGCCAGGACTCCCTGTTTACTCTCCAACCAAACTCTAGAAAAAGTTTTGACGACAAAACAAATTCCATATCACTGCAAATCTGAAGCACGTAGTGAATACACGGAGTATGCGCTATAAACTATGCATGAAACATGTAAACAAACAAACAAAAGTAACTACTCGCTAACGTCCAATGGTTTATTATAGCTGCATACATACACCATTCCTACTGAGCTGACATCACACACACGACATTAGTTCAGATAAAAAACAAAACAAAACAAAACAGAAAATGCAGACTGCAGAGCGACCATAGTAGACAATTTAATCCACAACACAAACCAAAACTAGTTGAACAAACTGCGCAGCACGGTGACCTACCAGAAAACAACGTTTCCCATGAGCCTCGTGCCAAGTGGGTGGGGCTGCGGCATGACCTCACGTGACCTCAAGGAGTGAGAAAGATAATGCAAAAAATAATGAAAAATAAGATAAAATTATTATTATTATTATTATTATTATTATTATTATTATTATTATTAATAATAATAATAATAATAATCATATTATGTGTGTATATGGATTTATTTCTGCATTTATCTACTCATATATTTATTCATTTCGATATATATATATATATATATATATATATATATATATATATATATATATATATATATATAATTTTTTTTTTTTACATGATTTAGTGCCTCGTAGAACAAAAATTAATCAGATTGTTTGTTATTTAGCGCTGTGTGACCACCAGAGGTCGCTGTGGTGCGATGTTTAGAAAGATTACATTTTCAACCTGTATGCAACCCCTGCCAGAAAATAACAATTCGGAATTTAAAACAAAACAAAAGAAGGAAAAAAAACACCAGGGTATAAGGTTCATATACATGAACAATTAATTGCCTATTTTTTATTTTATTTTTACTTATTTATTAATTTTTTAAATTTATTTATCTATCTATCTATCTATCTATCTATCTATCTATCTATCTATCTATCTATCTATCTATCTATCTATTTATTTATTTTACAATATATATCCATATTCATACTTCCTTATCCTGTTTAAATGTAAAGGCTTTAATGTGTCTAAAATCAAGCATATTTGGCTCGAAATAGTTTTCTATATGGACAGACTAGGTAAGCAGCCTACAGTCTACAGTATATGACAAAACTCTTCGACATTTTTCTCAATTGCTTACATTTATGGAAACAATGTTTCTCAAAATTATACACATTTCTCAAAAGTATACAAACATACTGGGTATGTTTACTAGACAATTGAAATTAAGTGATTTTTTTGTTTGTTTTTTATTTGTACTTTTAGTGCGTGCAATTAAAAAAAAATCTGTAAGTGATCACAAAATAGAAACCATTTTAATGTTTACTATGAGTGAATAAATGAAAACGCAAATTAATAAATTAATTTGTATGACACGTAAACAGATATATAGTTAATGTAATATTCTCTGACAATATTAGGGAAATCGTCCTCTCTGTCATGGCTGGTGAAATGGTCAGGTAGTGTAACTCAAATTTCATTTGCTACTGTTTGTCTCGTTCAGAGAGAAAGCTCTTCTCCTCCTCATCCTCCCACTCTTTATCTATATGTAGCTCAGTTATGTAGCTCTCTGTTCTCTCTTCTCTTATCCTCTAGTTCATCCAATCTCATTACAGGTTTTATTTTTTATCTATTTATTTATTTATTTTTTAATTCATGTGTTGTTCAGTTTGGAAGTTTATAGTATAGTAGGTGGCAGGTGTAGTTATTGTCCTGGTGAGATCAGTGGGTTTTATTTTTCACTGATTGGCAACATATTTTAGTGTTCCTGGAATATGTTCAGATGTGGAGCACTGTCCTTGTGGCGCTGAGGGAAATTAGAGGTGAGCTTCGGTTATTGAGAAACGTCTGCCAGGCTGCACAACAATGTGCAGGCATTTCTAAAAGAAAACCCCGGTATTTTATACACCTTAGGCGGTTGCCAATGGCAATATAAATAGAGAACTATAAATTACAAACATATGCCGCCTGCAGTGAGAGTTGCCACCCAGTTATCAGAGAAAATGAGCTCTTGTCACTAGTCTAAGGGGAAACTATTCTAGTGCGCATGCGCAGTGCTCAGACGCGCCTCACAAACATTATGACTGTGTTTATGTTCAGGATGCAATAACTTTTCTGCGCAACAGGCTGTTTTCCTGTGCAGTTTTTTTCTTTGTTCAATATTCTTTTTTTTTTACTTACAGTGCAATAGTTGTATACAGTATAATATCCGCTTTTGTTTATAGCACTTCATTTCGTTTTTGTTCATAGCATAGTTGTGTTGCCAGCAGTATCTATGTCCTTGTGTTATCTTATTGCAATGTGTAATGACTGTAAGCACAACAAGACCATAATTCCGTGTATATGTAGTGTACTTGGCCGATAAAGCACGACTCCGATTCGGTTCAGATTCCCTCGTCACTATTCGATGGGAAATCGGTGCGCATGCGCAGTGCAGGTGCACGCAGCTCGGGCTTGTGACAGCTCCCATTTCCTCATATGAAACACTGGCTGAATGGATCTGGGTGGAGAGTGAGAGCTAGTGACGTCCGAAGCGAGCATCAGTCTGCATTTAAGATTTCAGAAACCGACTCCACCTGCTCCAAAAAAGCAGTCCTGAACCGACACATCTGTTTTTAAACGTCTGTCTAAATCTGGAGATGGATTTATATGGGAAGGTAAGGCAGATGTGAATTTTTAAAAAAAAAAAATTTAAATTTATTTTTTATTTTTGTCGAAACAGAGAGGCGGTAGCTTTTTGGATAGGGGGATAAACAGTGATTTATGTAGCTATGTAATTATATAAAGAAAGACTATACACCAATCAATTTAACTAATGATAAAATCATATGTATTTGAAAGCGTTAACAATTTCTGATACGAAACTGGATCCAAATCGGAGAGAAGAAAGTGCTCAGTAGAAATACAAAGGATTTATCTGTGATTATTGATACCTTTATAAGAGTGAGGGTCTATAAAACCCCAGCGTGAAATACTGCCTGAGGACTGGAGTAGAAAAACCTAGTCTGTTTAGTAAAGTCTCGGATTTTCATCTCTATACCGAATATTTTTTTTGAGGTGTTGCTTTAATAAAACGGACAGCTCCTGGTGCTGAGAATACAATTAGCTTTTAGCGGTGCTTACTAACTTCACTTCCTCTTTTTCCTGAAAGGATTTGGTCGCTACACCACTAATTATTGTTTAGTAAAACCATGTAAGCAAATATCACGGATGATTTCATCGATTTGTTAATATTTTCAAGTGGTTTTGAAATACGACACTAAGTCAATAAATGGGGAGAATCGTTAATGCGTTTCCGGTTTGGTCAGCGCGCGATACCGTGTAATATCGCGATACTTTGGAACGAACAACACATCACTTACAACCTCTAGGTAAACTGCAGCTAAATCTTATCGAACGATGTGTGGAGACATGTCTTTTAAGAAGTTCGTCCTTTTGTTATAATATTAAAACATAACATTTGAGCAGGAGTTTAGCACAAATTCATAAACGGTATTATAATGAATAAATCAACAAACTGTCATGAAAAATTGTTGGCAGGCTATGGTTGTTATAGCACAAAACACGGACCATTTCGAAAGCTACAACTGTAGTCCATCCAATAAAGTCTTCAGATTATTTATTTATTTATTTATTTTTTGGGGGGGAAGATTGCATAAAGGGTCATGGGAGCACATTGGTGCAGCTTTACAGCTCTAGGTTCCCCATTTCTTGTAGAGTTTCTGGGCACGTTCTCTCAGTGTCCATGTGTGTTTCCTCTAGATTCTCTGGTTTCCTCCCACTTCCCAAAAAAATGCATGTAGATGTATTGCCTACACAATTGTGTTGCCAGTTACTGAAGATAAATTAATAAAGGGTCCTTTTTCCCCACCAGTCTGGTTCAACTCAAAATATGCGTAATTGTATTATCAGTGAATTTACAGAATCATAATTGTTTCCAAACGAAACCATTACCATTGTCTTTCTTGTATGTCTCTTGTCATGCGTGACCACCTTTCCTCTGTTTTCCCTGCGTTTTTAAAGATGGCTACCACTCAGGATGGCAAACAGAAAGATAACTCGGATCAAAACTTTGACTACATGTTCAAACTGTTAATCATCGGGAACAGCAGTGTTGGTAAAACGTCATTCCTTTTCCGCTACGCCGATGACTCATTTACATCAGCTTTTGTCAGCACAGTGGGGATCGACTTCAGGGTCAAAACCGTGTACAGGAATGACAAGAGCATCAAGTTGCAGATCTGGGTAAAGTACCAGGGTTACATCTCTTCACTTTATGAACCTGTTTCTTATCTGTGAAGCATTTTTTGGTATCTACAGGTTGACCATCTCACAGGAAACACATCTAGGGTTAGTTAATACTTACTCTAAAGGACCGTTCACACCAAGAACGATAACTATAATGATAACTATAAAGATAACTATATTAGTGTCCACACCAATGCACGATATCGTTCTGTTTATTCTAAGCGCGCATTGCAGTAATGTTGTCTGCCACTTTAAATGCTCGAGCTCTTTAAAGCAAGATGGATTCTGATTGGCTGTCAATGTTTTTATCATTCATCAGCTGGAAAAAAATGTTCTGAAAGTGATTCCAACGATATCGTTTCTATGTGCCGTTATCGTTATAGTTGTGGTGTGGATTCTGCTATTCTTTTATAATTAGAACAATTTTTAGAACTATATCTTTATTATTATCGTTATAGTTATCGTCCTTGGTGTGAACGGGCCTTTGGCCACCAAAGTCTGTCCATCCATTCATCAATTGAAATTTATTTATAGGCAATAACACATGCTCAATTACTTGAAAATAAGCTGAATATAAGAACAATTTCTAAGCAAGGAACATATTAAGTATAAAAATATCCACAGGGGCCGTCTGGGCTACGTCAAGGAAAACAAGGCTTATGAAAAGAGAGATAAGCATCTACTGCAGATGGCCATATCCTGGCTTCACATCTTGTTATCAGCCACACTGTATGCAAAGTGCTTGGTGTGCCAGATCACAGCAGTTTGTCTTCTATTTAGCCCTTTTGCTGCTGAATACAGACAAGTGCCACTTTAATGGTACTAGTGTATCTAGTCTAATAAGATCTGAATCTGGGCTTTTTTCATTTGAAATAATTTCTTTGATATGAATTTTATTTTTTCTGAAGTATATATTTAAGTATATATTTATGCTTGAATAACATTTGAATATCCAAGGGCTCGGCTTATTATGTGTCCAGGAAACATAATAATGTAGCTCTGCAGGTTTACTAGCCTACGGTAACTCAGCTCTGTTTCCTGGGTTTAAGGGGGAGCTACGCTAAAACAAACATTGTATATAATATTGAAGTTATTTGTACAAGGAGAATTGAAGAAAGACTAATGGAGGCCATATCTTTTGTGCAGGACACAGCAGGCCAGGAGCGCTACAGGACCATCACTACAGCTTACTACCGTGGAGCCATGGGATTCATCCTCATGTATGATATCACTAATGAGGAGTCCTTTGCTGCTGTGCAAGACTGGTGAGTTAAAAGATTTGAAGAATCATGGATGGTTCAGTTCATCTAGCCATCCTGCCATCCATCCATCCATCCATCTATCCATCCATTTGTCCACCCAACCATTTATCCATAAATCCATCTACCTAGCCTCCCACCACCCATCCATCCATCAATCTGGCTATTCATTTACCTATCCATCCATCTATCTATCCATTTATCCATTCATCCATCCATCCATCTAACTATTCATTTACCCATCCATCTATCCATGCTCTAGTGGTTATGTATACAGCACATTTTTCAGTAGGCCTGCCTTATGTGGATACTATTTTCTTCTATAATTTTACCTAGCATTAGTTGGGGCATCTAAATGCTTCATCACAATCATCACAGAGGTTCTGAAGTAATTCTCACAGCACACAAAAACATTTAGTGATGTAAATGTAGTGTTTTTTTCCATTAAAAACCCCACTTTGCTAGCTTATGAGTGTCACTGGCACAAAGGGAAGCAAAGCACAGCTGCTGATCTACTGTGGATCCTAATCCTCTGATGTTGGGACATAAATAGGCTATTAATGATGCATTGCTGTCTGTTGTGTGCTTTCAGGTCAACTCAGATTAAGACTTACTCATGGGACAATGCCCAAGTGATCCTAGTTGGAAACAAATGTGACATGGAGGAGGAGAGGATAGTGTCTGTGGACAGTGGAAGACTCCTGGCAGAACAGCTGGGTGAGAGAAACAGTCCTGATCACTGTGCTGTGTAAGGTAACTGGGGTAAAAGGAGCTCTGAAGCAGCAAAAATAGGATGTGAAAGCTGGAGAAAGGAAATATATTTAAACACTACAAGTAGGTCTAGAAATAGATTCATCTTCTCCATATGAGCACATGTATAAGTATAGGACAGAAAAAAGTTGATGTTCGATCAAAATCATCTTTATAGTTACAATCTGAGGTAAATATACAATGATATTCTATTATTTTTTTTATTCATCTTAATGTCTATCCAGCACATCTCTACCATATCTGTCATCACCACAGACAAGAAATACTCAGATTTCTCTGTATGGAGAAAAGATGGGAAAACATAGTCACTTGAATAATAGAAGCTGTAAGGGAAGTAGCTGAATTCTGGCGATAAACATTTAAAATATGGAACTACAGTGGGTATAGAAAAGAACCCCCCCCCCCCCCCTTAAAATAATCACATTTTGTTGCTTTTCAGCCTGAAATGAAGACAGACAAGTTTTTGTTTTATCCAGCTGTATTTACTTAGTGCAACTTATAACATCCAAGTGAAAGATATAACACCAACATGTCAGAAATTTTTTTAAAAAATAAATAAAAAAACAATCACTGAGTTGGAAAAAGGATCACCCCCCTCTTAAAAATGACTTGTAAATTCAATAAGGTGTAGCTAATCACCTTCTCAATGGCACACAAAGCCATTTGACTTTCAACTGTGATCAGCTGTGGTCATTTTGATTAGCTCAGCATGAAAAGAGATTTCCTGGAGCATTTTGTAGTGCAACTGAAGCAAACAATCAACTATGGGTGGCAAGGCACTGTCAAAAGATCTCTGAGATAAAGTTGTGGACAGGCACAAGTCAGGAGATCAGGAGATGGATACAAAAAAATTTCAAAGGCTTTATCAATGCCTAGAAGCACAGTGAAGTCTATTATTAAGAAGTGGACCCTCCCTGGATCAGGACTTCGCTCCAAACTGGATGAAAGAGCCAGGAGGAAACTGGTCAGAGAGGCTACCAAGAGGCCTACAGCAGCTCTGAAGCAGTTGCAGGAATTTATGACAAAGAGTGGTCATTGTGTGCATGTGATAACAATATCACAAATTCTCCACAAATGTGGCTTGTATGGGAGGGCTGCAAGAAAAAAGCCACCCATGACTGAGTTTTGCCAAAATGCACCTTAAAGATTCTGAGGCCACATGGAAAAAGGTGTTATGGTCAGATGAGACTAAAATTTAATTATTTGGCCTCAACACCAAACAATATGTCTGGCAGAAAACCAATAAAGCTCACCATCCAAATAACACCATTCCTACAGTAAAGCATGGAGGTGGTAATATCCAGTTATGGGGGTGTTTCTCTGCAGCAGGGACTGGAGCACTTGTCAGGATAGAAGGAAAATGAATGGGGCAAAATACCATCAAATTCTTGAGGAAAATCTGCTGCCCTCTGCCAGAAAGTTGTCAATGGGAAGAAGGTTTACCTTCCAACATGACAATGACCCAAAGCACACAGCAAAACTGACCACACAGTGGTTGAAGGAGAAAAAGGTCCTTGCATGGCCTAGTCAGAGCCCAGACTTAAACCCCACTGAAAATCTGTGGAATGACTTGAAGACTGCAGTCCACAAACGGTCACCATCAAATTTAACTGAACTCGAGCAGTTCTACAAAGAAGAGTGGGCAAATATTGCAAAGTCTAGATGTGCAAAGTTAGTAGAGACATATCCCAACAGACTAAAGGCTGTAATTAAAAAATAAGGCAAATTAAAGCAAGGGGGTGATCCTTTTTCCAACTCAGTGATTCTGTTTTTTAAAATTTTTTAATTAAAAAAAAAAAAAAAAAAAAATATATATATATATATATATATATATATATATATATATATATATATATATATATATATATATATATATATATATATATATATATATTTGGTGTTATATCTTTCAATTGGATGTTATAACTGAGTAAATACAGCTGGATAAAATAAAAACTGTGTCCGTCTTCATTTCAGGCTGAAAAGCAACAAAATGTGATTATTTTAAAGGGGGAGGGGGTGATTCTTTTCTATACCCACTGTACATGCTAGCTATAAAGAACTTAGAATGAGCTTTGGACTACAGACTTAAGCGCTGCACAATCAGTTACATGCTATTTACATGCTATTTTCATGCACTGGGCAGAGTTTGTCCAAAACAGAGGTGTGTAATATCGACTCAAGAAAGAAGCGCCTCTGTCCATCACCATTGTCTGACAACTTGTTGTAACCACACTATTGCAACTTGAAATTCACTTTTTGGGATGTAACAAACACATAACACCCATTTGACAGCAATATTAAATATATGAATATGATATTATGAAATAAATAATAATATCAGTCATTACTGGAGTATCCACAAAAGAAATTATGCGCTTAAAGAGAAGTTCATCATTTAAAGGAATTGGTCAAGACCAGAGATTCTCAAACTTTTTGCAGCCAGGGACTTAAATTCCCCTGCAGTACAGTTTTATTTCATAAACATAATATTTTATATTAAATACAAATATATAGTATTTTGTTTTTTTTGTTGGGGACATACAGTTTTCTATTCCTGAACTGTTCATCCACAGAACACATTTTTTATTAAATTGGTTATTAGAAGATTTTATTATTAGAAGACATTATTATAAGTTGACATTATTAACTATTTGATTTTAAGGTTTACATCAAACCCAAGTGACCAACAACTGTAGGAACTTAACTCTCATGGACATTAGGTTGAAAAACTGTGGTGTATTCCTTGAACACCTTCTTTCTCTCTTTCTAAAGGTTTTGAGTTCTTTGAGACAAGTGCGAAGGACAATATTAACGTGAAGCAGACTTTTGAGTGCCTGGTGGACGTTATCTGTGATAAAATGGCTGACAGCCTTGAGAGCAACCCTGCTGAAACCACCGGAACACCTACAACCAAACTGAGCGACAACGCTGTACCGCCCCAGCAGTCCGAGTGCAGCTGCTAGTGATACCTGCCCAGGCTGTGTGTGTATGTGTGTGTATGTATACGTGTGATTTCTGTGCTGTTGCCAATCTTTCAAATATAAAAATACATCACCAAACTCCAAGCCCAAACTGTAAGCTGGCTAGAAGGTTTGCAAAATTGTGGGAAAAAAAATTGGAACGGTTTCCAGTCTATATCTATAACTCTAGATTAAGATTAGCAATGCGGAACTCTCAGTTTAGATTACTATTGCTGAAAAAACTCAAGGATATGCTGTTGTGCCAAAATATCACAGTGTCAGAGGGCCCCTGTGTGATTATATCACTGTAAAGGCCTTATCTTATGCATTGAGGTTTAGATAATCGCAGTAGATCTCCTAAACTGTGCAATACGCTGTTTGTGTCATTTAAGATGGGAAAAGAAAAAAAAAAGCCATTGAATTGAATTAGCAGCTGTGCTTATTCCCACTCGCCTCAGGGGAATTACTTATGTGTGTATTGCTTTCTTTCTACCTAATGTACATATATAATTGGTAAGCTTTTGTTATATCATATATATAATGAGTGTTTTGTTGATTGAAGTCTATTATAACGTATTGAAAAGCTATGTCATTATAGATGAATAAATATGGCCTTAAAACCTGTAAAGCTTAAAGATAAATGATTCATTCCCACTTTTTAAGGTTTGACTGTTTGTATATGAGGAGTCATCTGATTCATCTGATTATGAATTCAAACAAAAAGAAGCGGCACAGATGTACGCAGTCAACCCATGCTTTCATTTATTCTGGTGCATATAAAACATTTTTATTCAATTTAAACTTTTTTTTTTGCAAGTTTAACTTCTACAGTTCTATCCAATAGACTGTCATAAATAAGGAACCCATTAAACAACTACATTGTCTTGTGAAACCTCCAGATAAGTTGGCATTCAAGTCACATAACAAAAAATGGTTATCCCTAAATAACTTTTTTTTTATTTTATTTTTTATCTGATGATGTAAAAAGATGGCATGAGACAAAAAAAAAAGGAAAGGAGCCACTGATTCTATCCATTTAGGGCAATTAGGAATCTACAGTATGTGTCAAAATTAGTCTCCACTCAAGGATTGGAGTTTATAAAGACGTTCCATCCTTTATCCAAAATGAAAAGCCTAATGTCCCCAATGGAAATGCAAAGTGTTTTTTTTTTTCATATTGCATGTTACACAGATGTCAGTAAAAAACTCTATTTGTAATGATCTAGCATGAATTTTTGTTTCAGTCAAATTAATTATCAACCTGACTGAAAATCCAGTCAGTTTAAATGAAAAAACAATTTACACAGAGCTAGAGCTTTTCAATTCCACTTTGGCACACATTCATACAGTTCCCTCCCAAAGTATTGGAACAGCAAGGCCAATTCTTTTCTTTTTGCTGTACATTGAAGACATTTGGGTATGAGATGAACCAACATGAAGACCAGAGAGCTGTCTACGGGAGAAAAGCGAGCCATTCTGAAGCTGAGAAAAGAGGGAAAATCGATCAGAAGCATGCAAGCATGGGCATAGCCAATACAAGTTGGAATGTCCTGAAAAAGAAAGAAACCACTGGTGTACTAACAACCAGACACTGAACAGGTCTGCCAAGGAAAACAAAGCAGAAACATTGTGAGTGCTGTGAAGAAAAACAGTCAGTGACATCACCAACAACCTTCACAAGACAGGAGTGAATGTATCGCAATCCACTGTTCAAAGAAGTCTTTGAGAGCATAAATATAGAGGCCATACCACAAGATGCAAACCACTCATCAGCAGTAAGGATCAGAACCACAAAAGCTCTGGAACCAATATTAACCTCTACCAAAGTGATGGAAAGGCCAAAGTGTGGAGAAAGGAAGGATCTGCTCATGATCCAAAACACAGAAGCTTATCGGTCAACCATGGTGGAGGTAGTGTCATGGCTTGGGCTTGCATGGCTGCTTCTGGAATGTGCTCACTAATCTTTATTGATGATATAACTCATTATGGTAGCAGCAGAATGAATTCAGAAGTCTAGAGAAACATTCTGTCTGCCAATTTACAGAGAATTGCAACCAATCTAATTGAGATGAACTTCATCATGCAGCAAGACAATGATCCAAAACACACTGCCAACTCAACAACGGACTTCATCAGGGGGAAAAAGTGGAAAGTTTTAGTCTGGCCAAGTCAATCACCAGACCTTAACCCAGTTGAGCATGCATTTCACCTCCTGAAGAGGAGACGGAAGGCAGAGACCTCCCAAAACAAACAACAACTGAAAGAAGCTGCAGTATAAGCCTGGAAAAGCATCACAAAAGAAAACAGTTTGGTGATGTCAGTGAGTCACCGGCTTGATGCAGTTATTGCAAGTAAAGGATATGCAACCAAATATTAAGTGTTCTTTACTTTAAGACGATCCGTTCCAGTACTTTTGCTCACTTAGCAATTGGGTGGTCTGCACCAAAAGGTGTCATGTTGTAAGTTATTTAACACGTAATTATCAGGAAATATCTGAAATTCTGATGTATTGTCTCGTATTCATCTTCTGTGTCTTCAATATACAGCAAAAACAAAAGAATTGGCCTTGCTGTTCCAATACTTTCAGAGGGGACTGTATATATCACATATTTCCATAGTTTAGCACATAATCATATGTTGACAGCTTATAAAAACATATCAATCTGATCTGGTTTGAAGAAAGAAAGAAAGAAAAAAACAAAACCCAAAACCCAGCATTACAGTGTGTTGCCAAATGTAGTGATATACTTTTAGACACCAAACAATCCTCCATACTGGCCTTTTTCATCAACTGACAAAAAGAAATATTCATCTCTTACACTAGAAAATGAGAAAAATAACAATAATAAAATACGTTAAGGTCAATTTCCAGCCAGTAGGTTTTTTTTCTTTAGTGCAGCAAGAAGATAAGAAACTTAAATAAAAAAGTTTATTAAGGCACAACCCTCTGGCCAAGGGACTGCTGTTTCTCTAAAGAAAGAAAACACAGAAAAAAAATTGGATTTCTTCACTCCTCCACACAAAACAGTCTCGTAGGAGATGTTTATAGATGGGTCCTTAATATACTAGAATAAGAATAAAACATTCTCTCAATAAGAGTTCTGTAATACAGCAACACCATCACCATTAGGGATGATAGAATCATTTACAACATGGTAAGAACAACAGTATGTACTGTACAGCACAATAAATACATGTAAACAGACAGAAATGAGAAACCACTGAAAGCAAGAAAACTGGCTGAGGATTAATTGATGGAGAGAAAATCATTTGGCAATGAGACAAGAAATATATATATATATATATATATATATATATATATATATATATATATATGTATGTATAAATCCAAGTATGGGATGTTTCTAAAGGCAGGGTCTTTATACAGTTTGTCTTCTTTTTCTTTTTTTACTTACATTACAGTTACTGCATTCTAATCAAAATAAACTCACACTTGCTCACTCATCACCTTTCTGCTGCTACGGTTGGATTTGATTTCACCATGCTACAAGCGCAGTAATGAAAATAACGGAAATAAATTAGAAAGAGGCTCATAATGACAAACACAAACTGAACAGGTGTACTGGTGCAGCGAATGAGTGCAAGTTTCAGCAGAAAGTCACATTAGCGCTGATTGCTCTATGATCATTTTAAACTAGAATGAGGAGTGAAGAAGAAGAAGAAGAAGAAGAAGAAGAAAAAGACTTACTGGCCTTCAGCCTTAGGCTCATCTTAACCAGCTATAAATATTTAAGCAGGCTGCTGTGCAGTTTCATGCTGAATCTCTGGGTTACAGATGTTTATAACTGAGCAAAAACACTCATGTGACTGGTTCCAAACTTTGTTGAGTTTGATTTGCATGCCTAGCATTGGTGCTTCTGATCTGACCCATTCCCCCACAGTCATCTAAAGTGAAGCTTTAGGAGTTTCAGCTAGATGGGTTTTGCTTGTATATAGTTGGGTCCAAATGTCTGAGGCTACTAGTGAATATGCTTCAATGGAAGAGATAATACTTAAGGACAATCAGACTTAGAAGGAGCTAACATAGTCATTTACATTTAAATAGTGGCCAAGAAATGGTGCAAAATCTTGAACATTGAAATATTCAAGATATTGGACAGTTCCTTTCTTTGATTTAAAATTTTTGATAAAATAAAAAAATCCATAAAAAAAAGGTGGTCTCAGACTTTTGGATCCCACTACATATAGACAGTATGGTTGAATCCCAAATGAATCTCTTTCACTCTCAAAAACGGTACTTTTCCTTGTCACTGGGGTGGTACCGTCAAGGAGATATATTTGTACCCTTATTATGTATCTTTTACCTTTAAAAATAATTGAAGATACATAATTGGACTTTAAGGACCACTGATGTACCTTTGAAACTTTACTCTGACAGCTATTTAAAGATAACCACCAAGTATAAGATACATACTGAAGGTACAAAAGATGTCCTCTTGATGGTACCATCCCAGTGACAAGGAAAAGTACTGTTTGGTTGTCGACGAAAGTTGGATATTGCTTCATACCTTATGCAGTCATTAGTATCAATATGTGCTAATGACTACATGGTAGTCGTAGTATCTACGCTCACCATCCACGTTATTAGGAATACCACTACACTTGATCATAGATGCAATCAGCCAATCAAGTGGCAGCAGAGCAATGCATAAAATTATGCAGATGCTTGTCAAGAGCTTCAGTTAATGTTTGTATCATAAAGAGTTTACACAGAATGGTGCACAAAAAACAAAAAACACTTACTGGATGTTTTCTGGTTTTCACACCATTCTGTGTAAACTCTAGAGACTGTTGTGTGTGAAAATCCCAGGAGATCAGCAGTTTCTGAAACACTCAAACCAGCCCATCTGGCACCAACAACCATGTCACAGTTAAAGTCACAGAGATCACATTTTTTCCCCTGTTCTGATGTTTTATGTAAACATTAACTGAAGCGCTTGATCTGAATCTGCAGGATTTTATGCATTGTGCTACAATGATTCCCTGATGTGATACATAAATAAGCAGGTGTACAGGTGTTCCTAATAAAGTGATCAGTGAGTGTATATAAAAGTAAGTAGTAGAGAGCCATTTAGGAGTCTTGGCACCAGTGACTTCTAAACAGAAAATTGTCATACAAACAGTGACGCCTAACAAAAGAGTGAAACAACCTATCATTCGATTTGCCATCTCCATTTTGGCCCGTTTAAGAATATTTAGTTCAAACTTTACATCACCTTTGGAGATCAAGAAGCAGGAAGCTTCTGGTTTAGTCCATTTTTTGAGAGGCAACGAAATCTTAAGGCTTGTCTAAGCAACACTGAGAAAATAAAAAAAAACAAGACAATGATTAGTATCAGTTACTATGTAACTGAAGCCCTGCACCAAATGGAGCACTCTTTCCATTAAATAATAAAGAAAATATGTTATTTCATAAAGACGTCACATAACACTAAGAAAAAGAAAAACAACAACAACAACAAAAAACACTCTTTGGCAGTTGCCGATCGTAAAAATTTTTTCAGTTTGATTTCCTTGTGCCATGAGTCATTTCTATTAGCTTTGGTAATGAGTCTATCTACACTAAGCACTGCAAATAAAGTAGATCTAGACTTTGAGGAAGAAATAACATTCAAATTGTTTAGCGAACGTCTACCAGCCGCATGTGTCTCCATGCAATGAAGCTCCCATCAAACCACAAAAGAAAAAACAGATGGTCTGATGGGTGTTTTTGGCAAATGAAACGGAAAACTACATGAATCTACATGAATACCACTTTAGTTAAAAACAGAAATATTGACAAATTACAAAAAAGACAAATGTTTGTTTCAAATGTGTGCGTGGAAAATACTTTCCTGAGTACAAAAATGGGTAAAACGGCACTAGTCATGGACAAAAGTTAAAAAATAAGGACCATATGGATGATGTCAGTGATGGTGATAAGGAAATGAGTATACATTTTTGGATAAAGATGTACAGTACACACACACACACACAAAAACATAAAAATATGAAAAACCCTACAGCTTATCCATAAATAAGTGGTTCTCATGTCTAGTATAAAAGAAGTCCGGATGCTATCTCATACTGTGTTACGTATTGGCAGTGTCCTGCTCTTCCTCCTCCTCCTCCTCCTCCTCCTCTCGTTCCACTAAAACACAGGGTTCTGATATCTCGCCCTCTTCCTCTCTCTGCTCTTCTCCTACCTCCTCCCCCTCAGCCACCTGTTCATCCAGGGGGATCTCGGTACACTCCGAATCCTGTGTGCAAAGGGTTTTAGAGTCACTGCAGCTGTTCTCGTCCTCTTCCTCTTCCTCCTCCTCGTCATCTGGAGGGCTGCCGCTGTCCTTCTCTGTGTCCGATTCTCCGTCCTCCTCCAGCGTGAGCTCAAACTGGAACTTGTCATGGGTGGTGGTGCGGCGTCCTTCTGTATTTGTATCTAGTGCGGGGGAAGGGCTCTGCGGGATGGTGCTCTGGTACCACTCCCTGTTGTCCTCCAGTGTGTCCAAGATGTCCTGGGCATCGGGGTGCACCAGGTCTGCCCACGTTTCCCACAGCGGGTGCACGATGTAGTCGATGAAGCCCACCTGGCGGAGAACGAAGGCAATTCAGTGAGATTATCCTAAAGTCATATTATCTAAAGCCTTAAAAGCAATAGCAAAAAAAAACCAAAAAACACGCACACACAACCTTTCAATATGGACTTTGTACAGTTTGGGCCAAATTTTATAAAAGGTGAAGGTGTTTACAGGTGATACTTGGGACTCCTAAGAGGTGCAAGAGAAGTGTTCATCCTATTGTCAGGAGATCACTAATCTTGATGATGCCCCAGCAATCTGTGGCCGAGAGTCTAAGAGAGCAAAACTGGCTGTTCTCTCTAGATCTGCAGAATGGCTTTAGTCTCTCCCCTGTCAATCAAACCATCACTAGCCATTCATGGGTGTCTATTAGGTATCAACGTCAGTTGACAGGGGAGAGCTAGCTAGTGGGTTGGAATTGGTAATGACTAAAAATTACAAGACCAAATACAGCTTGATGCTGACTGCGTCGACGGTGATGCCTCCGCTGCCAACAAGTCCAGATAAGTCAGACATTTGACCTTGTTGTGATCTTGACCCTGTTTGGATCAATTTCAAAATCTAATCAGTTCATCTGCTGTTTATAATGATAATTCCATACATTCAAGCATTCGTTCCTGAGATATCATGCTAATGAGAATCTCAGACAGATGGACGGACGGCCCAAAACATAATGCCTCCACCACCTAGTTGTAAAAATGGAGTATACAATTCCACAGGTCATCAGTCTCTTACCTGGGATTTCTCAACTGAAGCGTTGTGTTTGTCACACATGGGACTGATCTCCATGCCACGTTCCCTCTCGCGGTCTCCCTGGCTGAAGAACTCCTCCATGATGCGGTCTGTCCACTGGCGGTACAGCTGCAGTGGCTTGGTGGGGTTACTGAGGTCTGCACAGTGCACCATGTTCTGTAGCACCTGAGACCCAGGCAGCCAGAAAAAACACTTCTTTACTGTCCTCCAGTTTCTCAGTGCTGTTGAATTCTCTATTCTATTTGGTCAGTATGTGTTTATTTAACAATTTTTGGAGCGAGTTTCCAATGTCAGAGCTTTGTGACAGTCTGAGGTAAAGCTGTAACTTTTTAAGCTCAAGTGTTCTTTTGTCTTATTAACTGACATTCGAATGACATTCACAACATTAAATGTACCTACAAATGGATAAAATATATTATGTCATTGTTTAAGTATTTGCTAGTGTTTGCAAATTGCTGTGGTATGAGAGGAATAAAAAATAAATAAATAATGCCAGGATATGTGTTACTGGAAAATAATCAACTTCAGGATGGTAACAGTAACGCTTCTCTTCATTTTTGGAGTTGACTGTTACATCACATATCTCAAGAAAAAGTGAAATGCTAGAAATATACTGCAGTTTCCAAAAAGACTTAGTACTATCGTATGTTTAAAATAAGAATCTAACCACTTTAACTTCTATAAATAATTTATTAACTACAGTAAAGGTAATAGGAAAGGTCTGCAGCTATGAGAGTGAGAAATCTGGCTTTGCTCATGGATCCTGAGAGTTTAAGGGGTTACTTGTAATTGTAATCCATCACACTCACGTCATGCATATAACACTGCCAGTGCTGTTTGGATAACTAACCTGTATCCTGTCTGAATAATTATCCAGCAGCAGAACTCCAGAGCTGGTCACTTTTTTCGTCTCCACCATGGTTTTCAGATCTGCCAGTAAATTCATGTGTTTCGACATGTCTGTCGCCAGGACCTGCACACGACCCAAAACGCACTCATTAAAAAGCCCTTTAACTGGAATGACAACACTAATAATGAGATAAAGTGCAGATAAACAGTCTGTAACTCACGATGTCGATGACCATCTTGCGCAGTGACTGTCTCTGTTTCTTGGTGAGGTTCTGGAAGATGTCACAATTCTCTTCCTGCAGAAGCTTAAAGCCCACAGCCAGGTGATGGTTCTCCAACACAGATGAGTCATTATACATAAGAGCCAGCTCAGAGTCTGAGGAGAAAATACTCACATAAGTGACAGATTTCATATACATTTATCTTATTATACATGTGTATGTATATGCATGTATGTACAGAGAGATGACAAATCTGTTATGCTGTGTATTTTTGCTGCATTTCTATCCTGATGGGAGTGGTCTTTACCACGATGACTCTGCCCCCATCTAGGCTCGACGAATGGCTTATTGAGTATGGAATTTATGTAAATCATATGTTATGGCCATCACACTCACCAGATCTTAACCCACTTATGGGAGAATGTGGACTGATGGTTTTAAGACAGCGTTCTAAACTACCATCATCATAACACCAACTGATGGAATCTGGTGGCTCATTGACAGTTTAATGTTGTTTTTTTGCCCCTTTGTCACCCCTCTGTATGTGTGCATGTATCTGTCTTTAACTGTTAACACACCAGTTTCCTTCCTTACATAATGAAAGCCCCTATACTGAGTCCACTGTGCTAGGCCCAGAGCTAAGTACCTTGTGTAATGGCATGGCACGTGAGCCTGGCTCATTCTCAACAGCGTCTTCGCCGTCCACCGTCACATGCACAGCTGTTTCACTGACCCGCACAGCTGGCGCACATGAAACAAACTCAACTCTACACTACCTTACGTTCTATAATTCACTCAATCTATTTGCGTTACTTGATGTCCAAGAAAAGCACAGAACATTTCAGAGAAGTGCAAATTTAGAGCAGTTATTCTAAGAGTGGCAGCTTGGAGTCCATACCAGGTTTATTTTTAGAGGACAGAGGCAGAAACACAAATAGATAATGGGTCATGGTGACAATATCTTGACTGATAAGCCTGTTCTCACTCTGCCAGCTTGATGTGCTGTGCTGCTGGCAGGGGAGAGCACACAACTTACTAGTGTTAATGAGGAACTGGTTGGAGACGCCAGGATGATCGACATCATGTATCGCGCTGGCAAATATGGCAGCAAGAATCTCTAAATCTGTGAAAACAGCCTATTGAACAAAACAGAGGAGAGAGGAGAAAAAAGAGTTTATTTATTCGGCTTAAATATAAAAAAAATACAAGGAACACAACACAATCTGGTTTAGAAGTCTAAAAGACAGAAAAGCAATCAGCAGATAATCAGTGCAGTAGTGTGTTATCACAACGCCTCATATAATGAAAGTATCTAACCAAAAACTCAGTGCGTTTACATGCACAGAAAATATCTGATACCTGCAACAACAACAAAAAAAACTTATTTGGCAGTAAATTTAAAAAACATATTTACATGCACTTAAGTAATCTGATAATGGGAAAATCACTTGAGGGTTTTCACATGAGTTAGTTAACAGTCTGATTTCTTTAGTAGCCAATCTATTAGCTTAACTGCATTTCCCTGTAGTGTAATTCAATTCAGCTTTATTTGTATAGTGCTTTTAATAACAAAAATGATAACAAAACAGCTTTACAGAAATCTGGATGTAGATGTATATCCAAAATATCCCATCATGTTCTGGGTAACACTTTATAGTGCAATTACAAAATCGATACTCTTCTACAACTGTATACTATAACGTCAAACAGTATTAAGTGTGTTGAAAGGATCTTCAGAATGATATGGTCATATTGTGAATAAGAGTCTTGGGATGAGCACAGAACAGCGTATATGATTACAGCAGCTACTTACAGCAACTATTTTATTGACTGATTGGAATAATAATGGTGATAAATGCTTAATTAAATAAGTTGCAAATTATACATAATGATATCCTTTGAGAGAGGTCGCTGTTTTCACGGAGACAAGCTTTTTCCAGGAATCATCTGATAATTTTTGTATGCATGCAATTAGGTAGAAAAACAAAATATATCACATTAGCAGTATACGTGTGCTAAATAACCCAATTACTGAGCTAAATTCCAGAGTAAATATCGATTTATTCAAATTACATTGATTCAAATTCTCATGATTTTAAGAACTTAGTGACTAAATGCTGCTGGACACACCGCGAGTGAATCTCAACTTCCAAAACTCTTGATTGAATTAAAGTTTTTCTAAGCTGGTATGTTAAATCGGATGAATTGAAGCAGGGCAGATCTTAAAACTGGAGAGTGTTGTGTGGTACCTCGAGAGCAGGGCTGGAGAGCAACACATGAGTGGACTGAGTCACATCGGCAGCGTGGATGTTGTTGTGGTAGGCAACATCGCTATGGTAATGGTCTTCTAACGTCATCAGATACGTTATAAAAGTGTCGAGTGGAATCTTAAACGTTTTTAATAAGTCTCTTTCCTATAAGGTAGCAGACAGGGGGGAAAAACGTGATGAAGACACACTAAAAATCCAACAGAAACTGGAACAGAAAAAATAATTATCACTAATGCAAACTGGGAAAGTCACGCAAATGGAACATAAAAAGGTTCACACCTGGAATATTGTGTGCATCATAACTGTTAAAGGTCTGTTGCCAGAGTACTCTGTGACTTTGAAAACATTAAGGCCCCATTTGTTCACATCTTCAAGCTCCTGAAATGGAAAATAAACCAAAAGTGATGTTTTATGAAACAACCAGCGAGAGTATCTGCTGTTCTCTCGACGATAATTTACATTTCTTCAAATCTTTGCAGTACATGAGACACCTGGGATTAGCCATCATTTCTCAAATAGATTTAATAGCATAAGAAAAAAACAAAACAAAACAAAAACCTGACAAAATTGTTTTAATGAAGCTAGCTGAATCTGTTACTGACATTTTTGTTAAAGAAAAGTGAGCACTTTTTCCAGTCCAAAGTATGATATCATACTTTCAAACAGCCACTGCGTTCAACATTTCTCTGTCCAGTGACACACACACACACACACACACACACCTTGGCCAGTGCTTCCTCTGTGTCCGTCTTGACTCCGAAGCGAGGGATGTTCGAATTGGTCAGGCTGGAACTGTGAGTGAGCTTCTTCACGCCGCTGATCTGGGACATCGGCCGCTTCTTCTTCTCCTTGTCCTTCTGTGACTGTGGAGATGGCATTTCCACTTCATGCTGCTTGTCTGCCAAGGCACACAAACACACACAAGCAAGTGTAAAAGTAAAGCAAAAATAGATTGCATTCATGTATTATCATATTCCATGTCAACTTTTGGATATTAAAGGGTCAACTAATCAGACGTGTAATTATGGATTTAATAAATACCATGTTCAGATTTCAATTCCTTGTTGCCAGTTATATCAATAGATAGTTAAATATTGATTATTTTCTAGTTAGGACACATAATAAAGCATTTATACCAGCAAAATCAACAATTTACTTTATTGATAAAATGTAGATATGCAGCAATCAACTGGTTCCTAGCTAACTAAAGGAATGATTTTTTAAAATAAAGTAATTCTCTATAAAGCTGTATGAAACAATATGCTATTCTACTATTTATATTTCTAACAACATTATACCATTGAAGCTCATCCCTTCTTGCCGTACAATTTAAACTACATCCATGGCTCATGACATTATGACAAGGTTATGAAACATGTTTATGATTCTTGTTACCACTTACCTAAAAATGTATTGGAGATGTACTCAGACACCTGGTTTCCAGAGCGGCTCATTTCAGACAGGTGGGTCAGCTCTCGATTCAACATCCTCTTGAACTGCAAAGGCACATATATGCATTTATGAGTGAAACATTGCCACATACAGAATTTTTTCTAAACATTTCCAATAATCAGAAAACATTTAAATTGCTGTTGAAAAGTCACATGTAAATTGATATAAATAGAACGGACATCTTATAAAATCGCATTTACAGGTATTTGTGCTCCTCATCCACCCAAAACAAGATAAAGTCCAAAACAAAATTCTAGATAACCTCGTCCTGTTCTTATTTTCAAAGTCTGTTTGGCTCCAGATGGTCTGGAAACTCAAGGCTGGGTTTCTCAGAGGAGCCATAACACATGAAGACAGAATCCTCACTATCTCACACGTTTTAGAAAAACGAGGTCACAGTGACACACTCAGTCACGGGGTAGGAGGCCTCGAAAACACTGGCAGCAATGCAAGACTACATGGGCAGCAATACAGAAAAACTAGAACCTGACACGATGCAGGACTAAAGACAAAGTCAAATCATTTTTAGGCACAGAAGAATGAGAACCATTACAAAAGATTTACAAGACATCGAAAAACTGCGTGGGAAGTGAGACATGGAAATGGCAGCAGTGAGGATTCAGCTAGACACTAGCAAGATAAACAACAACATTTGGCTGTACATTTAGAGTCATTATCTGAGAAACAACAGCAGTTGCGAGAGAAGCAATAAAAAGAGGTCATACATTCACAACCCTACATACATCTAGCCAGCTCACTAATAAATCACATCTATGCATCTCTCCTCTCTCTCTGAGTTCATATCTATCCCTATGTAGTATACCGTCATAAGAAACTCTTGAATGACTAAGGTGCTAATTTACAGAAAAAGACCTTCACTAAAACCTTCATTCTTAATCCCTTTAAACTCTCAGGGCCTAATGCTGGGTCAAGGCTCCTCACTAAATTCAACAATCCAACAAACCAGTTCACATCCCTGCATCTCTCTATCTTTTTGTTTATGTGTGTATCTGACCAATATGGTTCTAAAATTACGTCTGTTTCCGTGTCATAAGAAAACCGTGTATCTCAGAGGTACTAATTTATAGGAAAAGGGGGAAAAAACGTATTTTTATCCCTTTAAACTCTCAGGGCCTTATGTTGGATCAAGACTCCTAGCTAAATTCATCATTGAACCATCCATGCATTCAGTACATCTGTTTCTCAGTGTTGTAAGAAAATCTTCCATCTCTAATGTAGTAATTTATAGGAAAGGAAAAAATAACCCCTTCATTAACCCCTTAAACTCCCAGGGTCTTATGATAAGTCCAGACTTACATTCCTTAACCTTTCCTATTAGTTTTACTGAATAATGTTGAGCAGTTATTGAGTAATATTCTTTTGAAGCAGGTCATACATCTACATCCCCATATTTATAACAATGGCTCACTAAATTCTTCAATCAGTAAATCAGCTCATTTACACATCCATCCATGTCGCTCTTTCTAGCTTTCTCAGTCTATGTATGTATCTGACCATATGGTTCTGACAGTACATCTGTTCTTCTGCTATCTAGCTTCTATCTCTAACGTGGCAATTTATAGGAACCCTCATTCTAAACCTCTTAAACTCTCAGGGTATAATGATGGGTCCAGACTCGCATTCCTTACTCTTATAACTAGTGCATACCTTTCCTGAATAATCTTGAGTAGTTAATGAGGTCATACATCCACATCCCTACATACGTAACAACCAGCTCACTAAATTCTTCCATCAATAAATCAGTTGATTTATACATCCAAGGTAATATATATATCCTATAAAGGAATTATTGATACATTACTATACACTTTTAAATGGAAATAAAATGTTTCTTGGGGAATTTAACCAGGTCATATGTCAGTAATTTTGCAATCTGGGGTGTCTGTCTTTTATACCCATTATTTATGTCAGTGTGAATACTGAGTATTCATCTGTACTCTAATGAATTTTAATTAGTAGCAAAACAATGGATTGCTTTGTGCATCAGTGATAAAATCTACATGTTTAAGTCATGACCTTAAAGACTGATGGTCCGATAGCTAATGAACAAGATTTTACTGTCGTTAATTTCTGTTGGTCCATTTGCTAAGAAATGTTCACACCATGTAAAGGGCAGCTAGTGCTTGAAAATGGTGTAAATACAAAGCAGAAGAAAAACAATCATCAGGTTTTCAATTAACAACAACCCTATATAATCATTAGAAAATAAAAATGGAAGCACCCCTTATTATGAAACAATATGTCAATGACCAGCTTACCTTTATGTATCCCCAAGAAACGGTAAGCAAGTAATTTGCCTCAGGCATTTTGAGAAGCAAGCTTGTCCGTATAACAGATAAAAAAAAATAGCACAGCTATTAGCTGGAGAGATGAAAGTTATAATAATACAAAAATCTGATCAACGCATTATTCCTCATCATACGTCCACAATAAGCTAGAACGCCAGCACAGTCCAGACATTTCTCCAAACGATCCCAAACATCATTCCTCAATTTAACCTGCATTTATCACGTATACAGCTGGACCAGATGTCTAATAAAACAGACAAATGAGCGAGCTGATAGCATCTTTCTAAGCACACAGCGAACTCAGAGATGCTCATGCCTGAGAGGCAGAAAACCCTCCATCAACAGCTTCCAAATAAGGCTCTGTTTCACACCATCATCATTCAGGTGAGAGCAGCTCAGACTGCAGCCCCCGCTCACTCTCCGAGGATCAGGCTGAGTACATTGCTTCTGCCTATTGGCCAGACTGAGGTCTATGTAAATCTGAGAGGCGGGATCTGTCTCTCCAGCCCTGCACCCCCCTTCTCCGGGAGCTGTGCAGCTCAAAGTGAGACGCTCGAAGCAATCCCCATGATACCTGCTCATAATCAAACGAACATGGAGTACTGTATGTGGGGGGACTGTGCAATTGTGTGATGCTGCTATGTGTGTGTGTGTGCGCGTGTCAGTCAGAGTGAGGTAATCAGCACGACATGACTGAAACCCGGGTATTGTCTCATCCTGGGGTATAAAATATTCAGTGAGAGGAGGAAGATTCACAAGTCTCACTCATGTGGGGAGTCAGAGAGCATATGCGAGAAGCTATTATAATGACGTTGCTCAAGGAGACTTGCTCTATTCTGTGATAACATGAAGGCACTAGAGATGGTACTCGTTTGTCTTAGTAAAGTCAGAATTACTTTGAAGCTACAATTAGGAATTTGCAAAAGCATTTCTGATGTTCAATTTGAAACTTTAACAGTTTAGAATACTCCTGTCTAAAATACCCATCCTATGTAATTGTACTGTAGAAGGCCTTATGTCTGCTTACAAAGTACATAAAAGAGACTTTAAGACTGTTCACTGTACAAACGTTTCAATTAAAAACAAAATTAAAAAAAAGTTTTTTAACCCTGCTTTACTTTCATACACTGTATGATCTTACAATGTATGCAACTATGATTAGTTGCATTATTCCTTAAACCATGTCCTATAAAATCCATTACAATTTACATTCTTTTTCAACTGTAATCCGCAACAGTTCTGTGTGTGGAAATGCGTTCCTGATAAGAGAGGTCAGAGGAAAATGACCAGATTGGTTTGAGCTGCTAGGAAGAATATAGTAACTTATATAATCACTCTTTATAACCGTGGTGAGCAGAAAACCATCTCAGCATGAGATGAGTGAGTCTGTGCCCACGATAGCCTCAGATTCTTGCTCTTGGCTGACAGGAGAGTGGAACCTGATGTGGTCTTCTGCTGTGGTAGCCCATCCACCTCAAGGTTTGATGTGTAGTGCATTCTGAGATGCTTTTCTGCTCACCACGGTTGTAAAGAGTGCTTATTTGAGTTACTGTAGACCTCTTGACCGCTCAGACCAGTCTGGTCATTCTCCTCTGATCTCTCTTATCAACAAGGTGTTTCAGCCTGCAGATCCTCTGCTCACAGTTTTTTTCTTTTTGTTTTTCCACACCATTTTGTCACAGAGATCACACTTTTTCTTCATTCTGATGTTTGATGTGAACACTAACTGAAGCTCTTGACCTGTATCTGCAGGATTTTATGCATTGTGCTACTGCCACATGATTGCATGCACACGTGTGTGTAAATTATATATATACATATTTTTTATAAATATAATAAGAATAAGCAATTGAGTAAAGAATAATGAAATTTGATATGGATTAAAAATGTACAGGTTGTTTCTGGAATTTGGTTCTGGATGATGCAGGAATATAGGCTACAATAGGGTGGATGTGTTGAGGTACTATAAAAAGTTTTTTTTTAAAAAGTCATTCACTCATTGATTTTCTGCAAGCGCTTTGTCCTGGTCAGGGTTGTGGTGGATCTGGAGCCTATCCCGGGAAGGCTGGGTGTGAGGTGGGAATACACCCTGAATCGGATGCCAGTCCATCACAGGCACCATGCACCTACACATTCATTCACACCTAGGGACAATTTAGAGTCGCAAATCTACCTACCAGCATGTTATTGGGATGTAGGAGGAAACTGGAAAACCCGGAGGAAACCCATGCAGACCTGGGGAGAACATTAAAACTCTACACACACTGTAACCCAAGCTCGGGATCGAACCTGGAGCTTTAACCCATTAAACTCCCAGGAACCATCAGGACATAAAGATTGACCTTCCTCAATCTCATAACTATAGACATTTATTTTTTATTTATTTATTTTTTTACAAGTTTCATTGTAGTTACAGAACAATATGCTTCAGGATGAATAATTGAACAAAAAGATGTGACTTAATGGATTGTAGGAGAAATTCAAGTTTGTCTTGGAAGAACAAATCTTTCCTGTCCATAATAATGTAAGAATATTATATGTATGATACACTGAAAGCCCATATTTGGATATAAAACATGACAACTAACCCTCAAATACCATTAGCACACCATGCGTGGGATACGATTATTAATTAAGGCAATGACCATGAATGTAAATCCTGTGATAATCAACTATGGTCTTTCAGTGGTCCCAGAATAGTTCCTTCCAATAGTGTGGACAACAGAGGAAGAGGCTGAGCCGAAAGGGTGACGTGGGATTGTTTCACACTTCTGCTCCCTCAGAGACGGCGGCAGAACACTGCCTCATTTACAGCTTTCCTGGAGCAGATGAGCCAGTCATAATCGGGCAGTGTGGGCTCATGCGGACACACGCGAGTGTTGTTTCTATTGTCGATATGTCTGCAAGGTGTTAAAACACTCACTCTTGGTGGCGAACAGAAAAAAAAAAAAACAAGATGTGAGCCAATTTTTAGCTAATCATTTCTCTGTAAATGATTTTTCCTATAGACTGGGATCGAAATAGCAACTCTATTTTGAATGTGTGGCATTAATTTAAAAATAAACCCCACAAAGAACTGAAAGTCCATAGATGCAGATTTTATGTAATAATATCAATGAAATATTACTTTCATAACAAAACACTTCCCACTGACAGGAAATATGTATGGAATCTGTTTGTTATTAATGTCAGCATCTAAAAGCCTGACTTTTATAGCTCATACACACACACACACACACGCACACACACTACAGTCAACCCCACAACTATTGACACCATTCATGAGCAAATTTTATATATTCCTTAAGGGCTATTTAAAACAACTGCATATAAATTGTCATTCTGTTAAATTTGCTCTAAGTCTCCAGGAATTCTGTCAATGCCTTTGGTCATTATCTATTTCCATGTAGAATAAATATGAGGTTGCACAATGGAGAAAAACAAATATCCGATTACATGAAAAATACCATTAAGCTCAATCTGAGCAATATTCCAACGTATGGAACAGTAGACCATTTAACCGAAATTGGAAGTATTACCTTTCCAATGGTTCTGGTCCTGATATTTACATCTAGATGTGTTAAACAACTTAAAACATGTCACCTTTGTTGGCAGACCACCCAATTTTAGGTCATTTATGTAGGCAAATTTTAGGTCAGCAAAAGTATTGTAAAAGATAGTAAATTAAAGTATAGAACACTTAATATTTGGTTGCATATCCCTTGCTTGCAATAACTGCATCAAGCCAGCGACCCACCGACATCGCCTAACTGTTGCATCCTTCTTTTGTGATCCTTTTCCAGGCTTTTACTGCAGCTTCTTTCAGTTGTTGTTTGTTTTAGGGGGTTTCTCCTTTCAGTCTTCTCTTTAGGAGATGAAATGCATGCTCAATTGGGTTAAGGTCTGGTGATTGACTTGGCCAGACTAAAACTTTCCACTTTTTCCCCTGATGAAGTCCTTTGTTATGTTGGCAGTGTGTCTTGGATCATTGTCTTGTTGCATGATGAAGTTCCTCTCGATTAGATTGGTTGCAATTCTCTGTAAATTGGCAGACAGAATGTTTCTCTAGACTTCTGAATTCATTCTGCTGCTACCATAATGAGTTATATCATCAATAAAGATTAGTGAGCACATTCCAGAAGCAGCCATGCAAGCCCAAGCCATAACACTACCTTCACCATGCTTGATCAGTGAGCTTGTATGGTTAATCAAGGTTAATCCTGGTTCCAGAACCTTTGTGGCTCATCTCTGTATTTCTTTGCGAATTCCAATCTGGCTTTCCGATTCTTAATGCTGATGAGTGGTTTGCATCTTGTGGTATGGTCTCTATATTTCTGCTCTCGAAGTCTTATTTGAACGGTGGGTTGTGATACCTTCAGCCCTGCCCTGTGGAGGTTGTTGGTGATGTCACTGACTGCTGTTTTTGGGTTAATGAATTTAATTCCACTCAAGTCTGCTGCTTATAACTACAAATGTTTACATCCCACTATGCTACCACATTGCACTCTTAAACTTTATTCTAATATTATATTCGTATTTTATGTCATTTATAATGTTAAATTACTCTGAGTATACTTTATGCTGCTGAAATTTGTGAATTTCCCCCTGAATAAAGCTATCCATCTATCCATCTATTTCTTCACAGCTCTCACAATGATTCGGTCATCAACTGCTGTTGTTTTCCTTGGCCGACCTGTTCGATGTCTGGTTGTTAGTACACCAGTGGTTTCTTTCTTTTTCAGGACATTCCAATTTGTTGTATTGGCTATGTTTGTGCAATGGTTCTGGTCAATTTTCCCTGTTTTCTTAGCTTCAAATGGCTTGCTTTTCTCCCATAGACAGCTCTCTGGTCTTCAAGTTAGTTTATCCTTTTTAGCAACAAATGCAGCCTACAGAGGCTCAGACAAAGAGTAGACATTCAGAGCTATTCATTATTTAAAGAATCAATCTAACAGGGCACACCTGGGCAACAAGAAACACCTGTCAGTCACATGTTCCAATATTTATGATTACTTGAGAAATGAGTGGGTTCAAACAAAAGGTGTCATATAAAGGAAATGAAATATACATATAAGGAAATGAAAGCTAAAATTCTGATCTATACTCTCATTCATCTTCTGATCTCAAAGTCAAATGTCTTCCGTGTATAGCAAAACAATGATATTCCTTCAGTTCGTGTTTTGCTGTTGGTGGTGGACAGCGTTGTGTAACACATTGCTCCAAAATCTCCTATATGTGTTCAACTCCCATAACTGTGCCAATAATCCTTAAGTTAACTGTAAATACAGTTTTTGAGTACCAAAACTGAACTTTTGAGATAATCTCCTAAATATGTAGAAGCAACTAAATAGCTCAGGACAGTTTTCTTTCCAGAAATGCCAGTAGTGTCCACAGCGATGGATAAAAATTAAAATACTGAAAGGCTGGCATACTGAAAGGCTTGCATAGTGAAAAGATGGCATACTGAAATGTGGCGTAATTTATAACTTCAGAGTCCCTGGTTCAATCCTAAGCTCTAGTTACTGTTTGTGTGGAGTTTCACATGTTCTCCCCTGTGTCTCTCTGGGTTCTCCAGTTTCCACCCACCTCCCAAAAACATAGGAGGTCAATAAGCTATGCTAAATTGAATGTGTGTGTCCATGGTGCTGTTCAATGGCATGGCGTCCCATCTGGGGTGTATTCCTGCCTCAAGCTTTGTGTTCCTTGGATAAGCTCCGGATTCACAACAACCCTGACCGGTATGAAGTTGATACTGAAGATGAATGACAACTTTTTTTTTATAGTACTTCAAAACATCCACTCTTTTGTATGCTACATTCTTCCACTGTCCATTGCTAAGAACCAAATTCCAGAAACACTCAGTCCAGTGTATACACTTCATCCCTCCATCATTACCAATAAATACTGACACCGATATTGGCACTGTATAGTGGAATTGTGTTGTGCTGCTGCTGCTGGTGGGCTCTAGCAACAAAGCAAGCTGACAGGCCTTGTGTGTTACCATGGATACGTGATGGAGGGAAAAGAACTGGCAGTCGAAGTGGAAACAAGACGTGCATGCTAGGTGCCCTTACACAAATAGGTGACCACTTCTGTAAGATCCTCGGCTGTGTATGTGCAGCATCAGTGGCGTGCTCTAAGCGTTGGGATTTTGAGCGGGGGTGTTGTGGCGCAGCTGACTGGCTGGGGCTGATTAGCATGCCGCATGTGTGCTAAGACCCTGATGGAGAGCGTGAGCATGCTCAGTGCAGCAGACAAGCGATTTTCGCTTCCATCGTTGTATACACTCGGAGCAAGGCTTGGGCTTACAGAAACGAGAGCTTCACCATGCGGTGCGCCACGACGCAAACACACACACACACACACACACACACACACACACACACACACACACACACACACACACACGGCAACCAGGCCTTGAACAGACACAATGTGCTGTGATGAAATGAGGTTGTTGACAGGTAATGCTGCTGCTCCAAAAATGTGTCACCAGGGACAGTGCATTAGGAAGGTCACAAACCAGTTGCAGAACTAAACATGAAAGATAATGTGACTGAATGAAGGTTTACACTGAACCTGTTAATGGTTTAATAAGACATTCCCAGGAGTAGGAAACAAAGAGGCCTGTGGGATACTGATGAGTAAAGAGGAGTGAAAGGAGTGAAAACAAACACTGAAATGGTACCTCACAAACCTTACAAGAACCGTTCTATGACACCTGGACCACTCTGTGGCATTACAACCATGACCAGAGCCAATCAACCAGCAGCTGAAGTAAAACAAAAAGGTGCCAGTCTTACCTTGTTAGAGGCCATCTCGCTGACCGAGTGCCGGGTCTGCAGGGTCTCCAGCTGGTCTAGGCACCAGTCAAGCTCCTCCAGCGTCTCGGTGGCCAGCTTCTGGTAGGCCTCTTCTGCGGGGAGAGAGGGGAGTGAAGGGTCAGTTCTGAGGCCCTTCAGTGGACTAGCTGAGGCTCCCAGCAGAGGGCCCAAACGGCCATACAGCGCCATGTTGGGGTGTCCCGGCTGGACGCATGGGTGGTTCTTCATGCTGTGCTCAGACCCTCCACGGTGAACATCAAGGCTCCCAAATTGAGCCAAAAAAACCCTCCCCAGGAAGAATATACAGAACCTCAGTCAGAATTGTAATCCTCAAGTGGCAACATGAAGCCACAGGCCGCAGTCGAATCTCATGGGTACAGTACGTCCCTAAAGAAAACACACAAAGGGGCCACACACGTACATAGGGCAAAACGGACACACACACACACACACACACACACACAAACACAAACACACACACGTACTCACACACACACACACTCACACACACTCACAGCGATGTATCCAGTGATCTAAGGTCCAATGTGCTGTTAAGCGCAGAGCGAGTGTCCCAGTGTTGGAGTTGTGTGCTGTTTGTGAGCAGGCCCATCTCTGCCCAGCAGCTTCTGCTTTACATCCACAAGCTTTACATCCATACAGACCAGCCCAGAATAACGGCTAAAGGCATGATGTCTGAGCAACACACACACAGACATACACACGCATGCACACACAGTGTATGAAGGGCTGACGCCAACAGATGACCCGTCTGTTCTCTGTCTCTAGTCTTCCAGCAGTGATAAGGGATAAAGAGCCAGAGAGGAAAAAAAAAAAAAGAAAAGTCTGTCAGCTGTGTGTGTGCTAGCGCGGCGGATGCCCTGTGTGTGCGGGGGGCGGCCGTGGCGCGTCGCTAGCTGAACGTGAGCAGAGCTTCCCTCTAAAACAGGAGCCTGAAGGCTGCCAGTGCTGCGCCGTGGAAGGAGAGCGCAAGCTGCAGCCAAACCATGGCTTGGAGTATACAGGATTCAATGAGGAGGGAACAAGAGGAAGAATTTGCTGCACACAATGAACAGGATATGGTCTTATAATTATGTTCAGATGATCAAAACTGAACCCAGCTTCATCAAACGTAATTCAGTAAGTAAGATAAACAGCATCTAAATGGAGCCACGGTGTTCCATTTTCAAATTTGGACTACAGTAGGACTTACAATTTCTGCAATGGATCATGGCACATATGATTGATTAGAATATGTGTTAACTATGCAGTGTAATTGACGGGAAATGACCAGTATAGGGGCAAGGGCTGATTTAGTGATTTGGGGGCCCTAGGCAAAATATAGAAATGGGGCCCTATTCACTGTTTTAACTTCAATATTAAAATTTTCAGCATACGTTATTTAGCATTAATAATAAAAACAAACAAACAAACAAAAAAAAAAAAACACACACACACATATATATCTACACACACTCACACACACACACACACACACACACACACACACACACACACACACACACACACACACACACACACACATTTGTATTTTCCTCCTTTAATTAAATAGCCTCCTTTGGGGAGTACAGTGATTATGACGCATCGTATACATAATGTAATGTACAATGTATAAATGTGCAGGGTATTTTTATTAGGCCATCAGTCCATTATTCTGAAGACTATTATAACACTTTTAAATGCACTTCTAAATCCATTTGAAATTCAAGTCGTGACATGTTCAGTTCAAATGAAACTCTGGGATACTTCCCTGTTCTCCAAGAAACACTTATCCGTACCATTTATACTCTATATCTATGTGTCCTAGTGTAATTGTATTAAAATGATCCATGACTCAGTTTTGTTCGGATTCCTAGTGAACAGTAGTGCACGTAAGCATGTGTAAACTGCAAACCTGAGACATGAAGCACATGTTCACTCATCTAACAAAGCTCGGATTATCCCTTTCACTTTCTTTCCTCCTTCCTTTCTCTTTGTCTCTCTCACTCTGCTTCTCTCTCTCTCTCTCTCTATCTCTATCTCTCTCTCTACGCAGGACTGGGGTGCCACTCTCTGAAAGGGACTGCACTGACGTCAATGGCATTCTTCTCATGCTTAGTGCGACACCAGACACCAGCGCGAGCGAGGCCACTGGCTCCGTGGACAGCAGGGCTGCTATGATATTCTGGACTGGATCACGACGATCTGGATCGAGGACTCTGAATATACTACTGGCTCAATGTTCATCAATATAGCATTAGCTGTAGCATTACTAAGCTCTTAGTGTTACACCTGCTTAGAACACCGTTTGAAGGAATAGTTCATCCAAAAATGATACTTACACAAATTTCCGCTTAACTGAAAACGATTAGCTGAGACATGTTTGGTGCCTGAGGTTTTGTGTATGCACTGGAGCTAGAGTTTAGGTGACACAGACTTTCATTTCTTGTTACAAAAATGTAACAAGTAGCTGTAGTGAAAAACTAAAGGAGCGAATGCTAGAACCAAACCTATCCTGATTATTTGTGAGTTTATAATAAGAGGAAAATTGTGGTAACTATTGGATAAACTATTTCTTTTAGAATTTTGTCTAGACAGAGTAATAATATGGGTCACTATCGACTTAAACTAAAACACTTCTTTCTAACGGATTTTTACAAAAATATACATTTGCTGTATATCCTGTATTTTTGTCAGTGCTTTATTTAGTTAACTTGTTAGTTGATAATAGTCAAGTTAGCTAATTACTTAACACTTTTCTAAAGGAGCTATACAAAAATATGTGTACTGTATGCATATATAACGTACATTGCTTTAGTTAATGTTAATTTAAAGTTAGCTAGTTAACTAACTTTAACCAAAACACCAACTTCTAAGGGCTGGTCAGGTATCTAATATTTTGGATGAAAGCCTGTTTATGAAAATAGACTGACATTTAATGTATAAGGCATGCTGTAGTTATATAATTATGTTTCAAATTACACAAAGTTGGCTAACTTAAAATGAGAGCTTCTGTGCGTTAGCAAGCAGATATTAGCTTAGTGATACAAACTAAACCAGCAGGGCTGTTGGGAAATTGCAAGCATAAAAAAATATTAATGTAATATACAGTTAGTGTTAACTACAAGTTGGTGTTTCAGCTAATGTTAAGTAGCTGGCTAAGCTGGCTAAGATGTTTAGTTACCTAGCAAACTAAGATTAACAAAAACATCTAATGTAGCTAAGTTAGCAACTATACCAAGTGTTGGTGAAATGTCAATGTTAAGTGAAAGCATGTTAGTGAAAAAAAAACATGCATTTATAATGCTGTCATGTCATGGTCCAGTTCTGATGCTCACATGGCCATTGTAGGGGCTTTCAGCGGTGGACAGGGGTCAGCATGGGCACCCTGACAGGTCTGCGGCTACGCAGCTCCATACGCAGCAAGCTGCGATGCACTGTGTGTTCTGACACCCTCCTACATTATGTGGAATTTTACTGGTGAAAATAAACTGGCTGTTATATATACATACAGTGCCCTCCACTAATATTGGCACCCTTGGTAAATATGAGCAAAGAAGGCTGTGAAAAATCGCCTTTATTGTTTAATCTTTTGATCTTTTGTTCAAAGAATTCACAAAAATACTCTTTACAACTTTGTTAAAATTTAGGTGTGCAACAATTATTGGCACCCCTATGAATTCATATGAGAAAAATATATTTGAAGTATACTCCCACTGATATTTTACATTTTCTTTAGTACACCTGGGTGACTAGGGGCAGGAAATTGTTCAACCATGACTTCCTGTTTCACAGGGGTATAAATATGAGGTAACACATAGGCCAAATTCCCTTAGTCATTCATAACAATGAGTAAGACCAAGGAATATAGCCGTGATGTGTTAAAAGGTTGTTGAGCTTCACAAAATGGGAAGTAGCTATAAGACAATAGCAAAAGCATTGAAAATGCCCATTTCCACCATCAGGGCAATAATTAAGAAATTCCAGTCAACTGGAAATGTCCTGAATCAACTTGGAATTGGACGTGTGTCTATATTGTCTCAACGCACTGTGAAGATGATGGTTTGAGTGGCCAAAAAATCTCCAAGGATCACAGCTGGAGAAGTGCAGAAGTTAAGTTGCGTCTTGGGGTCAGAAAGTCCCCAAAACTACAATCTGACGTCCCCTACATCACCACAAGTTGTTTGGAAGGGTTTCAAGAAAAAAGCTTTTACTCTCATCCAAACACAAACTCAAGCATCTTCAGTTTGCCAGACACTACTGGAACTTCAAATGGGATCGGGTTCTATGGTCATATGAAACCAAAATAGAGCTTTTTGGCAATAAACACCTGAGGTGGTTTTGGTGCACACAGAGAGGTAGCCATATGGAAAAGTACCTCATGCCCACAGTTAAATATGGTGGTGGCTCTTTAATGTTGTGGGGCTGTTTTTCTGCCAGGGGACTTGGACATTTTGATAGGATACATGGCATCATGGACTAATATCAAATATCAAAGGATATTAAATGAAAACCTGACTGCCTCTGCCAGAAAGCTTAAAATGGGCCGTGGTTGGATCTTCCAGCAGGACAATGATCCAAAACATGCATCAAAATCAACACAAAAATGGTTTACTGATCGGAAAATCAAGGTTCTGCCATGGCCATCCCAATCCCCTGACTTGAAACCTATAGAAAACCTGTGGGGTGAACTGAAGAGGAGAGTCCACGGACCACGAAATGTGAAGGATCTGGAGAGATTCTGTATGGAGGAATGGTCTCAGATCCCTTGCCATGTATTCTCCAACCTCATCAGGCATTATAGGCGAAAACTCAGAGCTGTTATTGTTAGATTCCCCCTCTATCAGCATCGTCGATCAGCGCGCATGAACTGCCCTAAACGCGAGTAGCACGCACAGCGCACTCTTCCGGTTTCAGTGACATTGACTTTGTTTACTTTTGACACGTGTGTTTTGTTTTGGTTTCTGTCCTGTCTCCACCCATGTCATGTCATTGGTTCCTTCCTAATGTGTCACAGCTGTTGTGTGTTATCCTCTTTGATTATGTTTGTTATTTAAACCCCTTGTGTGTCTTTGTCCGATGCGAAGTATTAGCTCAGTTTCCTTAGTGTTCTGGCTATACCAAGCCTTTGTTCCTCGTTTTGTTTCATAGTTTTTGATCTCGTTTCCGTCCTCACGTTTTCGATTCTTGTCTAGCCCTGTTCATGTTGTTGTAGATCGCCTGACCCACTCCTGTTGTTGACCACGATATCTGCCTTACATTTTGGAATTGTCTGCCTGTGTTCCTAATAAACTGACTTTAAACTGCACTTGCATCCGTCTCAACCCACGTTATGACAGTTATCTTGGCAAAGGGAAGTACTGACTAAAAGGGTGCCAATAATTGTGCAAAAAAAAAATATATGTGAGATGCTTGTTTTTATTTAGAACGATTTTTTTTTTTGGATAAATGTGGTTTTGTTTGCAGTTGTTTGATATCAATGAGAGCAGAGTATTTTTGTGAATTTTTTGAACAAAAGATCTTAAGGCCAAGCAGGACTTTTTCAGCCCAGTCTCCGGAGTGTGACACCCCTGACCTAATCATTGTGCTCATATAAGCAGAGACTGTTGACATTAGATTGTTGCTCTTCCCCTGAGTTGCTTGATGCATATTCATCCACATTGCAGCCCTCATCTCTACCCCAGTATCCTATTTTAAATGTGCTATAAATAGCCCGAGGAACATACGCTAATCAATACAATGACAGGTGTGTCATAAATCAATGAATCCATCAGTCAGTCCAGAGCCGTTTCTTATCACAGCCTCAGTTTGGCTTCTGGAGTCGGAGAGATTTTACAGCAGTTATTTTAGGCATACATGTGTAACAAGGTTTAAAATAAAACACTTTTATTGCTTTTAAAGAAAGTTGTTGATAAAATATTGCCAGATATCACGGGTAATACCTGTTTCAACAACCGCTTGTAAACTTTGTGACATTTATCCTACTTCAGGCGTATTAATGGCGTGACCCTTTACTTATATAGGAACACTTAGCTACTGTAAGTGGGTCTCATACAAAATACACAAACTGCTTGAGACTTTTAAATCACTGTTTCTCCTCTCATAAATCCTCACAACTACTCCACAATATCTGGATTTTTAAAAAAAATGAATTTTGATTTAAATTATTTTCCATTTTCATCTGAAATTCAGTATAGTTCTAGTTAGCTTTTACTGTATCTTTACTTATTAATTTTTTTTTTTCACACAGATCTATATATTTTAGTTCAAATTTTACTTATATATTTCTTGACAAGAAAGTCTAGAAAGTTGATTTCGCTGTTTGTGGCTGATCTATATTTGGAGTGCATTAAAATAGTGGTTTAAACAACGCTTAAATGGACACTCAATCCCTTCCTGATAGCGATGTCAATGCGCGAAAAAACAAAAATGTAAATTAATATGTCCTTTTTTGGGGGGTTACAATTACACAATGAGCACACTAATTCTAGTTTTCATTTAAATTAGATTTAGCATATTTGTTTACAAAAAAAGTGTTGGTAATGCTCTACTTAAGAATTATAGCGAAGATTTCCTGAACTAGCATTATTTACAGCATTAATTAAGCTTACAAACCATGAACTTTAAAATCGGTGGTGGTACTTAAGTACATTTTTCAAGTATCTGTACTTTATCAGAGTATTTTCTTTTTGGGAAACTTTTACTTTTACTTCACTACATTTTAACATGCAATATCTTACTTTTTTACTCCACTACATTTCAGAAAAACATGTATTCACAAACGTTTGAAACATTTTGAATACATAAACTGTGTTAAATGATAACCTGTTGTGAGATCACAACCATAACCCCATGGTTCTCGCAAGATTTTCCGTGGAGTAAGAGTTACTGGCTAGATATCTCTGTAGTAGCGCATTTGAGTCGATCACCCTTGGCCTTATCTAAAAGAAAATTCTGAAGCACTGGAAACCAAAAACGATAGTGTCATTTTCAAATGTCTTCTGTGCCTACCTAGTCACCGCACCATATCGGCCTTCAAGAACTCACCGTCAAACTTGTCAAGCATGTTGAAGTATGCCATTTTTAATATTATTTCTCACACACACACTTACTGATATTGTGTATGGTAGCTTTTCTTAATAAAAATAAAAATTTGCTAAACCTGCGTAATGTCTGCAAGTAACTCCCTAATTGACTCTCGCTGTGTGCCTATAACAATAGAAAACGCTCTCCTTATAAAGGTATGCTGTGCAGGAGAATGGAACATTGAATTGCATCAATTATAAAATAAAAATGAAAAATTTAAAAATTAAAATATAGTTCTCATAGATCAGTACTTTTACTTTTGACACTTAAGTACATTCAAAAGCAAGTACTTTTGCTCTTTTACTTACGTAGAAATGTAAAAGGAGTACTTTTACTGGAATAATATTTAAGCAGTGTATTTGTACTTTTACCCTTTGCTGTTGATGTTGGTTTAAATAAACCAAGTAAGCTCAATAAAGCACTTATATTAACAAGTGTTTATTCCATCCATGAATAAAAAAAGGTTCACAACAACCAGTCTACTAATGCCTTAATGTTTTGCGAAGGTTAAATGGAAAAATCCATAAGTGAAGCTGTGCTGTGTGTTTCAATAATTACTCCCAGGGACCAGAATTCATTTTGGAGTATATTTTATTTATCGTAATTTATGTTGATATGTGGCCAGTTATGGAAGAAATATCAAGTAATTTGTGTCTTAATGTACTTTGTCTACAAAATCACTGCTTCAATCCATGGGTCGTTGATACTAACTAATGCAGTAAATAATGTTATATCCCAATGCTGTAAAATTCTCCATTCTGATTGGTCAGAGAGTGTTGATTAATTTTCTATAACAGCAGCTCAGACAGTAGTTCTGGCTGCATGTCAAAGCACAGGTTTATGTTAATGCGCTGGTTCTAAACATGTTATCGTTTCTATAGTAACAGCTAATTCACAAGCTAATTAAATAGCGGACATTCGTGTAATTTAGACCTGATAATAAACAGATTTCAACAAGTCGAAATCAACAAGTGTTGACCTTGCTATAATGAATCTTTCTTTAAGAATAATATTTGTTTTATAATGGAAGGAGACTCCAGTGTCTGTGCATTAACTGTCAAATGGTTTGTAGATTTTTGGTAACTTGGCAAGCTGCATTTTTTTTGTCTTATCACCTTTGAGAGAGGCTGGTCAGGGAACGGCAATTTATAGGTGTAATAATGTAAGAAATAGCAGGGACCAGCTTAGTTTGCGGACATTCCACAACATGAAACGTAACTGTAAATGGATAAAACATACAATGTATTGTTCTTTAAAAAAATTTGGCTGTAGTATAAGGAACACTCTAGGACATGCTAACACCACCCTGACTTTGGTTAATTTCCTACAATAGGAAAACACCCTTCATGTTTTATTCATTATCGTAATGGAAAGATTACCAATGTTTTTCCCCCCTGAAGTTTTAGACTGCATTTTTTAAACTATAATAACCCTGCTACTGTGTTATTAAAGTACTTATCCAGCAGCAGGACTGCGCTCAGTTTTTCCAGTGATGAATGAAGAAGGTTCATGCAGTGGGACTGAGAGAAGAAAAGTGTGAAGTGCTGTAGCAGCATGTGACATGAAGCGCTGTGATAAGGAGAGCATGCAGGTGTGATAAACTTTGTGTGGCCTTGCTGTATTTGTACTGAGAACCCGGTGATCTCACACTTCCTCCTGATTTAAAGTTTCAGACCACACATCTGACCCGGAAACCATGCATGCTATTCATCACGACAACAGATAGACATTGTGTTCCAGACATGCACACAGGAAACATGACAACATGTTAAAAGAATAGCTGAAGATACCCCACCTGTATATGTAGTCTTTGTGATGGGGGGAGGGTTGCACATGGGCGATCTCCTAATGGAAAGAATTAAAATATGTAAGGGGGCACAGAACACAAAAAAATCTTTGCACCACTGAACTTCCACAGAACAGGAAAACGCTAAGCTGCTGCTCATTTGCACTGGACACTATGAATATGTAAAGATGTCGGTTCACTTGGAAAAAGTGCTACAATAGAGTCGAAGCAGGTTCTTGAAGCTGTGTTTATCAGAGTTATGCACTAACAATGTGGACCTGTCTCCAAAGCCGCAACTGTAGTATAAATATTTCTCCTTCCCCATTTATTTAATGAGTCATTATTAAAAGTTCAAGTGGAATGATGATTATATTTATCCCGGCACCAAAAAGGCAGTATGTCCAGTTATTCCAGGACCAGGGAGTATTTAATAAATGAATCAGTCGACTGATTTGCTTACTTGGTGGAGGCTCTTTCTTGCTGTACATTTGTCAGTGCTGAAAAATTATTCCGTACAGTTCTTAAGCTAGCCAGGACCTGAAGGGTAGAACATGACAAAACATGACAAAAGTCAAGATACATGCATACTGTATAACTAAAAAAAGCTAGTTGGTAACACATTCACTATTCAGCCAACATAAAGTTTGAATAATTCATAATATTCAGTAGTTAATAATGTTGAGAAGCAAACTTCTGAGTTAAATTCAGACTGGAGATAAAAGAAAAAAAAAAAAAAGAAGGAAAAACCCTAAAACCTAATGCAGCAGTGCTTTACAGTAGTGGAAACATCTGGCATTGACTTACCTGTGCAAAAGGGGTAACAATCATGTCATCTCCATGTCTACAGAGTGGAACAAAACAAGTTTTAATGAGTACAGTCAATATCAGCAAACATTCATGTATACCAGTACCAGTACTATCTATGATCCACTTTTATAGTTTGAAATGGAAAATCTAGACATCATTGAAATAATGCTCGAATCAAATTAACGCTACACACTATAAAGCACAGGTTCTCAAACTTTTTGCAGCCAGGCATATCATTTATTACCGTAATCCAACTATTCAAATATTAGGCTCATTATGTACATGTGTACAATAATATTCTGACTATTTCCTGGAACCATAGAGTTATTTATTCCTCAGACTTCCACATGATGTTATTTATAGACTACGTGTTTTTGTTATCGAGGTTTGGATTAAACACATTCCATTCAAGCAAAATAACTATAAGAACTCGATAATTAATTATTAATAATTATTAAATAATTAAATATTAATAATAATTAATTACTTTTCCTGGTTATGCTTCCCCAGACCCCAGTTTGAGAACCACTGTTATATGGTACACACTATATCAACTAGCGCTGCTCTTTAGCGCCTCAACTCACATGTCACTGGCGATGGAGGAGTTTCTTGACATGGACTTTGGTGAGAGGTCATAGTCACTGTCGGAGCGATACAGGAACGACTCCCTCCGCTGACTATGGACGAAGTTGGCCTGCAGGATGAGACCCGACCCAGGGCTGGCCATCGGGTCCAACGGGCTGCGTCCTGATGACGTGCCATTATCCACATCGAAACTGCGAAAACACATCAGATAGACAACGGAGTTAACACGTTGCATACAGACAGGTATTGTACTATTGGATTTTGTACTTCCTGGTACAGGGATACATTCAGGATAGAATATGAAGCTAAACGAGCTACATCATTTTATATTCCATCAGCAATTCTAAGCAAAAAAAGTAAACAGTGCTACAGTGCTGTTGAATTCTGAATCTGTTTGGTTAGAAGATGTTGACTGATTTTCTATAACAGCAGCTCTGACAGTAGTTCTGACTGCAAGTCTAATCAGGTTTATATTAATCTGCACGTTCTAATACGTTATCGTTTCTATAGTAACAACTATTATTAAGCCTAATAATAAATGTATTAAAAATGTGTTATTATTTAAAATGAAAAATTCTTATGTAAGGAGATGTTTATTTAACATGGAGTATTCCAGTGTCAGCAATTTGTAACATAGTTAAAACTTTATGGTTTTCCAAGATGCATTTTTGTTTTATGAACTTTAAGAGTGAGAAAAAAAAAGAGGCTGGTAAGGGAATGACGTAAGTAATAACAGAAACTAACTAACAGCATGTAACATTAACAGCATGCCCTGTCATGTTTTTCCTTACATAAGCTCCCAGGTAAAAAATTGTGTGTGTCATGTGGGAAAAAGAAAAATCTCATGCTCTTCTTTCCTCATACTCAATGTTCCAACTAAACCCACAAGTTTTCTATGGGACTGAGGGCTGATGAATTTGCAGGCCTGTTTGTCATCCAGGAATGTGGGTTAGGGTTAGGGTTAGGGTTAGGGTTAAATGCTGTGTTTGGATATGAAACACAAAAGGCAACCTCAGAGCCTGGCTAACAACTGATGACCCTGTTTTATGCCAAGTTCCGTTCGTCCAGGTTTCCTATCGACATTGTACAACACAAAGATACAATAACAATTAGTGGATGCAACAAATATTTAGTCTGGGGAGCTTATACCACTGGTGCTTTTAAAAAAATAAGCCCACTGATTACTGAAATATAATCCTAGGAGATATGTATGGCAATAAATAATGCCATAAAGCAAGTTAATCCTGTTTTAACCAGCGTCCAGTCAGCAACAATATCCTGCATCACATTTCATTACCGTCATACAAAACAGCTTATCTGTAAGTCTAGAGGCAAGAGAGTCAAAGAGGAAAATGTACAGTAGATGTATTATTCATTCACTTATATGTATTGTTAAGCTTTTGTATTTAAATCTACTAAGCAGCAGTGTGACTAAGGAGCTTATTTTGAATCAGGATTTAAAAATCTCAAGAAATAGAGGCTGAATCCTGTTCATTTAATAACATAAAATGCCAAAGGAATATAAAACTATTCAAAGGTTTTTATCTTTTCTTCTTTTGATAAATTAGGTCACCAGTGATGTCCATATATGTGTGACAGATATGTTATTCAAATCAGATTAATAATTATTTTATTAATAATTTGTATCGATTGTATTAATCAATAATTTGGTTTGAATTTGAATCTGATCTTTTTAAACAATATAAAAATAACAATAATAAAAAAAAACTGCATTCACCTTCTCAAATGCAGTCACTTTTCTTTTTAAAGTCAAAACATAAAATTCAAAACATGTCATATGCTGCAGACTCGTGGGAACAATAACACTGTTGACATACTCAGTGATAATTAAAAGGGTTATTACTGCTCCAGTGAAGTTCCTGTGTAATCAAACACTGCAGGAGATGTCAGCTCTGTGAAGTTTACTGCGTTTTAATAGTTGCGCTTATCTTCCTAAGACGCACTTCCTCGCAACCGGTGTGCGTCTCCTTGGTGATCGGGCCATATCGCAGCTATCTGGG
Organism: Cranoglanis bouderius; assembly: GCA_023630585.1. Classification (NCBI taxonomy): domain Eukaryota; kingdom Metazoa; phylum Chordata; class Actinopteri; order Siluriformes; family Cranoglanididae; genus Cranoglanis; species Cranoglanis bouderius. The sequence continues at coordinate 12,919,710 of CM042556.1, read as the reverse complement.
CTGACCCAGAACACCCACGGAACGTTAGTGCGATCCCAAAGCTCCTGGGATTCCCTCTGGCTTGACGTAGAGCGTGATGTGGCATTGCGTCTCTTCGTCTCCGCTTACCTCACTGGCCTGTAGTCACCGTGATTACACAGACGGGTGCAGCTCAGGCCACCATTGGCTAATACCGACTAATCTACTCAGCTTGACGTGTTAAGACAAAGCTAAAAAATGCACACCGGTGCTGAGAGAACAAAATGTAGCCATGTGCAGGGGTCCTCTGCGGACGTCACTACTATGGGGATGACGGCAGGCTTAACCAGTGTTATGTCTGAGCTCAGTGAAAACACTGAACATTTAAGCGTTTTAAACTCATCTACTAAGAGCCATATTGCAGAGACTTATCGTCTTACATAACTACATCCTTCTGCATGTATTATGCCTGAGCTGGCCTTTGTTGTTCTTCTTCTTCAGTGAGCAACATTAATGGAATAGTTTAGCAACAAAATGAAACGTACATGTTCAGGCAAGATGTTTTTGGTGCCAGAAGTTTGCTTCTACACTACAGTTAAAAGGCTAACATAGCAAAGACCAGCTAAATTATCACAACTTTCTTGATGCTGGACTGCTGAAGCAAATAGTCTGGCATCACTTCATGCTAGAATCAGATGTAGGTATGAGGAATTTTAAAAGTGGACTGCAACAATAAAAGTAATCTGGACAACAATATAGTTCCGATTTTGTTTCTTACACTTTTTTTGCAAATATAGACTGATCATTTATTAAACAGTTTATGTACAATTGGCATTAGTTACTTGGCCCTACTGTGCCTTTTGTGGTGAGTGTGGGATGGTTTACACATGAAGTTTGCTGAATGCTAAACTAGCAGCTATTAGCTTTCCTTAATAGTTAGTCTGGGCTGTGCATTTTTTTGAACAACTGTTTATAGCTTGTGTACGTAATTGATAACAGGAACTAACTTGTTTTGAGGACAATTTCACAACATTGTATGTAACTGTAAATGGAAAAAAGTATGATGCATTGTTCTTTGATAAATAAAAAGTGGTAATCCTTTACAAATTAAAGTTATATAAGTGGAACAAAACACTTCAGGTCATGCTATTATTAGAACGATCAACTTTGGGGTTGTAGTGCAGCACACCACCCCGTTCATCACGTTTCATTCTTTACTCATCACCTATAAGCAATCTAAACCGAAACATCGATCTAGCATCGGCCCAAAATGTTCATGCCTTCACTAACACACAAATCAAGCAACGGTTTCTCAGGAGCAGCACTGAACCCAGAATGATCTCAGATAAGTTGCAGCTTCTCCACATAAAACACCACGATGACCTTTAAAAACGAATAACTGGAACTTTGACAGAGAGCATGAAGTGATGGCCTCCCTGTGTTCCTCAAACAAGGATTACTGCATGCTTCAGTCTGGGTTATGTTACCCATTCATGCACATAAACAATCTGACTGGCTTAAAACATGGCACTGTTTGTTCTTTCGGTGTCTTCACCTTGAGAGCTCTGTACCCTGATAGCGGCGCACACCAAGTGAAATGTCTTCTCTATTTGATTACAGTGCAGCCTGACCCTGACCTACCGCGGATCTCTATTAGAATTAACAGCAAAGATCACTTTTATTGGCTGGAATGGCTCTGATACATGTATATGCACATTCCACACATAATTATTAGTATTAATGCGGTATTCTGTATGCGCTGAAGGTAAAATAATGCCAGAGAGACTATAGCAGACAGAGGTTCTTACAGTTTTTACAGTCAGGGACCCCTCAGCTGTAAAATAATTCACAAACCCATTTAGTACAGAAAGAAACTATTCAAAATATTTTGCATATTATTTAAGTGTGTACAATAATTTTTGGCTATTTATTGGAGCCAGGGAGTTTTGTTAATTTCCACACATTTTTATTACAATTGTCAATAGATTCCAGTCGACATTATTTATAGACATAATAACTTTGATAAAGGTTGTTAAGACAACCCCCTGTCATGTCTTCACGGATCCCTGTGGCTCCTGGGAACCCATCTTGAGAACAATGGCTCTAAGAGACTCACACATTTGTAACAGAGTTCAAGCTGTTGCATTACAGTTAACACACAATGGCAGTTAAAATAAATCAGACTGATATAAAAGAGCTCATTTTGCCCTGGAATACAACTTTGCATTTGACTGTAACCAAACTTAAGTTTGCTGTCTGAATCCACTTTAATCATTTCACTGATTACAACACCGCCATATCCTGTTCTAGTAAAATTGTCAAGACAAGCCCACTATTGCTAAATGAATAGTCATCACTATTTGATTTGGCAAATTCTTTTTATACCACTTTAGAAATTTTGTTGAATAGAGGCTAGAATCTAGAGACAACACTGAGCAAAAGTATCTCCATGAAAGTTTGTATTTCCCGTCTGAATGTGATATAATTATTCTCTAATCATTTTAACAACATTTCTCATATCCTTTGGTTGTAATATTTACGCCACATTATACATGACTGACATCTCTGTTAGAAGTTTGCTAAATGTAATAAACTGCCTTTTTTTCTTTCTTTCTTTTTTTTTCTTTTTTTTTTTAAATTCCAATTGGGTCATAACCAAACCTTTTTTAAAATCCTAGTTAATGTTGACTTTGCCGTATATTTTGGATTGTTGTCATGTTCCAGGATCCATCCACATTTTGCTTTTAATTTTTTTTTGTTTTGTTTTTTTGACATAAATGGTTAAATAGATGTACAATCACCCATAAACCATGGGGAAGAAAACTTTTATAGTGAACAGTACAATACATGCAATGTCCACATACAGCTTTCTACTGTATTCTATTCTACTCTATTCTTTTCTTTGTGACAATCACTGTGAAAAACCACCCTTCTATGAATGATAAATATGAACTGAAGCACTTATGACACACATGGCGTCAGTTACCGATTTATAGCGATGTTTCGGCATGTGTAAGCTACTGGCTGTTGCCATTTAGCTCGTTAACGTCATGGATGACGCTGAAATAAACAATAAAATCAGCCTAAACATGGAAAGGAATTTTATTTGTTTACTTTGAAAAGCCTGGACAGCACAAGATTCATTATCTGATCTTGTCTAACAAAGAAATCGCCTATTTTTTCTGATACGAATCTCAGGGCAATTTTCTTAGAGTCTAGTAAGTTAATATCTTCCAGGAGGAAATGGGCTGGTCACATCCTGTCAGGAAAAACCCAATCAGCACCACAGCTCAAACGCACCAACGGCTCAACTCTTTCATCAGCTGCTATTTACTTATGCACGCATAATTTTTTGCGTAAAATAGAAGCAAGTTTCCCATATATTGCCCTTCAGAACAAATATATATATATATATATATATATATATATATATATATATATATATATATATATATATATATATATATATATATATAGAGAGAGAGAGAGAGAGAGAGAGAGAGAGAGATAGATAGACCATGTTTTTGAGTTTTCCATGTCCTAGCGCACAGCTAGACTCAACACCTTTATCTGTCTTCATTGTAGTAATAAAGCAAGTGGCCAACAGCTGTTCTGCATTCACTCAGTACTGAGTATTTCACCCACTGCACTTGTACCTTTACTCAAACTGTAATGTGTGTTGATTAGAGGCAGGACACAAGTGCGTAAATTCAGTAGCTTCTTTATTTGTGGCAAACCAGTAATCAATGTTAAAACAGAACACAAGCAAGAGTTGGAAAACCGGAAATCATAAACAGGGAAACAATGAAGATGAACATACATAAACAATGAAGTCTTCGCAACTCGACACAGGAACATGAGGGTATAAACAGGCAAACTAATCAAGATCTAAAGTCACATGCAGAGGCAGGACATGAAAATATTTACAATGTACAGTAGCCTGGCTTTAGATTTTAGGCTTTTTTTTTTTTTTTTTTTTAAATAAAAAATGACCGACTGCTTCTGAAAGCTTTAGGCTTTCAGAGTTGTGTTACGCATGCGTAGTGAGGATTTAATACAGAAGTTGCATATTCGGTATTCAAACCTCAGACATACAGTATCTCACAAAAGTGAGTACACCCCTCATATTTTTGTAAATATTTTATTATATCTTTTCATGGGACAACACTGACGAAATGACACTTTGCTACAATGTAAAGTAGTGAGTGTACAGCTTGTATAACAGTGTAAATTTGCTGTCCCCTCAAAATAACTCAACACACAGCCATTAATATCTAAACCACTGGCAACAAAAGTGAGTACACCCCTAAGTGAAAAATGTCCAAATTGGGCCCTAAGTGTCAATATTTTGTGTGGCCACCATTATTTTCCAGCACTGCCTTAACCCTGTTGGGCATGGAGTTCACCAGAGACAGACACACTTGTCTTTGTACTCCTCACCTGGTTGCCGCCACACACGCTTGACACCATCTGAACCAAATAAGTTTATCTTGGTCTCATCAGACCACAGGACATGGTTCCAGTGATCCATGTCCTTAGTCTGCTTGTCTTCAGCAAACTGTTTGCGGGCTTTCTTGTGCATCATCTTTAGAAGAGGCTTCCTTCTGGGACGACAGCCATGCAGACCAATTTGATACAGTGTGCGGTGTGTGGTCTGAGCACTGACAGGCTAACTGGGCCCAATTTGGACATTTTCACTTAGGGGTGTACTCACTTTTGTTGCCAGCGGTTTAGACATTAATGGCTGTGTGT